>OZ007592.1:4265003-4514402 GCA_963931845.1 Maratus michaelseni | reverse complement strand
GTTCAGTTACTTATAAGTAAAATCAGATGTGCCACTTTTACGTTATCTCTGAGCCAAAAGAGGGTATTAGAATGGAACGAAGCATAGATTATGAGACACTTCCATAAAAGCTTAACAAATCTTAATAAGTTGAAAGAGCTAAGTAAACAACATAACAGTACCTTTCAAAACTTAATTTCAGGAATGACCCTGTAGAGTCGGAAAAATATCCGAATTCTTTCTGCACAGGATCTATACATTTACATAGTATGCTAAAATTTAGTTCAGTTACTTATAAGTAAAATCAGATGTGCCACTTTTACGTTATCTCTGAGCCAAAAGAGGGTATTAGAATGGAACGAAGCATAGATTATGAGACACTTCCATAAAAGCTTAACAAATCTTAATAAGTTGAAAGAGCTAAGTAAACAACATAACAGTACCTTTCAAAACTTAATTTCAGGAATGACCCTGTAGAGTCGGAAAAATATCCGAATTCTTTCTGCACAGGATCTATACATTTACATAGTATGCTAAAATTTAGTTCAGTTACTTATAAGTAAAATCAGATGTGCCACTTTTACGTTATCTCTGAGCCAAAAGAGGGTATTAGAATGGAACGAAGCATAGATTATGAGACACTTCCATAAAAGCTTAACAAATCTTAATAAGTTGAAAGAGCTAAGTAAACAACATAACAGTACCTTTCAAAACTTAATTTCAGGAATGACCCTGTAGAGTCGGAAAAATATCCGAATTCTTTCTGCACAGGATCTATACATTTACATAGTATGCTAAAATTTAGTTCAGTTACTTATAAGTAAAATCAGATGTGCCACTTTTACGTTATCTCTGAGCAAAAAGAGGGTATTAGAATGGAACGAAGCATAGATTATGAGACACTTCCATAAAAGCTTAACAAATCTTAATAAGTTGAAAGAGCTAAGTAAACAACATAACAGTACCTTTCAAAACTTAATTTCAGGAATGACCCTGTAGAGTCGGAAAAATATCCGAATTCTTTCTGCACAGGATCTATACATTTACATAGTATGCTAAAATTTAGTTCAGTTACTTATAAGTAAAATCAGATGTGCCACTTTTACGTTATCTCTGAGCCAAAAGAGGGTATTAGAATGGAACGAAGCATAGATTATGAGACACTTCCATAAAAGCTTAACAAATCTTAATAAGTTGAAAGAGCTAAGTAAACAACATAACAGTACCTTTCAAAACTTAATTTCAGGAATGACCCTGTAGAGTCGGAAAAATATCCGAATTCTTTCTGCACAGGATCTATACATTTACATAGTATGCTAAAATTTAGTTCAGTTACTTATAAGTAAAATCAGATGTGCCACTTTTACGTTATCTCTGAGCAAAAAGAGGGTATTAGAATGGAACGAAGCATAGATTATGAGACACTTCCATAAAAGCTTAACAAATCTTAATAAGTTGAAAGAGCTAAGTAAACAACATAACAGTACCTTTCAAAACTTAATTTCAGGAATGACCCTGTAGAGTCGGAAAAATATCCGAATTCTTTCTGCACAGGATCTATACATTTACATAGTATGCTAAAATTTAGTTCAGTTACTTATAAGTAAAATCAGATGTGCCACTTTTACGTTATCTCTGAGCCAAAAGAGGGTATTAGAATGGAACGAAGCATAGATTATGAGACACTTCCATAAAAGCTTAACAAATCTTAATAAGTTGAAAGAGCTAAGTAAACAACATAACAGTACCTTTCAAAACTTAATTTCAGGAATGACCCTGTAGAGTCGGAAAAATATCCGAATTCTTTCTGCACAGGATCTATACATTTACATAGTATGCTAAAATTTAGTTCAGTTACTTATAAGTAAAATCAGATGTGCCACTTTTACGTTATCTCTGAGCCAAAAGAGGGTATTAGAATGGAACGAAGCATAGATTATGAGACACTTCCATAAAAGCTTAACAAATCTTAATAAGTTGAAAGAGCTAAGTAAACAACATAACAGTACCTTTCAAAACTTAATTTCAGGAATGACCCTGTAGAGTCGGAAAAATATCCGAATTCTTTCTGCACAGGATCTATACATTTACATAGTATGCTAAAATTTAGTTCAGTTACTTATAAGTAAAATCAGATGTGCCACTTTTACGTTATCTCTGAGCCAAAAGAGGGTATTAGAATGGAACGAAGCATAGATTATGAGACACTTCCATAAAAGCTTAACAAATCTTAATAAGTTGAAAGAGCTAAGTAAACAACATAACAGTACCTTTCAAAACTTAATTTCAGGAATGACCCTGTAGAGTCGGAAAAATATCCGAATTCTTTCTGCACAGGATCTATACATTTACATAGTATGCTAAAATTTAGTTCAGTTACTTATAAGTAAAATCAGATGTGCCACTTTTACGTTATCTCTGAGCAAAAAGAGGGTATTAGAATGGAACGAAGCATAGATTATGAGACACTTCCATAAAAGCTTAACAAATCTTAATAAGTTGAAAGAGCTAAGTAAACAACATAACAGTACCTTTCAAAACTTAATTTCAGGAATGACCCTGTAGAGTCGGAAAAATATCCGAATTCTGTCTGCACAGGATCTATACATTTACATAGTATGCTAAAATTTAGTTCAGTTACTTATAAGTAAAATCAGATGTGCCACTTTTACGTTATCTCTGAGCCAAAAGAGGGTATTAGAATGGAACGAAGCATAGATTATGAGACACTTCCATAAAAGCTTAACAAATCTTAATAAGTTGAAAGAGCTAAGTAAACAACATAACAGTACCTTTCAAAACTTAATTTCAGGAATGACCCTGTAGAGTCGGAAAAATATCCGAATTCTTTCTGCACAGGATCTATACATTTACATAGTATGCTAAAATTTAGTTCAGTTACTTATAAGTAAAATCAGATGTGCCACTTTTACGTTATCTCTGAGCAAAAAGAGGGTATTAGAATGGAACGAAGCATAGATTATGAGACACTTCCATAAAAGCTTAACAAATCTTAATAAGTTGAAAGAGCTAAGTAAACAACATAACAGTACCTTTCAAAACTTAATTTCAGGAATGACCCTGTAGAGTCGGAAAAATATCCGAATTCTTTCTGCACAGGATCTATACATTTACATAGTATGCTAAAATTTAGTTCAGTTACTTATAAGTAAAATCAGATGTGCCACTTTTACGTTATCTCTGAGCAAAAAGAGGGTATTAGAATGGAACGAAGCATAGATTATGAGACACTTCCATAAAAGCTTAACAAATCTTAATAAGTTGAAAGAGCTAAGTAAACAACATAACAGTACCTTTCAAAACTTAATTTCAGGAATGACCCTGTAGAGTCGGAAAAATATCCGAATTCTTTCTGCACAGGATCTATACATTTACATAGTATGCTAAAATTTAGTTCAGTTACTTATAAGTAAAATCAGATGTGCCACTTTTACGTTATCTCTGAGCAAAAAGAGGGTATTAGAATGGAACGAAGCATAGATTATGAGACACTTCCATAAAAGCTTAACAAATCTTAATAAGTTGAAAGAGCTAAGTAAACAACATAACAGTACCTTTCAAAACTTAATTTCAGGAATGACCCTGTAGAGTCGGAAAAATATCCGAATTCTTTCTGCACAGGATCTATACATTTACATAGTATGCTAAAATTTAGTTCAGTTACTTATAAGTAAAATCAGATGTGCCACTTTTACGTTATCTCTGAGCAAAAAGAGGGTATTAGAATGGAACGAAGCATAGATTATGAGACACTTCCATAAAAGCTTAACAAATCTTAATAAGTTGAAAGAGCTAAGTAAACAACATAACAGTACCTTTCAAAACTTAATTTCAGGAATGACCCTGTAGAGTCGGAAAAATATCCGAATTCTTTCTGCACAGGATCTATACATTTACATAGTATGCTAAAATTTAGTTCAGTTACT
The DNA here is from genome assembly GCA_963931845.1 of Maratus michaelseni. Classification (NCBI taxonomy): domain Eukaryota; kingdom Metazoa; phylum Arthropoda; class Arachnida; order Araneae; family Salticidae; genus Maratus; species Maratus michaelseni. Next base: position 4,510,476 of record OZ007592.1, on the reverse strand, counting down.
TATAAGTAAAATCAGATGTGCCACTTTTACGTTATCTCTGAGCCAAAAGAGGGTATTAGAATGGAACGAAGCATAGATTATGAGACACTTCCATAAAAGCTTAACAAATCTTAATAAGTTGAAAGAGCTAAGTAAACAACATAACAGTACCTTTCAAAACTTAATTTCAGGAATGACCCTGTAGAGTCGGAAAAATATCCGAATTCTTTCTGCACAGGATCTATACATTTACATAGTATGCTAAAATTTAGTTCAGTTACTTATAAGTAAAATCAGATGTGCCACTTTTACGTTATCTCTGAGCCAAAAGAGGGTATTAGAATGGAACGAAGCATAGATTATGAGACACTTCCATAAAAGCTTAACAAATCTTAATAAGTTGAAAGAGCTAAGTAAACAACATAACAGTACCTTTCAAAACTTAATTTCAGGAATGACCCTGTAGAGTCGGAAAAATATCCGAATTCTTTCTGCACAGGATCTATACATTTACATAGTATGCTAAAATTTAGTTCAGTTACTTATAAGTAAAATCAGATGTGCCACTTTTACGTTATCTCTGAGCCAAAAGAGGGTATTAGAATGGAACGAAGCATAGATTATGAGACACTTCCATAAAAGCTTAACAAATCTTAATAAGTTGAAAGAGCTAAGTAAACAACATAACAGTACCTTTCAAAACTTAATTTCAGGAATGACCCTGTAGAGTCGGAAAAATATCCGAATTCTTTCTGCACAGGATCTATACATTTACATAGTATGCTAAAATTTAGTTCAGTTACTTATAAGTAAAATCAGATGTGCCACTTTTACGTTATCTCTGAGCAAAAAGAGGGTATTAGAATGGAACGAAGCATAGATTATGAGACACTTCCATAAAAGCTTAACAAATCTTAATAAGTTGAAAGAGCTAAGTAAACAACATAACAGTACCTTTCAAAACTTAATTTCAGGAATGACCCTGTAGAGTCGGAAAAATATCCGAATTCTTTCTGCACAGGATCTATACATTTACATAGTATGCTAAAATTTAGTTCAGTTACTTATAAGTAAAATCAGATGTGCCACTTTTACGTTATCTCTGAGCAAAAAGAGGGTATTAGAATGGAACGAAGCATAGATTATGAGACACTTCCATAAAAGTTTAACAAATCTTAATAAGTTGAAAGAGCTAAGTAAACAACATAACAGTACCTTTCAAAACTTAATTTCAGGAATGACCCTGTAGAGTCGGAAAAATATCCGAATTCTTTCTGCACAGGATCTATACATTTACATAGTATGCTAAAATTTAGTTCAGTTACTTATAAGTAAAATCAGATGTGCCACTTTTACGTTATCTCTGAGCCAAAAGAGGGTATTAGAATGGAACGAAGCATAGATTATGAGACACTTCCATAAAAGCTTAACAAATCTTAATAAGTTGAAAGAGCTAAGTAAACAACATAACAGTACCTTTCAAAACTTAATTTCAGGAATGACCCTGTAGAGTCGGAAAAATATCCGAATTCTTTCTGCACAGGATCTATACATTTACATAGTATGCTAAAATTTAGTTCAGTTACTTATAAGTAAAATCAGATGTGCCACTTTTACGTTATCTCTGAGCCAAAAGAGGGTATTAGAATGGAACGAAGCATAGATTATGAGACACTTCCATAAAAGCTTAACAAATCTTAATAAGTTGAAAGAGCTAAGTAAACAACATAACAGTACCTTTCAAAACTTAATTTCAGGAATGACCCTGTAGAGTCGGAAAAATATCCGAATTCTTTCTGCACAGGATCTATACATTTACATAGTATGCTAAAATTTAGTTCAGTTACTTATAAGTAAAATCAGATGTGCCACTTTTACGTTATCTCTGAGCCAAAAGAGGGTATTAGAATGGAACGAAGCATAGATTATGAGACACTTCCATAAAAGCTTAACAAATCTTAATCAGTTGAAAGAGCTAAGTAAACAACATAACAGTACCTTTCAAAACTTAATTTCAGGAATGACCCTGTAGAGTCGGAAAAATATCCGAATTCTTTCTGCACAGGATCTATACATTTACATAGTATGCTAAAATTTAGTTCAGTTACTTATAAGTAAAATCAGATGTGCCACTTTTACGTTATCTCTGAGCCAAAAGAGGGTATTAGAATGGAACGAAGCATAGATTATGAGACACTTCCATAAAAGCTTAACAAATCTTAATAAGTTGAAAGAGCTAAGTAAACAACATAACAGTACCTTTCAAAACTTAATTTCAGGAATGACCCTGTAGAGTCGGAAAAATATCCGAATTCTTTCTGCACAGGATCTATACATTTACATAGTATGCTAAAATTTAGTTCAGTTACTTATAAGTAAAATCAGATGTGCCACTTTTACGTTATCTCTGAGCAAAAAGAGGGTATTAGAATGGAACGAAGCATAGATTATGAGACACTTCCATAAAAGCTTAACAAATCTTAATAAGTTGAAAGAGCTAAGTAAACAACATAACAGTACCTTTCAAAACTTAATTTCAGGAATGACCCTGTAGAGTCGGAAAAATATCCGAATTCTTTCTGCACAGGATCTATACATTTACATAGTATGCTAAAATTTAGTTCAGTTACTTATAAGTAAAATCAGATGTGCCACTTTTACGTTATCTCTGAGCAAAAAGAGGGTATTAGAATGGAACGAAGCATAGATTATGAGACACTTCCATAAAAGCTTAACAAATCTTAATAAGTTGAAAGAGCTAAGTAAACAACATAACAGTACCTTTCAAAACTTAATTTCAGGAATGACCCTGTAGAGTCGGAAAAATATCCGAATTCTTTCTGCACAGGATCTATACATTTACATAGTATGCTAAAATTTAGTTCAGTTACTTATAAGTAAAATCAGATGTGCCACTTTTACGTTATCTCTGAGCCAAAAGAGGGTATTAGAATGGAACGAAGCATAGATTATGAGACACTTCCATAAAAGCTTAACAAATCTTAATAAGTTGAAAGAGCTAAGTAAACAACATAACAGAACCTTTCAAAACTTAATTTCAGGAATGACCCTGTAGAGTCGGAAAAATATCCGAATTCTTTCTGCACAGGATCTATACATTTACATAGTATGCTAAAATTTAGTTCAGTTACTTATAAGTAAAATCAGATGTGCCACTTTTACGTTATCTCTGAGCCAAAAGAGGGTATTAGAATGGAACGAAGCATAGATTATGAGACACTTCCATAAAAGCTTAACAAATCTTAATAAGTTGAAAGAGCTAAGTAAACAACATAACAGTACCTTTCAAAACTTAATTTCAGGAATGACCCTGTAGAGTCGGAAAAATATCCGAATTCTTTCTGCACAGGATCTATACATTTACATAGTATGCTAAAATTTAGTTCAGTTACTTATAAGTAAAATCAGATGTGCCACTTTTACGTTATCTCTGAGCCAAAAGAGGGTATTAGAATGGAACGAAGCATAGATTATGAGACACTTCCATAAAAGCTTAACAAATCTTAATCAGTTGAAAGAGCTAAGTAAACAACATAACAGTACCTTTCAAAACTTAATTTCAGGAATGACCCTGTAGAGTCGGAAAAATATCCGAATTCTTTCTGCACAGGATCTATACATTTACATAGTATGCTAAAATTTAGTTCAGTTACTTATAAGTAAAATCAGATGTGCCACTTTTACGTTATCTCTGAGCCAAAAGAGGGTATTAGAATGGAACGAAGCATAGATTATGAGACACTTCCATAAAAGCTTAACAAATCTTAATAAGTTGAAAGAGCTAAGTAAACAACATAACAGTACCTTTCAAAACTTAATTTCAGGAATGACCCTGTAGAGTCGGAAAAATATCCGAATTCTTTCTGCACAGGATCTATACATTTACATAGTATGCTAAAATTTAGTTCAGTTACTTATAAGTAAAATCAGATGTGCCACTTTTACGTTATCTCTGAGCCAAAAGAGGGTATTAGAATGGAACGAAGCATAGATTATGAGACACTTCCATAAAAGCTTAACAAATCTTAATAAGTTGAAAGAGCTAAGTAAACAACATAACAGTACCTTTCAAAACTTAATTTCAGGAATGACCCTGTAGAGTCGGAAAAATATCCGAATTCTTTCTGCACAGGATCTATACATTTACATAGTATGCTAAAATTTAGTTCAGTTACTTATAAGTAAAATCAGATGTGCCACTTTTACGTTATCTCTGAGCCAAAAGAGGGTATTAGAATGGAACGAAGCATAGATTATGAGACACTTCCATAAAAGCTTAACAAATCTTAATAAGTTGAAAGAGCTAAGTAAACAACATAACAGTACCTTTCAAAACTTAATTTCAGGAATGACCCTGTAGAGTCGGAAAAATATCCGAATTCTTTCTGCACAGGATCTATACATTTACATAGTATGCTAAAATTTAGTTCAGTTACTTATAAGTAAAATCAGATGTGCCACTTTTACGTTATCTCTGAGCCAAAAGAGGGTATTAGAATGGAACGAAGCATAGATTATGAGACACTTCCATAAAAGCTTAACAAATCTTAATAAGTTGAAAGAGCTAAGTAAACAACATAACAGTACCTTTCAAAACTTAATTTCAGGAATGACCCTGTAGAGTCGGAAAAATATCCGAATTCTTTCTGCACAGGATCTATACATTTACATAGTATGCTAAAATTTAGTTCAGTTACTTATAAGTAAAATCAGATGTGCCACTTTTACGTTATCTCTGAGCAAAAAGAGGGTATTAGAATGGAACGAAGCATAGATTATGAGACACTTCCATAAAAGCTTAACAAATCTTAATAAGTTGAAAGAGCTAAGTAAACAACATAACAGTACCTTTCAAAACTTAATTTCAGGAATGACCCTGTAGAGTCGGAAAAATATCCGAATTCTTTCTGCACAGGATCTATACATTTACATAGTATGCTAAAATTTAGTTCAGTTACTTATAAGTAAAATCAGATGTGCCACTTTTACGTTATCTCTGAGCCAAAAGAGGGTATTAGAATGGAACGAAGCATAGATTATGAGACACTTCCATAAAAGCTTAACAAATCTTAATAAGTTGAAAGAGCTAAGTAAACAACATAACAGTACCTTTCAAAACTTAATTTCAGGAATGACCCTGTAGAGTCGGAAAAATATCCGAATTCTTTCTGCACAGGATCTATACATTTACATAGTATGCTAAAATTTAGTTCAGTTACTTATAAGTAAAATCAGATGTGCCACTTTTACGTTATCTCTGAGCCAAAAGAGGGTATTAGAATGGAACGAAGCATAGATTATGAGACACTTCCATAAAAGCTTAACAAATCTTAATAAGTTGAAAGAGCTAAGTAAACAACATAACAGTACCTTTCAAAACTTAATTTCAGGAATGACCCTGTAGAGTCGGAAAAATATCCGAATTCTTTCTGCACAGGATCTATACATTTACATAGTATGCTAAAATTTAGTTCAGTTACTTATAAGTAAAATCAGATGTGCCACTTTTACGTTATCTCTGAGCCAAAAGAGGGTATTAGAATGGAACGAAGCATAGATTATGAGACACTTCCATAAAAGCTTAACAAATCTTAATAAGTTGAAAGAGCTAAGTAAACAACATAACAGTACCTTTCAAAACTTAATTTCAGGAATGACCCTGTAGAGTCGGAAAAATATCCGAATTCTTTCTGCACAGGATCTATACATTTACATAGTATGCTAAAATTTAGTTCAGTTACTTATAAGTAAAATCAGATGTGCCACTTTTACGTTATCTCTGAGCCAAAAGAGGGTATTAGAATGGAACGAAGCATAGATTATGAGACACTTCCATAAAAGCTTAACAAATCTTAATAAGTTGAAAGAGCTAAGTAAACAACATAACAGTACCTTTCAAAACTTAATTTCAGGAATGACCCTGTAGAGTCGGAAAAATATCCGAATTCTTTCTGCACAGGATCTATACATTTACATAGTATGCTAAAATTTAGTTCAGTTACTTATAAGTAAAATCAGATGTGCCACTTTGACGTTATCTCTGAGCCAAAAGAGGGTATTAGAATGGAACGAAGCATAGATTATGAGACACTTCCATAAAAGCTTAACAAATCTTAATAAGTTGAAAGAGCTAAGTAAACAACATAACAGTACCTTTCAAAACTTAATTTCAGGAATGACCCTGTAGAGTCGGAAAAATATCCGAATTCTTTCTGCACAGGATCTATACATTTACATAGTATGCTAAAATTTAGTTCAGTTACTTATAAGTAAAATCAGATGTGCCACTTTTACGTTATCTCTGAGCCAAAAGAGGGTATTAGAATGGAACGAAGCATAGATTATGAGACACTTCCATAAAAGCTTAACAAATCTTAATAAGTTGAAAGAGCTAAGTAAACAACATAACAGTACCTTTCAAAACTTAATTTCAGGAATGACCCTGTAGAGTCGGAAAAATATCCGAATTCTTTCTGCACAGGATCTATACATTTACATAGTATGCTAAAATTTAGTTCAGTTACTTATAAGTAAAATCAGATGTGCCACTTTTACGTTATCTCTGAGCAAAAAGAGGGTATTAGAATGGAACGAAGCATAGATTATGAGACACTTCCATAAAAGCTTAACAAATCTTAATAAGTTGAAAGAGCTAAGTAAACAACATAACAGTACCTTTCAAAACTTAATTTCAGGAATGACCCTGTAGAGTCGGAAAAATATCCGAATTCTTTCTGCACAGGATCTATACATTTACATAGTATGCTAAAATTTAGTTCAGTTACTTATAAGTAAAATCAGATGTGCCACTTTTACGTTATCTCTGAGCAAAAAGAGGGTATTAGAATGGAACGAAGCATAGATTATGAGACACTTCCATAAAAGCTTAACAAATCTTAATAAGTTGAAAGAGCTAAGTAAACAACATAACAGTACCTTTCAAAACTTAATTTCAGGAATGACCCTGTAGAGTCGGAAAAATATCCGAATTCTTTCTGCACAGGATCTATACATTTACATAGTATGCTAAAATTTAGTTCAGTTACTTATAAGTAAAATCAGATGTGCCACTTTTACGTTATCTCTGAGCCAAAAGAGGGTATTAGAATGGAACGAAGCATAGATTATGAGACACTTCCATAAAAGCTTAACAAATCTTAATAAGTTGAAAGAGCTAAGTAAACAACATAACAGTACCTTTCAAAACTTAATTTCAGGAATGACCCTGTAGAGTCGGAAAAATATCCGAATTCTTTCTGCACAGGATCTATACATTTACATAGTATGCTAAAATTTAGTTCAGTTACTTATAAGTAAAATCAGATGTGCCACTTTTACGTTATCTCTGAGCCAAAAGAGGGTATTAGAATGGAACGAAGCATAGATTATGAGACACTTCCATAAAAGCTTAACAAATCTTAATAAGTTGAAAGAGCTAAGTAAACAACATAACAGTACCTTTCAAAACTTAATTTCAGGAATGACCCTGTAGAGTCGGAAAAATATCCGAATTCTTTCTGCACAGGATCTATACATTTACATAGTATGCTAAAATTTAGTTCAGTTACTTATAAGTAAAATCAGATGTGCCACTTTTACGTTATCTCTGAGCCAAAAGAGGGTATTAGAATGGAACGAAGCATAGATTATGAGACACTTCCATAAAAGCTTAACAAATCTTAATAAGTTGAAAGAGCTAAGTAAACAACATAACAGTACCTTTCAAAACTTAATTTCAGGAATGACCCTGTAGAGTCGGAAAAATATCCGAATTCTTTCTGCACAGGATCTATACATTTACATAGTATGCTAAAATTTAGTTCAGTTACTTATAAGTAAAATCAGATGTGCCACTTTTACGTTATCTCTGAGCAAAAAGAGGGTATTAGAATGGAACGAAGCATAGATTATGAGACACTTCCATAAAAGCTTAACAAATCTTAATAAGTTGAAAGAGCTAAGTAAACAACATAACAGTACCTTTCAAAACTTAATTTCAGGAATGACCCTGTAGAGTCGGAAAAATATCCGAATTCTTTCTGCACAGGATCTATACATTTACATAGTATGCTAAAATTTAGTTCAGTTACTTATAAGTAAAATCAGATGTGCCACTTTTACGTTATCTCTGAGCCAAAAGAGGGTATTAGAATGGAACGAAGCATAGATTATGAGACACTTCCATAAAAGCTTAACAAATCTTAATAAGTTGAAAGAGCTAAGTAAACAACATAACAGTACCTTTCAAAACTTAATTTCAGGAATGACCCTGTAGAGTCGGAAAAATATCCGAATTCTTTCTGCACAGGATCTATACATTTACATAGTATGCTAAAATTTAGTTCAGTTACTTATAAGTAAAATCAGATGTGCCACTTTTACGTTATCTCTGAGCAAAAAGAGGGTATTAGAATGGAACGAAGCATAGATTATGAGACACTTCCATAAAAGCTTAACAAATCTTAATAAGTTGAAAGAGCTAAGTAAACAACATAACAGTACCTTTCAAAACTTAATTTCAGGAATGACCCTGTAGAGTCGGAAAAATATCCGAATTCTTTCTGCACAGGATCTATACATTTACATAGTATGCTAAAATTTAGTTCAGTTACTTATAAGTAAAATCAGATGTGCCACTTTTACGTTATCTCTGAGCCAAAAGAGGGTATTAGAATGGAACGAAGCATAGATTATGAGACACTTCCATAAAAGCTTAACAAATCTTAATAAGTTGAAAGAGCTAAGTAAACAACATAACAGTACCTTTCAAAACTTAATTTCAGGAATGACCCTGTAGAGTCGGAAAAATATCCGAATTCTTTCTGCACAGGATCTATACATTTACATAGTATGCTAAAATTTAGTTCAGTTACTTATAAGTAAAATCAGATGTGCCACTTTTACGTTATCTCTGAGCCAAAAGAGGGTATTAGAATGGAACGAAGCATAGATTATGAGACACTTCCATAAAAGCTTAACAAATCTTAATAAGTTGAAAGAGCTAAGTAAACAACATAACAGTACCTTTCAAAACTTAATTTCAGGAATGACCCTGTAGAGTCGGAAAAATATCCGAATTCTTTCTGCACAGGATCTATACATTTACATAGTATGCTAAAATTTAGTTCAGTTACTTATAAGTAAAATCAGATGTGCCACTTTTACGTTATCTCTGAGCCAAAAGAGGGTATTAGAATGGAACGAAGCATAGATTATGAGACACTTCCATAAAAGCTTAACAAATCTTAATAAGTTGAAAGAGCTAAGTAAACAACATAACAGTACCTTTCAAAACTTAATTTCAGGAATGACCCTGTAGAGTCGGAAAAATATCCGAATTCTTTCTGCACAGGATCTATACATTTACATAGTATGCTAAAATTTAGTTCAGTTACTTATAAGTAAAATCAGATGTGCCACTTTTACGTTATCTCTGAGCAAAAAGAGGGTATTAGAATGGAACGAAGCATAGATTATGAGACACTTCCATAAAAGCTTAACAAATCTTAATAAGTTGAAAGAGCTAAGTAAACAACATAACAGTACCTTTCAAAACTTAATTTCAGGAATGACCCTGTAGAGTCGGAAAAATATCCGAATTCTGTCTGCACAGGATCTATACATTTACATAGTATGCTAAAATTTAGTTCAGTTACTTATAAGTAAAATCAGATGTGCCACTTTTACGTTATCTCTGAGCCAAAAGAGGGTATTAGAATGGAACGAAGCATAGATTATGAGACACTTCCATAAAAGCTTAACAAATCTTAATAAGTTGAAAGAGCTAAGTAAACAACATAACAGTACCTTTCAAAACTTAATTTCAGGAATGACCCTGTAGAGTCGGAAAAATATCCGAATTCTTTCTGCACAGGATCTATACATTTACATAGTATGCTAAAATTTAGTTCAGTTACTTATAAGTAAAATCAGATGTGCCACTTTTACGTTATCTCTGAGCAAAAAGAGGGTATTAGAATGGAACGAAGCATAGATTATGAGACACTTCCATAAAAGCTTAACAAATCTTAATAAGTTGAAAGAGCTAAGTAAACAACATAACAGTACCTTTCAAAACTTAATTTCAGGAATGACCCTGTAGAGTCGGAAAAATATCCGAATTCTTTCTGCACAGGATCTATACATTTACATAGTATGCTAAAATTTAGTTCAGTTACTTATAAGTAAAATCAGATGTGCCACTTTTACGTTATCTCTGAGCAAAAAGAGGGTATTAGAATGGAACGAAGCATAGATTATGAGACACTTCCATAAAAGCTTAACAAATCTTAATAAGTTGAAAGAGCTAAGTAAACAACATAACAGTACCTTTCAAAACTTAATTTCAGGAATGACCCTGTAGAGTCGGAAAAATATCCGAATTCTTTCTGCACAGGATCTATACATTTACATAGTATGCTAAAATTTAGTTCAGTTACTTATAAGTAAAATCAGATGTGCCACTTTTACGTTATCTCTGAGCAAAAAGAGGGTATTAGAATGGAACGAAGCATAGATTATGAGACACTTCCATAAAAGCTTAACAAATCTTAATAAGTTGAAAGAGCTAAGTAAACAACATAACAGTACCTTTCAAAACTTAATTTCAGGAATGACCCTGTAGAGTCGGAAAAATATCCGAATTCTTTCTGCACAGGATCTATACATTTACATAGTATGCTAAAATTTAGTTCAGTTACTTATAAGTAAAATCAGATGTGCCACTTTTACGTTATCTCTGAGCAAAAAGAGGGTATTAGAATGGAACGAAGCATAGATTATGAGACACTTCCATAAAAGCTTAACAAATCTTAATAAGTTGAAAGAGCTAAGTAAACAACATAACAGTACCTTTCAAAACTTAATTTCAGGAATGACCCTGTAGAGTCGGAAAAATATCCGAATTCTTTCTGCACAGGATCTATACATTTACATAGTATGCTAAAATTTAGTTCAGTTACTTATAAGTAAAATCAGATGTGCCACTTTTACGTTATCTCTGAGCCAAAAGAGGGTATTAGAATGGAACGAAGCATAGATTATGAGACACTTCCATAAAAGCTTAACAAATCTTAATAAGTTGAAAGAGCTAAGTAAACAACATAACAGTACCTTTCAAAACTTAATTTCAGGAATGACCCTGTAGAGTCGGAAAAATATCCGAATTCTTTCTGCACAGGATCTATACATTTACATAGTATGCTAAAATTTAGTTCAGTTACTTATAAGTAAAATCAGATGTGCCACTTTTACGTTATCTCTGAGCCAAAAGAGGGTATTAGAATGGAACGAAGCATAGATTATGAGACACTTCCATAAAAGCTTAACAAATCTTAATAAGTTGAAAGAGCTAAGTAAACAACATAACAGTACCTTTCAAAACTTAATTTCAGGAATGACCCTGTAGAGTCGGAAAAATATCCGAATTCTTTCTGCACAGGATCTATACATTTACATAGTATGCTAAAATTTAGTTCAGTTACTTATAAGTAAAATCAGATGTGCCACTTTTACGTTATCTCTGAGCCAAAAGAGGGTATTAGAATGGAACGAAGCATAGATTATGAGACACTTCCATAAAAGCTTAACAAATCTTAATAAGTTGAAAGAGCTAAGTAAACAACATAACAGTACCTTTCAAAACTTAATTTCAGGAATGACCCTGTAGAGTCGGAAAAATATCCGAATTCTTTCTGCACAGGATCTATACATTTACATAGTATGCTAAAATTTAGTTCAGTTACTTATAAGTAAAATCAGATGTGCCACTTTTACGTTATCTCTGAGCAAAAAGAGGGTATTAGAATGGAACGAAGCATAGATTATGAGACACTTCCATAAAAGCTTAACAAATCTTAATAAGTTGAAAGAGCTAAGTAAACAACATAACAGTACCTTTCAAAACTTAATTTCAGGAATGACCCTGTAGAGTCGGAAAAATATCCGAATTCTTTCTGCACAGGATCTATACATTTACATAGTATGCTAAAATTTAGTTCAGTTACTTATAAGTAAAATCAGATGTGCCACTTTTACGTTATCTCTGAGCCAAAAGAGGGTATTAGAATGGAACGAAGCATAGATTATGAGACACTTCCATAAAAGCTTAACAAATCTTAATAAGTTGAAAGAGCTAAGTAAACAACATAACAGTACCTTTCAAAACTTAATTTCAGGAATGACCCTGTAGAGTCGGAAAAATATCCGAATTCTTTCTGCACAGGATCTATACATTTACATAGTATGCTAAAATTTAGTTCAGTTACTTATAAGTAAAATCAGATGTGCCACTTTTACGTTATCTCTGAGCAAAAAGAGGTATTAGAATGGAACGAAGCATAGATTATGAGACACTTCCATAAAAGCTTAACAAATCTTAATAAGTTGAAAGAGCTAAGTAAACAACATAACAGTACCTTTCAAAACTTAATTTCAGGAATGACCCTGTAGAGTCGGAAAAATATCCGAATTCTTTCTGCACAGGATCTATACATTTACATAGTATGCTAAAATTTAGTTCAGTTACTTATAAGTAAAATCAGATGTGCCACTTTTACGTTATCTCTGAGCCAAAAGAGGGTATTAGAATGGAACGAAGCATAGATTATGAGACACTTCCATAAAAGCTTAACAAATCTTAATAAGTTGAAAGAGCTAAGTAAACAACATAACAGTACCTTTCAAAACTTAATTTCAGGAATGACCCTGTAGAGTCGGAAAAATATCCGAATTCTTTCTGCACAGGATCTATACATTTACATAGTATGCTAAAATTTAGTTCAGTTACTTATAAGTAAAATCAGATGTGCCACTTTTACGTTATCTCTGAGCCAAAAGAGGGTATTAGAATGGAACGAAGCATAGATTATGAGACACTTCCATAAAAGTTTAACAAATCTTAATAAGTTGAAAGAGCTAAGTAAACAACATAACAGTACCTTTCAAAACTTAATTTCAGGAATGACCCTGTAGAGTCGGAAAAATATCCGAATTCTTTCTGCACAGGATCTATACATTTACATAGTATGCTAAAATTTAGTTCAGTTACTTATAAGTAAAATCAGATGTGCCACTTTTACGTTATCTCTGAGCCAAAAGAGGGTATTAGAATGGAACGAAGCATAGATTATGAGACACTTCCATAAAAGCTTAACAAATCTTAATAAGTTGAAAGAGCTAAGTAAACAACATAACAGTACCTTTCAAAACTTAATTTCAGGAATGACCCTGTAGAGTCGGAAAAATATCCGAATTCTTTCTGCACAGGATCTATACATTTACATAGTATGCTAAAATTTAGTTCAGTTACTTATAAGTAAAATCAGATGTGCCACTTTTACGTTATCTCTGAGCAAAAAGAGGGTATTAGAATGGAACGAAGCATAGATTATGAGACACTTCCATAAAAGCTTAACAAATCTTAATAAGTTGAAAGAGCTAAGTAAACAACATAACAGTACCTTTCAAAACTTAATTTCAGGAATGACCCTGTAGAGTCGGAAAAATATCCGAATTCTGTCTGCACAGGATCTATACATTTACATAGTATGCTAAAATTTAGTTCAGTTACTTATAAGTAAAATCAGATGTGCCACTTTTACGTTATCTCTGAGCCAAAAGAGGGTATTAGAATGGAACGAAGCATAGATTATGAGACACTTCCATAAAAGCTTAACAAATCTTAATAAGTTGAAAGAGCTAAGTAAACAACATAACAGTACCTTTCAAAACTTAATTTCAGGAATGACCCTGTAGAGTCGGAAAAATATCCGAATTCTTTCTGCACAGGATCTATACATTTACATAGTATGCTAAAATTTAGTTCAGTTACTTATAAGTAAAATCAGATGTGCCACTTTTACGTTATCTCTGAGCAAAAAGAGGGTATTAGAATGGAACGAAGCATAGATTATGAGACACTTCCATAAAAGCTTAACAAATCTTAATAAGTTGAAAGAGCTAAGTAAACAACATAACAGTACCTTTCAAAACTTAATTTCAGGAATGACCCTGTAGAGTCGGAAAAATATCCGAATTCTTTCTGCACAGGATCTATACATTTACATAGTATGCTAAAATTTAGTTCAGTTACTTATAAGTAAAATCAGATGTGCCACTTTTACGTTATCTCTGAGCAAAAAGAGGGTATTAGAATGGAACGAAGCATAGATTATGAGACACTTCCATAAAAGCTTAACAAATCTTAATAAGTTGAAAGAGCTAAGTAAACAACATAACAGTACCTTTCAAAACTTAATTTCAGGAATGACCCTGTAGAGTCGGAAAAATATCCGAATTCTTTCTGCACAGGATCTATACATTTACATAGTATGCTAAAATTTAGTTCAGTTACTTATAAGTAAAATCAGATGTGCCACTTTTACGTTATCTCTGAGCAAAAAGAGGGTATTAGAATGGAACGAAGCATAGATTATGAGACACTTCCATAAAAGCTTAACAAATCTTAATAAGTTGAAAGAGCTAAGTAAACAACATAACAGTACCTTTCAAAACTTAATTTCAGGAATGACCCTGTAGAGTCGGAAAAATATCCGAATTCTTTCTGCACAGGATCTATACATTTACATAGTATGCTAAAATTTAGTTCAGTTACTTATAAGTAAAATCAGATGTGCCACTTTTACGTTATCTCTGAGCAAAAAGAGGGTATTAGAATGGAACGAAGCATAGATTATGAGACACTTCCATAAAAGCTTAACAAATCTTAATAAGTTGAAAGAGCTAAGTAAACAACATAACAGTACCTTTCAAAACTTAATTTCAGGAATGACCCTGTAGAGTCGGAAAAATATCCGAATTCTTTCTGCACAGGATCTATACATTTACATAGTATGCTAAAATTTAGTTCAGTTACTTATAAGTAAAATCAGATGTGCCACTTTTACGTTATCTCTGAGCCAAAAGAGGGTATTAGAATGGAACGAAGCATAGATTATGAGACACTTCCATAAAAGCTTAACAAATCTTAATAAGTTGAAAGAGCTAAGTAAACAACATAACAGTACCTTTCAAAACTTAATTTCAGGAATGACCCAGTAGAGTCGGAAAAATATCCGAATTCTTTCTGCACAGGATCTATACATTTACATAGTATGCTAAAATTTAGTTCAGTTACTTATAAGTAAAATCAGATGTGCCACTTTTACGTTATCTCTGAGCAAAAAGAGGGTATTAGAATGGAACGAAGCATAGATTATGAGACACTTCCATAAAAGCTTAACAAATCTTAATAAGTTGAAAGAGCTAAGTAAACAACATAACAGTACCTTTCAAAACTTAATTTCAGGAATGACCCTGTAGAGTCGGAAAAATATCCGAATTCTTTCTGCACAGGATCTATACATTTACATAGTATGCTAAAATTTAGTTCAGTTACTTATAAGTAAAATCAGATGTGCCACTTTTACGTTATCTCTGAGCCAAAAGAGGGTATTAGAATGGAACGAAGCATAGATTATGAGACACTTCCATAAAAGCTTAACAAATCTTAATAAGTTGAAAGAGCTAAGTAAACAACATAACAGTACCTTTCAAAACTTAATTTCAGGAATGACCCTGTAGAGTCGGAAAAATATCCGAATTCTTTCTGCACAGGATCTATACATTTACATAGTATGCTAAAATTTAGTTCAGTTACTTATAAGTAAAATCAGATGTGCCACTTTTACGTTATCTCTGAGCAAAAAGAGGGTATTAGAATGGAACGAAGCATAGATTATGAGACACTTCCATAAAAGCTTAACAAATCTTAATAAGTTGAAAGAGCTAAGTAAACAACATAACAGTACCTTTCAAAACTTAATTTCAGGAATGACCCTGTAGAGTCGGAAAAATATCCGAATTCTTTCTGCACAGGATCTATACATTTACATAGTATGCTAAAATTTAGTTCAGTTACTTATAAGTAAAATCAGATGTGCCACTTTTACGTTATCTCTGAGCCAAAAGAGGGTATTAGAATGGAACGAAGCATAGATTATGAGACACTTCCATAAAAGCTTAACAAATCTTAATAAGTTGAAAGAGCTAAGTAAACAACATAACAGTACCTTTCAAAACTTAATTTCAGGAATGACCCTGTAGAGTCGGAAAAATATCCGAATTCTTTCTGCACAGGATCTATACATTTACATAGTATGCTAAAATTTAGTTCAGTTACTTATAAGTAAAATCAGATGTGCCACTTTTACGTTATCTCTGAGCCAAAAGAGGGTAGCCAAACCACTGCCGTAAAAGAGCTTCGCTTCGCCCAACTCAATAATATTTAAAAACTTACGACCGTCAATAACATGTTTTTTTTTTTTACTTTTCTCTATCTTTGCAAGAAGAAAGTATTGAATTCATGAAAATTTTCCACTTCCGGTTTTCGACGGATTTAATATGCGCTTTAGAAGGTCCTGAACACGATTGGACTGTTTTTAGAAAACGTGAGTCTGTGACTCTCTGTCTGTATGTGACAAAAATTTTGTGGGCGCTCTATCTTAAGAACTAATGCACGAAATTTAACAACACTTTAGAATCAGTTAGACCCTGATATAAATGACTACTGATTAGTTTTCGGTGTAAATTACCAACAGGTGCGCTAACGCTGCTATGCTGCATTTTTCGTAATTTCCGCAATAGCTCTATCTCAAGAACTAATGAACTTATTTTCATCAAACTTCAGATTCTGTTAGACCATGACATAAATAGACGCTGATTACGTTTTGGTGTCAATAGCCCAACAGATGGCTATGCTACTTTTTCATGATATTCATGACAACCCTATCTCAAGAACTAATGCACTGATTTTCACCAAACTTCAGATTCTGTTAGACCATGACATAAATAGATGCTGACCAGAGGGCCCGTGCGAAGATTTCGCACTTAAATCTAATATTTTTAGGTACTTCTCTATTATCCCGTCGACCACTTTTCATAACAAAAAACTACCGCCAAACTGTAAGATTAAACGCCAAAAATGCAGTCTCATTTACTTGATGTCAGAATCATTATGCGTGTTTGTTACGTCATCTAGTGGTATTACATTCGACATTTGCGTGTATTTTTCATTATGTTTTACTGATTTAGTAGTTATTTTATTAATTAAAATAACAATTGTGTCCTTAAATTCTTATATTTTATTTATTTTTTGATATTCCAATGGCAACGTTCTCCCGTTTATTTGGCGATAGTTTTTTGTAATGAAAATTGGTCGACGGGATAATAGAGAAGTATCATTTTTTATCAATATGTAATATTTATTAGATGCAGGTTTAAACTTCTAAAGAAAAAGCAAGGATAAAAATATCTGCAAACAATATTTAGTTGTTAGTCAAGCCAGAATATCATCTCATTTATTCCATCAAAGTTAGACTAAAAACTGATCCAAGATTGCTAAAGGCACGCGCGCGAAAAAAAAAATTAACAATCTTATTTTGACTGAATTAGAGGACGACGTCATCCGCTTCGGGAAAACCATGGGACTTAGAAATATAAATCTAAACATTTCAATTTCAATTTCTCTTTTTAATCATAAGTATAAAATAAACCTGTGCGGTGTTTTTTATAATAATTGCTATGAACATCATATAATGTGGTATTTTATTTTTTTGGCAACAATAATTTCAGGAAAATCTTTCATTTCTTTTATGAAAGCAATGCCGATTTAATTTTTATTTTTCAGCAAATTTGAATCAAAAACATGTTTTAACGAATTGTTAAGTGGGCTATGTCAGAAGCCGGTTCTAAAACCTTTCATATGGTATCTCATTCGTCGTTCTGCGTTTCATATTTTCTGAGAAAAAGGGATGTTGACAGGAGAAATAATATATAAGGATTACGTTTTGGTGTCAATAGCCCAACAGATAGCTATGCTACTTTTTCATGATATTCAGGTCAACCCTATCTCAAGAACTAATGCACTGATTTTTCCCAAGCTTCAGATTCTGTTAGACCATGACATAAATAGATGCTCTTTACGTTTTGGTGTCAATAGCCCAACAGATCGCTATGCTACTTTTTCATGATATTCACGACAACCCTATCTCAAAGAACTAATGCACGGATTTTCACCAAACTTCAGATTCTATTAGACCTTGACATAAATAGATCCTGCTTACGTTTTGGTGTGAATACCCCAACAGGTGGCGCTGCTAGGCTACTTTTTTCATTAGTATCACGATAACTTTATCTGAAGTACTAATGCACGGATTTGCATCCAATCGCAGATTCAGTCAGACGTTGACATACGTTGGTGCTGATTAGTTTTCGGTCTAAATCTCCCAACAGGTGGCGCTGCTAGGCTACATTTTGCAGGATGGACACGATTTGAGCGATAGCCCTATCTCAAGAACTAATGCAGGGAATAGAATAAAACTTGAGTTTCAGTTAGACCTCGATATAAATGGGTTCTGATTCTTTTTAGTGTGTGCGAGATAGAAGAAAGTTTATCCGACTCGTTTCAAATTGCAATTCCACCTTCCCTCTTGTTTGTTTTTCATTTTACCAGTGGACTTGTGCGAACTGTAGTCTAATATATATATATATATATAGATTTTTTGTTACTAATATCTAATATTTCTTAGATGCTGGTTTAAACTTGTAAAGAAAAAATCCGAATTAAAAATATATACAAACAAGATGAGTCAAGCCGGAATATTGACTCCATCAAAGTGACAGGAAAAACTGACCATTGCAAAAGGAAAAACAATAACAATCGTATTTTAACTGTATTACAGGATGATATTATTCACTTCGAGAAAAGCATGGAACAAAGAAAAATAACTTGAATACACATAAAATGCAATTTAATTTAATATTACAATGCATGCATTTTAGGTGACACGTGAAATACTACCGCTTTGATCTATCGATAATGTATTTTTCTTCTATACATTTGAATTTGAATTTTGATTTTTAATCCTAAATATAAAATAAACCCGTCCATTTTATCTCTTTTGTACTATTTATTTTTTTATAATCATGGATGAGCATCCTGTAATGCGGTATTTTATTTTCTTGGCAACATTGATTTGATAAAAATGTTTTATTCCATTTGTTGCCGATTTAGTTTTTAATGAACGGCAAATTTTTAATCAAAAACGTGTTTTAACGAAATGGGAGTGTACTAGGTCAGGAGACGGTTGAAAAACCTTTCGAACGATACCTCATTCGTCGTTGTGCGTTTCGTAAATTCATACAAAAAGGAATGTAACAGAAATAATAGGGACGATTTTTTAATCCAGATTTCCAATGATCTAGCGGAGCTCATTCGTGAGTAACTCTACAGAAAATGTCGCTTTCTGAGAATAAATCCCCGCCCAGCCCCAAGCTTCTAAAAAAATTTAAGGCACCGAATCCGTCCCAGAATGAACGAAGTTGAGCCTAGACCCGAGTCTGCAGGAATAAATTAACCCGGAGTCCGCCCGAGTCATCAGATAAATATTAAACACGGCCCGAGTTTATTGAAACAAAATTTCCCTGACCCGGGTCCGAATTCGGGGCTCGGGCCAGATCAGGGTCCATGTAGATCTGTAATATACTATGTTACTTATCTTCTCCTTTTTGGCACCGCATGTATCAGTACATGTATTTACGTGTATCAGTAGATTTTGAAAGGGTGCTACAATCGGAAACAATGCACATTTTTTCTTCTTCGATATATTTTATTAATTTTCGAATTCTTTTAAAAAAAAATCATGAAACGGTTTGTTTAATGTGTGTAAAGAATTCGAAGCAAACAGGTGGCGTAAAGTGGAGCGTGTACTTTATCTGTGAATGTCGACACGGTCTGCTTCGAAAAAAATCGTTTGGTCCGGCTACTTTAAAAAAGTTCTTTTATTTTATGGTGCCAGAATTTGGGTCAGAGCAGGTCTCGCGTGTATTTCCACTTTAACCTATTCTGACCGCTGGCAGGTTTTCGATTTTTTTTTTCTTTAAATTTATGGATAAATATTCCGTTTTTGTGTTTAAAATGTAGGACACATTTTGTTTGCTATTGAATCCTTTATGCATCGTTAGTATTTTAAAGTATCATTAACCCGGGAGAAGTCGCATGGGGTATGACATACCCCGAGTGCGTACGGATTTTACAATTATCACCACTATTTTTCGAAAAGTAATCTGTAACGTATTTTGTCCTACAATTTGTAACAGTTGTCACTGACAAAATAAGTTGAGAATTTTTTTTTATATTTATTGGTGACAAAGTAAAAACTATTCATACCCTAGATATGCGCGATTTCTCCCGGGTTAAGAAAAAAAAACGTCGTAAAATTCCTTCCACACATTGAATAGCTGTTCGGTTTTCTGGATGCTGAAAGATATGGACTAGACAGTTTCAATTCTGAAAAATGTCTATATTTGTATTTGTAAGGCTTTATTGGTACATTTTCCAATTCTATAAAATATTAAATAATACTAAATAAATACTAAAATAAATAAATGTACTAAATAAATAAATACTTAAAAAAAAAAGAAAAAAATTATCCCACAAAACTACTTTAAACGCCCATTTGATTTATTTATTTTAATAATCATTTTCTAAAATTTATAGAACAATTCCACAAATCTTCAAAAAACAAAAAAAAAAAAAAAAAAAAAAAAACAGGAAAAATGCTTTTTCTCATTATTTATAACTAACTGTGCAACAACCCGTTGTGTTGCATTTAAATTGCATTGTTTGAGGTGAAAGAGAAATAATAGTTCTATTATACATTTTATGTTTTTACTCCTAACAAGTTCAAATGAATCGTAATTTAGAACGCTTTTAGAAAGTTCTCCTTTCATTTTACCTTTTTAACTTTTGACTTTTTTAGAAAGCGTTCTTAGCGAGCATTTCCGTCTTAAAAATAACCACAACACCGAATTTCAAGTTTCTTTTAAATCAGCTCAGTTGTTCCAGAGAACAAACAAGCGTTATTTCTTTATAACATGACTCTAGATTCGGGACATAAAGGGTTAAAATCGACAAGAAGGATAGAATCTGCCAATCAGGCCGTTTTATTTCATTCTTCTCCCAAGCTTGTTTTATGTTGTTAAAAAAAATCTTAATTTTGCAAAGCTATGAACGCAGTAGGTCATGTTTACACCATTAAACTCCGAGTAAGGTCAGGTGTTGGGCGGAAATCGTCCTTCTCGAAGAAAAGGAATGCCCTTCTTTTCCAACGTCCACTTCCTTTTGTCTTACCCTTCGATACTTATCTCGAGGGTATTGATTCCGAAAGATAAGGCATCCCTTGTCTTATCTTTTTTTTTAAGACCTTTCATTCAATGACTGGAAAACAGAACTCGTGTCTGCTTTCTGCCGTAGTTGTACAGTGATAGTTTAACCGGGCAATAAACTTTTGTATGCCTGATATGCCTGAATACCAACGGGGCACACTTCCACCAGTAAAAAAGAATCGAATTTTTTACCTTATTCACGGCAGTCATTTTGCATGAATAGGGCGTTTTAATAAGACGAAAATTTCTATTCAAATTTTACTGGTGGAAGTCATGCGTTCAAAATCAAGACTCCCTTATCATAGATCAGACTTGACAATCCGGAGAAAGTCTATGGGTGAAAATGTCCGCGGAAATTGCCAACTTATTAACTGACTTTCTCCGGAAAGTATCGCCGCCTGGTGGATACTACCGATACTAGTTCATAAGAAAATGCATTTTAAGAAATGCAGCTATGAAAAAATGTCGTGTTATTGACAAAATTCAAAAAATATTTTTCGAATTACACAAAAATAAATACATAAATAAATAAATACCAGAGGGCCCGTGCGAAGATTTCGCACTGAAATCTAATATTTTTTAGGTACTTCTCTATTATACCGTCGACCACTTTTCATAACAAAAAACTACCGCCAAACTGTAAGATTAAACGCCAAAAATGCAGTACCATTTACTTGATGTCAGAATCATTATGCGTGTTTGTTACGTCATCTAGTGGTTTTACATTCGACATTTGCGTGTATTTTTCATTATGTTTTACTGATTTAGGAGTTATTTTATCAATTAAAATAACAATTGTGTCCTTAAATTCTTATATTTTATTTATTTACTTATTTTTTGATATTCCAATGGCAACGTTCTCCCGTTTACTTGGCGATAGTTTTTGTTATGAAAAGTGGTCGACGGGATAATAGAGGAGTATCATTTTTTATCAATATGTAATATTTATTAGATGCAGGTTTAAACTTCTAAAGAAAAAGCAAGGATAAAAATATCTGCAAACAACATTTAGTTGTTAGCCAAGCAAGAATATCATCTAATTTATTCCATTAAAGTTAGACTAAAAACTGATCCATGATTGTTAAAGGCACGCGTGAAAAAAAAAAAATTAACAATCGTATTTTGACTGCATTAGAGGATGACGTCATCCGCCATGGGACCTAGAAATATAAATCTAAACATTTCAATTTCAATTCCGCTTTTTAATCATAAGTATAAAATAAACCCGTGCGGTGTTTTTTATAATAATTGCTATGAGCATCATATAATGTGGTATTTTATTTTTTTTTTTTGCAACAATAATTTCAGAAAAACCTTTTATTTCTTTCATGAAAACAATGCCGATTTAATTTTTTAATTTCAGCAAATTTTAATCAAAAACATGTTTTAACGAATTGTTAAGCGGGCTATGTCAGAAGCCTGTTCTAAAACCTTTCATATGGTATCTCATTCGTTGTTCTGCGTTTCATATTTTCTGAGGAAAAGGGATGTTGACAAGAGAAATAATATATAAGGATTTTGCACAATTATCATCAAGTTTTCAAAAATATTGTTAAAAATGAAGATTTAAATATAAGATTAATTATTACATAATATAATATTAGTCAATCTTCTGTAGTATCAGGTCCACAGCCAAAGTTAGCGCCAAATATGAGCGATGCTGGAAGAATGTGGTTCCAAGTGTACGGGAGTTACAATTGTAACTCCCGTACAACCCGTGTTAACCAGTGTTAACACTGGTTAAAAAATTAAATTATTTTTGGTACTTTTCGGTTAGCCGGGCGCCAGTGATATATGTACATGGATAAATATATATGTATATACGTATATATATACATACATATATGTGTATGTATGTATATATATATGTATATGTAGATATGTGTGTGCATATATATACATGTATATATATCACTGGCGCCCGGCTGCTAATATCCGAACCCTATAGCTTACAGCGCATTGGCGAGCGCCAAATGAATTGGCGAGATCAGCACCATTTCGCGCATGCACAAAACCTAGCCAAGCAGTTCAGTGCTTACGCCGGTACGCTTATGCAAAGTAATGGCCGACGGTGCAGTGTTTTGCTCACATGATTTTGCTACGAGAAACTAGAGATAAAAATAAATAAGAAAATAAATAACTAGCACCACCACAAATCAAGCAGGCACACGGGGAAAATACAGGTATGTGAAATAATTTCAGTGTTCTGTATATTAACGTAATATCCTTTAGATATTGAAACATTTTCAAGATAAGACAGACATGAGGCAGGACATTAGAATATCCATGTTGATAGTTGAGACTTTAATCTTGTGAAAATCAAATTAATGTCGCACCAATTAACACTATCTGTAAGATACAGTTACTTTTATTTTTGGTTGCGTCTTTGAAGACGCCAATTTGGTTATATATATTTTTTTAGTTTTTGTGATGAAAGGCAAAAATCTTGATAATTACATTCCCCAAAAATATCGCTTTTTTTTTTTTTTTTTTTTTTTTTTTTTTAATGCATTAATATTTGAAACTACGTCATGTGATCTCACAAACACAACAATAACAGTAACAAGCTTTTTGAAGATAACAATCTAGTGTTAAATAACTTTGCCTTTTATCGAATTATGATGCATCTCTGCAGCTTATGATAACTTAATTTTTTTTTCGCGTCACTTCATAGAGTTTTCCTTACTAATCACCCAATAATAGTTTAGTGATGCTACATAGTAAGAATTATTAACACGACATTTTGACATTAATAAATGTGTCTTATCTTGAAAAAAAAAAAAATGTTTATAGAGATAACAATAATAATACAACACTGAAATTATTTCACATTGTGGTTAAATGAGAGTTTGTATGCAAGAATGTATGAGTATTGAGTGAATGAACAACCATTAACATAGAAAAGTTAGGTAAACATAAACTATTGATAAATAGTAACATGAATAAAGAGTAACCCAATGCAATTAGTTTCTGTAACTATAAATATAAATAAATGTATCATTATGTATAAACATGTACAACAGTCTTAACAGCATAATCCTACCCCCCCCCCCCTCCCTATCTTGAAAAAATAAAGTTAAGTTTAACCACTGTTTATATTATATTTATTCATTTATTTATATTAGTAACATCCACCCTCCCCCCCCCCCCCACCTCTTTATTTTTAAGTGAGAGTCAAACCATTTAAAACATAAATTTAGGCTTAAAAATTCTATCATAAATTGCAATGGGGGTTTTATTGAAAGTTGAATATTCATTTAATGTTTTCAACTTGTCAGTTTATATTAGTATGGAGACTTTTAAAGTGTATTTCTGGAAATGTGGAGTTTGATTTGAATTTGGAGACTTTTTAAATGAAAGAATTGCACTTTACCTACATAACATAATAGAAAGTTGTGACCATAACATTTTCTCATATTGCTGCTTTTGTTGATAGTGGCATGGTTTAGCCAAATTTTTTAAAAATATATTTATGTATAAAAATAATATGAATTATTTAGCAATAAGACTTTTTGGTACTTTTGTCTTATGGCGTCCCTCAAAGATAAATCACCAGGCCACCAAGATTTATCGCCAAATTATAAAGCATGTGTGATATAATATATGATCAATATAACATTTTGTGACATATATGGCCAATTTATAGTCATGTGTATATGTTGTATATATATTTATACAACATATATATATATATATTATGTGACATGTGTATAAGATGTATATAATATGTATAATGTTCGTAAATAATGTAAATAAACATATCATTATACCTAAACATGTACAACAGCATAATCACTTTTTTCCGCTACTCCTGAAAAAATAAGTAAAGTTTAACCACTGTTTTTGTATATATTTTTTATAGTAATGTTGCTTCTCCCCCTTTTATTTTTAATTGGAAGTCAAATCATTTAAAATATAAATTTAGGTTTAGAAATTCAACATTAACTTCAACAAGCACCTATTAATATAATGCAACACTACTACTTGCTGCAGTATATATATATGACATGTGTATAAGATTATATATGTCATATAAGATGTAAATAATGACGTATATGGCACATGTATGAGTGTTTGGAGTATATATATGCATATATAAGGTTTGCGATGATCTTGGCATAATCGTAATTCTAGTGGCTTCTATAACATAAAAGTACTGACTTTTTACCTATATAACAGGACGCAGGACTAAAAGAAGGGCAAAAGGAGATAATGTTATAAAAAGAGAAAATTCCACTGATATTTCTTAATAGTATATATTATTTAATAACAAATTTAATAGTGCCATTACCAAGTTATCTTTCATAATTTTTTTGTCCTTGAATTTATCTCATTCAGACTATTGCATTTTAAGTTTAAATGATTCTTGATTGTTATTTAATAAAAGTTCACGAAACTCAGATAATTTTATTTTAAAAGTTTCAAGCAGAAATGTGCACTTTCTAACAATAATATATCAAAAACAGTATCATAGTACTTTATTATATTTTTTGTTTGCGTATATTGGGTTTTAAGGAAGTTTTCAGTGGATCTATTGTAGTTTTTCTCATTGAATGCCTCATGTGTTTTGATTAGTGAGGTAATATCGCAAAAGATCAATTAACCACATCTAATCCAGGGAAACCTTTACTACTCAGCCCATGTCTTAAATTTTTAGTGTAGATTGAGTCTAAAATCTGAATGTATTGAAGTAGTTTGTAATTGATACTTTTAAAACATGTAAGTTAGTTGTAGTTAACTATTCTTTTTAATAAACTAGTTGTAGTTCGCTACACACACAAAATTTCTTTTTTCTAACCACTGCTAGTTTTACGATGGAAAATGGGGCAATGGGAAAACATGTTGAAACATTTTAAAAAACAATAATTATTTTTAGCTTTTAAGTCACTCTGCAGAATTTTATGGTGGTTCTGAAATGACCTGCTCGACAATGCAAAACTTTCTGACACATTTTTAAATGCAAAGGCATAAAATTAGCAAGCCTGACTATTGAAGCGATTTAGAATTGTAATGAGCTTTCCATTCTTTGCTAAAAAGATTACTTATCGAGTTATAAGCGATTTGTGTCACGTGACATGTTTTTCCATGTGTATATCCATACGCATTTCCTTTTAAATCATAAGCAGAATCCTAATTAATAACAGGAATCTCAACTCTACTTATATAGTAAAAGAATAAGATTTTTTTTACACATACTGAATAACAGCATTTAATTTTGACTGTGGTTAGGCAGAATGCATGTGAGCACTTAGGACTTTTTTAAAATTCACAGTATTGTAGAACAGTTGACTCCGTTGCTGAGGGGGAGGGGGGGGACTATCACAAAGCCTTCCTCACCCTCGATCCTGTACTCAACAAAATTCAGTTCACACCCCCTCACTAAAACAGCCTTCGGCACGCCCCTGACAACTAAAGAAAAGTATTGTTGCCATAACAATAACGACTTACTAAATACTGTAATACACACTGAGAGCATTCTTAATTGGGTAGTTATTGTTAAAATACACGTAAAACCTATCCAGCTAGCGAAACAGTGTAAAATTAAATAACTTCAGAAATACGCAACTTGTACATATATTATACAAACTTATGAAAAAAATAATAAACTATTTAATTGTTTTAGTTTAAATTCATAAAGTACTGCACATTTAAACAGGAATTTTCAAATGCATTAAAATCGCTTGCATTTGATGAGTAAAAAGTGTTGCTTGCCAAATCGCATCTTTTTACGCCAAATACTTGAAAGTATTTTATTTTTTTACCGATATTCTACTGGGATTCTGCAGCTAAATTTGACTGATCCTTTATGATTCATGAGTACTATTTTTTAAAAAATATTCTGAGTATGTGCTTTAAGGAGACCTGCCTTGTTAGAAGGAAAGGCAAAGTTATGGCAGTAAGCGAAATATACTACTGTTTCGTTCAAATACTATATAGTTTTCTGAGACTGTAAATTCCTCTAATAAACTTTTGAGTATTTTTTTCTAATCAATAAATCTAACTTATCTTTTTATATCTACATGGAGATGAATAAATAGTAAAAGAATGTTTTCTATATTTTTTTATTTAGATTGGATTGATATTTTGTAAATTAACTCTCAACTATTCCGTGTGCTTGTCATTACGATTATTTGTTACGTTTTCATTTGTCAAAATTGCTTAGCATTAAAAAAAAAAACTTTACATTTTTTTTAAATTGCTTTTTGAGTAAAATAGAAATGGCGAATTGGCAGGCAGAAGATATGGAAAATATAAAAATAAAACGAGTAGTTATGAACATCAAAACACACACACACACACATATATATATATATGCATATATAATACACACATACATATATCACTGGCGCCCGGCTAACCGAAAAGTACCCAAAATATTTTAAATATTAAAAATCAGATAATATAAATAAAAAAGAGTGCAACAAATTAACAATGTAATTAAAAATATGTATACTCTTTAATAATTTAGTTTATTAAATTATGATCTTAAAAAAGAAATGGATCAAAAATTAAATATTTTAAAATAAATTCACTGTCTCGCACTTTAAAAAAAAGTCAATTTTCCTTAACTGAATTCGGTGGCCATGCCAAATAGTGTATTATAATGGAAAAGTTTGAAAAAAAAAAAATAAGGTGAATTGCAGTTATGAAATTAGACATGCTTTTTTCAAGATAAACATTGCATGCATAAAAAAGTGTGTGTTTTTTTTTTTTCTAAACTATTTTTACTTAAAAAAAATATATATACAATTTAAACTTAAAAAAAAAAAAATCATGTATTTTTCAAGCCATCTACTTTTGATGCGAAAGAAACGGAAAAAAAAAGAAAGAAAAAGATTACTGAGTAAATATATAGTTATTTAATATAAAATTATGCTGACATAATGAAAAAAACCATTTAACAAATATCCCGTGTAAATAATATATATATATATATATATATATATATACATACAGGTTGGATTATCTGAATATTCTATTTGAAGTCAATCGAAACCCACAAAAAATTTCATTGACCCAACCCAAAATCCAAATTAAAAGAAAATTATTCCCTTTTTCTAACCTAACTATAGAATAATAGTCAGCAATTATATTCCCAATATCAGTTTTATCATTTATTTTTAAAAAATAACAAATAAATACTCATTCATATTCAAATACTATATAGTTTTGAATTTGAAAAAAAATATATTCTGATTTTTTTTTTTAAAATATCGGGTTAACCCGAAACAAATATATATATTCAACCCAATCCACTACGAAAAAAATTACTCCGACCCATAGAAACTTAATGAATCTCATAATTTAAAAATATGAATCTAGATAATACTTCATATTTCTCTTACAATGTGTGTCATAATTTGCTTACATTGTTATTCTTTAAAAAAAAAAATAATAATAATCTTGATATCCCAAATCTTTTATATATTTCCCCCACTGTTACGTTGAAATTAGAGATATAAAAATTTATAATACTACGGGGTCTGTTAGGCAAAGAATGTGCATACTTTTATCATTGATATTCTGAAACTTTTTTTATTATTTATTTTAACTATGAAGTTAATTTACAAAAAAATGTTATTTTGTAAATTAACCGATCGACCTGGATCGACCCCCTGAAATAAACAAACTAAATCTTAGGAACTAAAGAATTCATAAAGATTAGAACAACATAATTATTAGAAAAAACGCTGCGCTACCAAAGAAAAAAAAAGTGACAGAGCTTTAAATATGGAAAACTACAATTTACCACAATAACAGTTTGACCGTTCAAGAGCTAATGGACTCGTCCACTACTATGTCATAAATGATTGACAGACGTCATCTCCTGCACGACGATCATTATACATCTTATGTCACTTATACACATGTCACATAATATATATATATACAACATATACACATCACATGACTATAACTTGGCCATATATCAGGGGTCGATGCAGATTTTTTTATTTTGGGGCTCATTTTGTGAAATGTAAAGTTATTTTTGTGAAAAAGAACATTTTGTAACAAAGGATGAAATCTAGTTGATCAAATTCAAACCAAGCATTTATAAACAAACTTTTTTAAATCCTTTTGCTGAAGTTTTCCTCTCTGGTGATATTGTTTGTTTACAAATTACACATTTTAAAACATCACAAAATAATAAATAGTAAGTTTTTATGGAATAGAATTTTGTGAAGGGGTCCATTTTATCAAATTGATTTTTGTGAAGAGGCCCATTTTATCAAACTGAATTTTGTGAAGGAGCCCATTTTATCAAACTGAATTTTGTGAAGGGATGCTTAAATAGGCCCCAAATTTTTCCTGGATCGACCCCTGTATATGTCACAAAATGCTATATTGATCATATATTATTATGTCACACATGCTTTATAATTTGGCGATAAATCTTGGTCGCCTGGTGATTTATCTTTGAGAGACGCCATAAGACAAAAGTACCAAAAAGTCCTATTGCTGAATAATTCATATTATTTTTATACATAAATATATTTTTAAAAAATTTGGCTAAACCATGCCACTATCAACAAAAGCAGCAATATGAGAAAATGTTATGGTCACAACTTTCTATTATGTAATGTAGGTAAAGTGCAATTCTTCCATTTAAAAAGTCTCCAAATTCAAATCAAACTCCACATTTCCAGAAATACACTTTAAAAGTCTCCATACTAATATAAACTGACAAGTTGAAAACATTAAATGAATATTCAACTTTCAATAAAACCCCCATTGCAATTTATGATAGAATTTTTAAGCCTACATTTATGTTTTAAATGGTTTGACTCTCACTTAAAAATAAAGAGGTGGGGGGGGGGGAGGGTGGATGTTACTAATATAAATAAATGAATAAATATAATATAAACAGTGGTTAAACTTAACTTTATTTATTTTTTCAAGATAGGGAGGGGGGGGGGTAGGATTATGCTGTTAAGACTGTTGTACATGTTTATACATAATGATACATTTATTTATATTTATAGTTACAGAAACTAATTGCATTGGGTTACTCTTTATTCATGTTACTATTTACCAATAGTTTATGTTTACCTAACTTTTCTATGTTAATGGTTGTTCATTCACTCAATACTCATACATTCTTGCATACAAACTCTCATTTAACCACAATGTGAAATAATTTCAGTGTTGTATTATTATTGTTATCTCTATAAAAATTTTTTTTTTTCAAGATAAGACACATTTATTAATGTCAAAATGTCGTGTTAATAATTCTTACTATGTAGAATCACTAAACTATTATTGGGTGATTAGTAAGGAAAACTCTATGAAGTGACGCGAAAAAAATATTAAGTTATCATAAGCTGCAGAGATGCATCATAATTCGATAAAAGGCAAAGTTATTTAACACTAGATTGTTATCTTCAAAAAGCTTGTTACTGTTATTGTTGTGTTTGTGAGATCACATGACGTAGTTTCAAATATTAATGCATTAAAAAAAAAAAAAAAAAAAAGCGATATTTTTGGGGAATGTAATTATCAAGATTTTTGCCTTTCATCAGAAAAACTAAAAAAATATATATAACCAAATTGGCGTCTTCAAAGACGCAACCAAAAATAAAAGTAACTGTATCTTACAGATAGTGTTAATTGGTGCGACATTAATTTGATTTTCACAAGATTAAAGTCTCAACTATCAACATGGATATTCTAATGTCCTGCCTCATGTCTGTCTTATCTTGAAAATTTTTCAATATCTAAAGGATATTACGTTAATATACAGAACACTGAAATTATTTCACATACCTGTATTTTCCCCGTGTGCCTGCTTGATTTGTGGTGGTGCTAGTTATTTATTTTCTTATTTATTTTTATCTCTAGTTTCTCGTAGCAAAATCATGTGAGCAAAACACTACACCGTCGGCCATTACTTTGCATAAGCACAGCGGAGCGGCGTAAGCACTGAACTGCTTGGCTACATTATGCGCATGCGCGAAATGGCGCTGATCTCGCCAATTCATTTGGCGCTCGCCAATGCGCTGTAAGCTATAGGGTTCGGATATTAGCCGCCCGGCTAACCAAAAAGTACCTTATTTTTTTGCCAAACTACACTTACTATAACAAGCCAATTAGATGTAGGCCTGATTACAGAAGAATCCCCATTAAAGATTTACAAACACCATAAGCGTAGCATGACAAGAATTTATTTTTTGGGAGGAAAGTTGGGGAGGAGGGGACACGTACAATTTAAGTCATTATTAAGCATTTTTATGCTTTCCAATTTTTTAAAAAAGCGTTTATGACTTCAGCTCGTATATTTGTCTGTCCATCCGTGTTCTAACTTTCGTAATATAATTGGATTGCCATGGTACTTATATACATTATTATGGTTTAGTTACTGTAAGGCATGTTCTTTGACGCCAATTGGCTGTGGACCCGATTATGGGACTTCTCATGTAGACTTTTCACTTCTTCATACGTATAAACATTCGACCACAAAATAGTGAAGTTTGCGCCTAAGGTTTATGTAAAGCTAAAATGATTCCCCATCACTTCAAAAATAAATAAAATGATAGATCAAAATTAATAAATAAATAAAATTATAAAAATGTTCATTAAAAAAAAAGAAAGAAAAGAAATAAGAAACGATGATAAATTTATACGTAACATGAAATTCTAAATAAAAGAAAAGTCAAAATGTCTGTAATAAAGTAATTTAAATCTAATAGGAAAATAGAAGAAATAGAAAATTACATTAAAATAGTTACCTTTTTGAGATACCTTTTTTGAGAAACTCACTAAATGAGATTTTTTTCACCTGATTTGTTTCTTTTTACATAACAGAATACAGCAAGAAACCATTTTGGTTTAGCAGTAAAAAAAAATTATGCTATGAAAAAAAATGTCTGGAAAAATTTCAAAATAAATAATTCTCATTTGAAAAGGACAACCATACAGTATATCATAAAAGAAAATAAGAAAACATGTATGGAAAACAAATTAAAAAATACTCCTGTTACTGCCGGTAGAGGCGCTAGTAGCAGGACAACCATGTGGTTTTTAACCACGTGTATAGCGGTCAAAGGAAACTTGCTGATTGGAAGGTCTAATACTATGATAATGATAAGGAGGTCTTGTTCAAAATATTACGGTAGTCGTTCGTGTAGGACGGAATATTTCGTTATAGCTAGTTAACAAGTTAAAATAATAAGAAGATTTTGGAGATTTCTGCCTGTGGTTGCATATAAATAACAAATTTGCTATTTTAAACAGATTTTCAGAGACATGAAAATCACGAAACGTTGTCATGTGGATTAAAAGGATTAAAAGTTATTTCAATGTAAGAGTTTTTTAAATTGAGAAAATCAATCTTGAAATAAAAGTTCGTCGGGTTCAGGCGGGCCTGGGCTCCGAAGAAAGAGCCCGAATTATTTCTATTGTGGACATATGCTTTTCGAAACGTCGAGTTGTGTGCATGGAGGCTGTGGTGTCGTGTGTCGTAGATACAGTTTTAAACATCTTTAGTCATCTAATATTTAAAAATGAAAATCTGTCTGTCTGTCTCTCTGTATTTCTATACAAATCCACAGTTTAGAAGCGAGAAATTATACGCACACGCGTATTAAAACACATCCGAGGAAACAAAAGAAATCCGGAATCGAAATAAGGTATAGTTAATTTTTAATTAATAAAAAACTAACAATCCAGCCATTTCCTATCCAATTTAAACATTTTTCGTTACAGCAGATGTTAAAAATCCACAATAAAATTCTTTCCACGACAATTAATTTTCTATTGAAAGATTACCACGTGAAAATGAAATAAAAAGTTTCAAAAAAAAAAAAAAAAAAAGATGAATAGGACGTCCTATTGGAAGTATATAACAGAGATTTTCAAAGCGTTCCCAATAATACAAGAAGTATAAATAGGAGTAAGTACAGAAAGCTGGCGAATAGCACGTCAGCAGGTGAATATATAACGTCCTATGAGTTTGAAGAACGTATTGACTCATGATAAAAACCCGACTATGGAAATAGGGGCGCATTTTAACAATTGGAGGTTCTCTGAATTCGTTTTCGCTATTTATAAATCTATTTCACATATATACGTGTGTGTATGCCAGGTACATAAGAATTTCCACAAATGTTTAGGTCGCTATGGGCTTAGTGAAGAACTGCAATAAATATTTCCGATTTTTTTTTTTTTTTTTTTTTTGTTTAGGTGCGTTCGTAATTCTATAAAGACGTAGCACCTCGAGGAACAGAGCAAAAACGACCCATCAGTATTCCCCATCAGTCTTCAGTATTTCTCCAGTTAGTTAGTTTCGACAGTCTCTAGTTTTATTCACTGTTTTGCATCTGCGGTTGTCACTTAAAGTACTTATAGTTAATTGGGGTCTGGTTTTTAACATGTTTTTCAATCGTTCGCTGCACGTGGAGATTAATTAACTGCATAAAAAAAAGGTTTCTCCGTCAGTTATAATAAATTAATAAGTTTAAATGATTAATTTACGAATAATAATGTTTAATTTTTTTTTTAAAAAGGCAGAAATTTTTTTATCGTTAATACGGCTTTGAACAAAATTTTAGATAGCACATGTCTGGTGTCACTATAGGATGTTATGAAAATAATCCTTATAAAATTATTAATAGAAGTCTTTGAAACGTTTTCAAATTTCTAATCCTAATTTAATAGGGGTTAGGGCTAGAAATTAAAATCCTTTAGTAAATTTCAGATCAAACAGTCTGGTAAGTTTTGTTAACAAAAGAATCGGGAAATTTTAACTAACCCGTCTTAGGAAGGGTATTTACACTAGTCTAATATATAAACATGCAAGTTTGTCGGTCTGTCTCTCTGCATTTCTATACAAATCCACAGTTTAGAAGCGAGAAATTATACGCACACGCGTATTAAAACACACTAAAAGGCAACTAAAGTAATCCGGAATCGAAATAAGGTATATAGTTAATTTTTAATTAATAAAAAACCACCCATCTAACAGCCATTTCCTATCCAATTTAAACATTTTTCGTTATAAAATATGTTAAAAATCCACACTAAAATTCTTTCCACAACAATTCCTTTTCTATTGAAATAAAAAATTTCAACAGTTAAAAAGAAGGTGAATATTGGAAGTATAACAGAGATTTTCAAAGAGATACAAAAAGCATAAATAGCAGTACAAGTTCAAAAAGCTGGTGAAAAGCAGGTGTGAGTATATAACGTCATACGAGTTTGACTCATGATAAAAACCCGATTATGGAAATAGGGATTTAACATTTTGAGGTTCTCTCAATTCGTTTTCGCTATCTTTAAATCTATTTCACATATATACGTGTGTGTATGCCAGGTATATTAGAATTTCCAAAAATGTCGCCAGACCTTATTCTTAGTGAAAGAACTGCAATAAATATTTCCAATTTTTTCTTTTTTAGATGCGTTTGTAATTATATAAATACGTAGCACCTATAGAGTCGTCGTCTGGTCAAATAGAACAGCGCATGGTTTGAAATTGAATAGTTGCAGAATTGTGTCGAGTGCTTTCAAATTTGATGAAAATCGAATCAAAACTTAACAAGATATTCATAAAAATTTTCTTCATTCTATTCAATCCTATTATACGTATATATTGTAAAAGCACAAGTCATGTGACAGAGGAAAACCAATACGGGCAAACCACTTCTTTTTCCATAGGCCATTTTTATTCCAAATTATTTTGTCGACTAAAATGGCATAAAAGTGACATTTTTAGAAAGATCGTTCCAAGAAATGGTTTGCTTGAGAGACATTCAAACATGTATAGATTCTCAGAGAACTTTATGTGGAAATCAGGTTAACAGCCCAAAATCTCAATCCGTTTGAGTCTATAAACAAAAGATTCATTCATCGTGAATCATAGAAATGTTAAACCATGGAGGTCATCCTTCGCAAAGCAAGATCTCTAGGATGAATTTTACAGCGCAGCCTGGTGTAAAAAAAAAATTCGCATCTGTAAACAATATCTAAATCTATACTAATATTATAAAGGAGTAAAGATTGTTTGTTTGTTTGTTTGTAGGGGGTAATCTCTGAAACTACCGAACCGATTTCAAAAGTGATGTTGGCAAATGGATGGTGACAACCCCTGCTCCAACATAGGCTATATTTTATGTCGGTGCCACTACCCCAGGGGGGTGCAGGAGCGAAAAACGTTCTAAAATTGCGATCTTTTCTATACTGAAGCAGCTAGAAATTTGAAATTTGGCGTTGTAGTTACTTATAAGATGTAAATGCTCTCTAAGAACAAATTAAAAAAAAAATCGAAATTTAAAAGGGTGAAATGAGCGAAAAGCGTTCTAAAAGCGTTCTAAAAGCATTCTAAATTACAATTTCTATGGAATCTCTAGAACTACCGAACCGATTTGAAATTTGGCGTTGTAGTTACTTATAAGATGTAAATGCTCTCTAAGAACAAAATTAAAAAAAAATCGAAATTTAAAAGGGTGAAATGAGCGAAAAGCGTTCTAAAAGCATTCTAAATTACAATTTCTATGGAATCTCTAGAACTACCGAACCGATTTGAAATTTGGCGTTGTAGTTACTTATAAGATGTAAATGCTCTCTAAGAACAAAATTTAAAAAAAATCGAAATTTAAAAGGGTGAAATGAGCGAAAAGCGTTCTAAAAGCATTCTAAATTACAATTTCTATGGAATCTCTAGAACTACCGAACCGATTTGAAATTTGGCGTTGTAGTTACTTATAAGATGTAAATGCTCTCTAAGAACAAAATTTAAAAAAAAATCGAAATTTAAAAGGGTGAAATGAGCGAAAAGCGTTCTAAAAGCATTCTAAATTACAATTTCTATGGAATCTCTAGAACTACCGAACCGATTTGAAATTTGGCGTGGTAGTTACTTATAAGATGTAAATGCTCTCTAAGAACAACATAAAAAAAAATTCGAAATTTAAAAGGGTGAAATGAGCGAAAAGCGTTCTAAAACCATTCTAAATTACAATTTCTATGGACTCTCTAGAACTACCGAACCGATTTCAAAAGTGATGATGGCAAATTGATGGTGACAACCCCTGCTTCAACATAGGCTATATTTTATGTCGGTGTCACTAACACCAGGGGGGGTGCAGGAGCGAAAAACGTTCTAAAATTGCGATCTTTTCTATACTGAAGCAGCTAGAAATTTGAAATTTGGCGTTGTAGTTACTTATAAGATGTAAATGCTCTCTAAGAACAAATAAAAAAAAAAATCGAAATTTAAAAGGGTGAAATGAGCGAAAGGCGTTCTAAAAGCATTCTAAATTACAATTTCTATGGAATCTCTAGAACTACCGAACCGATTTGAAATTTGGCGTTGTAGTTACTTATAAGATGTAAATGCTCTCTAAGAACAAAATAAAAAAAAATTCGAAATTTAAAAGGGTGAAATGAGCGAAAAGCGTTCTAAAAGCATTCTAAATTACAATTTCTATGGAATCTCTAGAACTACCGAACCGATTTGAAATTTGGCGTTGTAGTTACTTATAAGATGTAAATTGCTCTCTAAGAACAAAATTAAAAAAAATTCGAAATTTAAAAGGGTGAAATGAGCGAAAAGCGTTCTAAAAGCATTCTAAATTACAATTTCTATGGAATCTCTAGAACTACCGAACCGATTTGAAATTTGGCGTTGTAGTTACTTATAAGATGTAAATGCTCTCTAAGAACAAAATTGAAAAAAATTCGAAATTTAAAAGGGTGAAATGAGCGAAAAGCGTTCTAAAAGCATTCTAAATTACAATTTCTATGGAATCTCTAGAACTACCGAACCGATTTGAAATTTGGCGTTGTAGTTACTTATAAGATGTAAATGCTCTCTAAGAACAAAATTTAAAAAAAAATCGAAATTTAAAAGGGTGAAATGAGCGAAAAGCGTTCTAAAAGCATTCTAAATTACAATTTCTATGGAATCTCTAGAACTACCGAACCGATTTGAAATTTGGCGTTGTAGTTACTTATAAGATGTAAATGCTCTCTAAGAACAAAATAAAAAAAAATTCGAAATTTAAAAGGGTGAAATGAGCGAAAAGCGTTCTAAAAGCATTCTAAATTACAATTTCTATGGAATCTCTAGAACTACCGAACCGATTTGAAATTTGGCGTTGTAGTTACTTATAAGATGTAAATTGCTCTCTAAGAACAAAATTAAAAAAAATTCGAAATTTAAAAGGGTGAAATGAGCGAAAAGCGTTCTAAAAGCATTCTAAATTACAATTTCTATGGAATCTCTAGAACTACCGAACCGATTTGAAATTTGGCGTTGTAGTTACTTATAAGATGTAAATGCTCTCTAAGAACAAAATTGAAAAAAATTCGAAATTTAAAAGGGTGAAATGAGCGAAAAGCGTTCTAAAAGCATTCTAAATTACAATTTCTATGGAATCTCTAGAACTACCGAACCGATTTGAAATTTGGCGTTGTAGTTACTTATAAGATGTAAATGCTCTCTAAGAACAAAATTTAAAAAAAAATCGAAATTTAAAAGGGTGAAATGAGCGAAAAGCGTTCTAAAAGCATTCTAAATTACAATTTCTATGGAATCTCTAGAACTACCGAACCGATTTGAAATTTGGCGTTGTAGTTACTTATAAGATGTAAATGCTCTCTAAGAACAAAATAAAAAAAAATTCGAAATTTAAAAGGGTGAAATGAGCGAAAAGCGTTATAAAAGCATTCTAAATTACAATTTCTATGGAATCTCTAGAACTACCGAACCGATTTGAAATTTGGCGTTGTAGTTACTTATAAGATGTAAATGCTCTCTAAGAACAAAATTAAAAAAAAATCGAAATTTAAAAGGGTGAAATGAGCGAAAAGCGTTCTAAAAGCATTCTAAATTACAATTTCTATGGAATCTCTAGAACTACCGAACCGATTTGAAATTTGCGTTGTAGTTACTTATAAGATGTAAATGCTCTCTAAGAACAAAATTAAAAAAAAATCGAAATTTAAAAGGGTGAAATAAGCGAAAAGCGTTCTAAAAGCATTCTAAATTACAATTTCTATGGAATCTCTAGAACTACCGAACCGATTTGAAATTTGGCGTTGTAGTTACTTATAAGATGTAAATGCTCTCTAAGAACAACATAAAAAAAAATTCGAAATTTAAAAGGGTGAAATGAGCGAAAAGCGTTCTAAAACCATTCTAAATTACAATTTCTATGGACTCTCTAGAACTACCGAACCGATTTCAAAAGTGATGATGGCAAATTGATGGTCACAACCCCTGCTTCAACATAGGCTATATTTTATGTCGGTGTCACTAACCCCAGGAGGGGGGGGGGTGCAGGAGCGAAAAACGTTCTAAAATTGCGATCTTTTCTATACTGAAGCAGCTAGAAATTTGAAATTTGGCGTTGTAGTTACTTATAAGATGTAAATGCTCTCTAACAACAACAAAAAAAAAAATCGAAATTTAAAAGGGTGAAATGAGCGAAAAGCGTTCTAAAAGCATTCTAAATTACAATTTCCATGGAATCTCTAGAACTACCGAACCGATTTGAAATTTGGCGTTGTAGTTACTTATAAGATGTAAATGCTCTCTAAGAACAAAATAAAAAAAAAATCGAAATTTAAAAGGGTGAAATGAGCGAAAAGTGTTCTAAAAACATTCTAAAATACAATTTCTATGGAATTTCTAGAACTACCGAACCGATTTGAAATTTGGCGTTGTAGTTACTTATAAGATGTAAATGATCTCTAAAAACAAAATAAAAAAAAATCGAAATTTAAAAGGGTGAAATGAGCGGAAAGCGTTTTAAAACATTCTAAATTACAATTTCTATGGAATCTCTAGGACTACCGAACCGATTTGAAATTTGGCGTTGTAGTTACTTATAAGATGTAAATGCTCTCTAAGAACAAAATTTAAAAAAAATCGAAATTTAAAAGGGTGAAATGAGCGAAAAGCGTTCTAAAAGCATTCTAAATTACAATTTCTATGGAATCTCTAGAACTACCGAACCGATTTGAAATTTGGCGTTGTAGTTACTTATAAGATGTAAATGCTCTCTAAGAACAAAATTAAAAAAAAATCGAAATTTAAAAGGGTGAAATGAGCGGAAAGCGTTTTAAAACATTCTAAATTACAATTTCTATGGAATCTCTAGGACTACCGAACCGATTTCAAAAGTGATAGTGGCAAATTGGTGGTGACAATCCCTGCAAAATTGTTAGGCAAGCTGCGTTTGAAAGGTAAAACATTTTATTTTTCTTGATATAAATTTCAAATCTAATGATTATGCCATTTTTCAAATATTGAATTTGAAAAATTACCAAATTTCACAATGGAGTACCATAGCGAAACCTTCATGCGTAAAAAGATAATGATAAGGGCGACGTGTCCTGGTGTGTGTATTGGCTATAGCACGAGTCACAAATTATGGTAGCCTTATTATTCTGTTAAAATATAAAAGTGAATTATGAAATGTCGATATTTTGTTGGATTAAAAGTTCGTTATAAGAAATTGACCAGCGTAGCTTGCTAGTAAACAATAAAAAATAACCACAACGCAGTCAAAATTCATTTTCAGGAATGGCTGTCCATTAGCCGGTCATGTATGCGGATTCTATTGTATAGGAAATACACACTTCATCCTACTCTAAGAATAAACATTTTAAATGCATATCAAATTTTAAATCCAGCAGTTATGGCAGTCCTTGTAGCGAAATATTTTGAACGAAATAGTCTACGCACTCCATAAATCTATACAGAAAACATCACGCACCTCAATAATGCATATCCATTTAATTAAAATACACTGCAAACGATTTTTCACTATAGATATTAATGGAATAGAATACTTTTGTGCGCTCCTGTAAACAAATTATAAATGCTACACTTACTCTGTACTCTATATATAAATCATGTTGTCAGCCAAATCCGTGACGCATATCCATTTTGTTATGATTGAAATAGTGTAACATTATTATATACTAGCTGACATGCCCGGCGTTGCCCGGGCCTATGATAACAACCTTAAAAATACCTAAAAACAATGTTGAATGTTTTTTTTTTCTTTTTTAATGAAAATCTATCTAAACGAACTGAAGGACAGTCGTTATAGTTATTGCCGATTTAATTTCTGACGTTTTGATATATTAAACTTTCAAAATTCTGACCAAAGTTTCTGAGGAAAGCTAAATAACATAAAGCGCTCCCCCACCTTTCCTCTTTTAAAC
Organism: Maratus michaelseni; assembly: GCA_963931845.1. NCBI lineage: Eukaryota > Metazoa > Arthropoda > Arachnida > Araneae > Salticidae > Maratus > Maratus michaelseni. The sequence goes on along the minus strand of OZ007592.1, from coordinate 4,470,078 downwards.
TCAAAATAATATACAGTATTGGCCAATTTATTAGTCCCATTCGAAAAAAAATTCCAAAACCTTGTTTCTAAGATTATAAAATTAAAGAAATATTTAATTATTTCTAAGATATTAAAATGAAATAAAAATGATGCACGCGTAATTTACTTTTAACAGGCTACTATAATTTGTGACTCGTGCTACAGCCAGTATACGTCAGGATACATAGTCGTTATCATTACCTCTTTACGCGTGAAGATTTCGCTATGGTACTCCATTGTGAAATTGGGTCATTTTTTAAATTCAATATTTGAAAAACGCCATAATCAGTAGATTTGAAATTTATATCAAGAAAAATACAATTTTTTTACCTTTCTAACGAAGTTTGTCGAACAATTTTCTGACAAATACTTTTCGAGCTATTCATTTTTTCAGTCACTTCAAATGTTTCATTTTCCGAGTTTAATCTGTGGCAACGATTATCAAAAATCCCAGTCGTCAACAACGCATAGTTTTTTATTAAAGAGGATACTGTAATGCAAACGATTTTTCCCCTAAACCATCATGTAACAGGATACTTTTGAGTGTCCCTGTAAACAAATTATAATGGCTACTTATTCATAGAAAACAGGTTGTCGTCTTACCTCAATGACGCATATCTATTAAGTTGTGATTGAAATACTGCACCATTATTAAAATGCACTGAAAAGGATTTTCCCCCATGAACCGGCATGTACTGGAATACTTTTGATGGCCCCTGTAACCATAAATGCCGCTTCATTTTCAGTAACGAACATGGTATGATCAACCTCAGTCATACAGCCATATGTCAGTAACATGGCGATCCAATGTATTGACGCGAGTTAGAGCGCGGAAGACAGACGGACAGACAAACCGAATTCATAAACACTTTTCAACACTGCCGCAAAGTGTTGAAAATGTGTTATAAAATTAAGCAGTTTGGATTTGAGAACAGCCTTAAAAAAATGTGTGCATTTTTTGTAGAAATTGCGTCAGATGGCGTCCGTGCCGATCTCTGGCTGGCTGTAAAATGTAAACAAACAAAAACGAGGTCAAAATCAAGGATTTCGTTTTGGTTTTTTCCTATTTAACGTGTATATCCTTGTTCGTATAACAACGACTTTCTTTCTCTATTAAGGTCATCCGATATCAGAAATAAACTTTTTCGATGTCAACCACCGGATGAGGTTTATCTTGTTGCTACCTGAGTTTTCCTTCCAAAAATTTCCTCAAATTAAAAGAAATAATTGTCACAGAAGAAAACTAGGAAGCGATTTCTTAATCCAAATAAGAGGAAATTTTAACGATAGATAAAAATAAACTTAGATGCAACTTTTCGAAAATTCCTGGATTTGGCTGTAGAACGTAGTTATGTAATGCTTATTTTCATGATCAGATTGTTTAAGAGATTTTAGGGACATCCGGATAAAATATTTTTGTGCTTAAAAAGAAAGAAAAAAAAAAACTCATCTATAGTGAAAAAGCACGGATATCCACATACAACGAGAAATTACTTCGCAAAATATTAGATTCTTTAGGTAATCAATTCAGATTTTTTTTTTTTCGCATTTTACTTTTAAGTGATTATAGAACTTTTAAACCTTGAAAACATCCAATCTTTGAAATACACACACACACATATATATGTATATACTACTGTGGACAAAAAATAGTAAGACTTTGTTCATAATTTTAAAATTCTTAATTTATTCTTCCAAATCTATTTCGTCCCCCTCAAAGTAATCCCCTCTGGCCCCAATACACTTGTGCCAACGTTTCTTCCAATCCTCGAAACAGTTGTTAAAGTCAATTTCCGGAATAGCCTTCAATGCGCGTAGCGATTCACGTTTAATGTCTTCAATTGACTCAAAACGGTTTCCCCGGAGCGGTCGTTTCAGTTTGCTGAATAGCCAGAAGTCACACGGAGCGAAATCAGGCGAATACGGTGGTTGCGGCACGATATTGGTTGAAAATTTGGCGAAAAACTCACGAAGAATGAATGCAGTATGCGACGGTGCATCTTTCAAAATGGTTTTCACTGATCCTTCCGATATTCCAACGGTGCCAGTAAGGTCTCTGACTGTTAATCGTCGATTCTCAAGCACCAATTCCTTGATATTTATCAGTTGATGTTGATGGCCGACCAGGGCGTGGTTCGTCGTCAACGCGTTCTCGACCCTCTTTGAATAATTTGTACCCATCAAAAACACTTGCTCGCGACAAACAATTATCACCGAAGGCCTTTTGCAACATTCTGAACGTTTCGGCACCAGAAATTTGATTCCGCACACAAAATTTAATGGAACTTCTTATTTCACTCATTGTAAAAATCGCCGAATGCACTTTTTGTACTTCAGAAAGACAAGCGTATACTAAACACTAATGATTATTTTGATGTGACATTTGGCACAGATGTCACTGACAGTCATACCAACCTAGAAAAAAAATATTTCGACGAATGGGTTTTCGCGCGAAATTTAAATTAAAAAGTCTTACTATTTTTTGCCCACAGTACTATACATATATTAAAGTTGTAAAAAACTTGAGATATGATAAAAACATACTGGCAGAATCCAAATTCACCTTATACTACAAATAAATAACCAAAACTACATAAATGTTCTAAAAACATATTGAAACACTTTACTGAGGTTATACTTTATATACAAAACTGTATTTTCAAATAAACCAAACATGTTTTTCTTAAATGTGCCGTGGAAAGATATCATCAATAATATGGTTTTTTACAATAAGGAAATAAGGTATAATTTTCATATATTTACATGCCTGCAACAGGGACCGGATTACAAATTTGTGAGCCCTGGGCACAGATGCTTATGGGCAGGGGGAGGGGGGTGCTTACACCTATACTTACAGCGGCCTTGAGTAAAAAAAAAATTTATATATATTGAAAACGGTAACGCACTTTTTTCCCCTTTGGCGACAGTTTTTTTTCTTTTTTGGATAGGGGTCGACGGGATAACGGATAAATATCTAATTTTTTATAACATCATTATACAAATCTGCGATGCAGCACCATTGTTTACTTAGCCATTTTACACAAATTGATTTTCAAATGTTTAATGGATGTTATTTAATCAATCACGAAAACAGTTGTTAGCGGTTTCGACTGCAGTTGATTCGGACTTAAATCCTCAGTGAAAGGAAAACGAATTGCAACCCGATTACAGCAGATCGCCACGGGTCGCTTAATTACAATTCAATCTTTCGTAATCATTTTGGAGTTAATCAAATTAGCGTGTTTTTAGAGTTTGCGGTGTCAGAACGGCGGGTTGACGAGCGTAGCTCGTAGAGGGGGCAAAGCCCCCTAGTAGAAAAATAAATAAAACGCTAATAGATAATGATGTAATTAATAATGCGAATAGAGATTGTTAATAGACCGGGGGGTGGGAGGCTTTTTTAAAAAAAAATATCGCATTTAGACCACATGACAGATATCATTATGACAGAGTATAACAGCGGGCTTCGCCCGATTTCGGGCCGGTTCAGATATTCGAAAAAAAACGAAGAAAAAAAAACGGTAATTTTTTACTTTATAAAAAACATGACTTTTTTTTTTTTTTTTTTTTTTCCGAAAATGAAATTTATTTGGATTTATTAAAGAAAGGATAAAGTGCTTTGAAAGGATTATTAAACAAAACCCTTTGTGCAATCTTCGATCACACTTACCGACTTGTTATTTTTAGCTTACAGGCTATCAAAGCCTGAGAGCTAATGTGCCCAGGGCCCGCTTAAGACCTAGAAGTAGGGGAAGCCTGACGTCACACAGAGCCCCCCCCCCTCTACCAATCAGGTTTCATCAGTTTCACTTTTACCATCAAAATGTCGAGTAAACAACACTTTTAATATTAAATTAAAACTATTACCTATATACATATGAAAAATATTTATTATAAACATAATTATACATAACGAATTACTTTTGTAAATGAATTTACAAATATGGAACAGGTGCGAATATTTGAACTTCAAAATATATTTTATGTTTTACAAATTGCAGGATTTGTCAGTGCTAAGAGCAGTGCAGGGAAAACAAATATTTGACATAAATTTATGCTTAGCTGCAACACAAATTTGATATCACCTGAATGCTCATTACTTTCCCCCTTATTTCTCCCTGTTTTATATCATTTCTCCACTCTTTATGAATTTTTAAACAAAGTATAATTATACAGATTAAATTTTCTGTTCTTTTTAGCTCATTGCATTCGAAATTAAAATGTAAAAGTTAGGAAAAATAAAAATAAGTTGCATTGAATCACTGTTTTTATACCATTTATTGTATCAGCAGAAGAAAAAAATACAGTTTAATTGTATAATAGTAATAGACCGAGGGAAAATTTAGTAACTATAATTAAGAGAAAGAATACATTTTTTACCGTGGCTGAAATGTTTTTCCCTAAAAATTATTTCTGGAAAATAAATTTGGGGGGCCCCTTTGTATTTCAGTGGGTAAGCTCGGGCTTCATGGGCCTATTCGGTAAACAGGCCCTGGATATGCACGCAAGTTCTGTATGTACGTACGTAACGCGATAACTCTTGATAGAAATATCCCATATTATTAAACATGTCAAGTTATTTTTCCAATTGCTCACAAAGCGTAAAACCGACAGAGTGGTCCAGGCCGGGGATCGAACCTGGATACTTTGGAATAACGCTCCAACCCTCTACCATTGAGCTACCAGGACGATACCCAGGAGCGTTACTTTGGAGCGTTATTCCAAAGTGTCCGGGTTCGATCCCCGGCCTGGACCACTCTGTCAGTTTTACGCTTTGTGAGCAATTTGAAAAATAACTTCACATGTTTAATATTCAATAATGGCGTAATTTCACTGCTGGAAATTAATTGAAAGATTAATTCAAAATATAGAAATATCCTATTTTCTTCAAATTTTGTAGATAGGTTCATTCTGATAAGGCGCTTTCCTGATTAGTTTTAGGGGTTCATTGGTCATCATGGTGTAAAGAATTGCGTCTTTTCACCCAGGTGCAGTGTGTGTCATCCTAAACTTTCTCGTGAGAACGCTAGAAGGAACTTTTAACTACATACCTTCCCACGGTAGCGTAGCTTTGAAGAAAGGCAAAACGCGGAATGTCTTTTGTGCTGCGGGTGAAACGCTCGGACATTGATGCATCGGAAAAGGGTCACCCAAGCAGGGGCCTTGTACTTTGATCTATGCCGAAGCCGTGGCAGAGATAGCATCTGAAAAGGGAGACGAACTCTGCACCCGAATTTGTGTCTGCACACGATTCTATGCCCTTTGTCATAGAACATCCAATAACGGACTTGTTATAAATAGGAATGACGTATCCCAAAGTTGCTGAGAGGCTGAAGGGTTTCTAGATGCTCCGCCTCGACAAAATCCCCGCCCCTAGTGAAAAATCCCCTGTGAGAGATTGAAGGTTAGAAAGAGGAGTTTTTGAAAAGATCTCAACGAGAGAGGTTACTCTCAGGAAAGAGAGTTAAAAACATCTATTTCGGACTTTGCGTAGTTGAAACGCTAGAGAGGTCATACCTCTAACGGATTGATTCGTCCCGTATCAAGAAAAGCCCCAACGAAGAGAAAGCACAACAAGTGCTAGGGAAGGAGTTCTCAACTCTGATTTATCGCAGATCGAAGATATTCCGAGGAACGGAACGGGTACATCTAGGCCCGAGCGAACTGTACTTAGAAACTGCAGCAGTCTGTGCGTTGCAGAAGCCATTGCTGTGAGAGTTAGACTCTGAGTCAAGAGACAATTAATTAAAAGCTGATGATCCACGAAAAATAATTAAATGATGTAACTTTACCTTGTATATATTAATTTAAGAATCGATATCGTTTTACAATAAAGGTTCTATTTTCTAATTTATACAAGATTTCTCTTTGACTTTGATTCGATTCGCTACCACTTACCAACATTATCGGGTCGGCATAGAGGAGGCGTTACTACTGGTGGCAGCGGTGGGATAAATCAGCAAGAATTAAGGACAGTCTCTAAAGACAAAGAGTGAAATCTGGAATTTGAATCGTCAAAGTGCTCGAAGAAAGAGTCTCCTTGTGACCTGAGTCTCCTTAGACGTCCCCGTGGATCAACAAAGCATCCGAGAGAAAGCTAGTTCCCCATCCGAAAAAGTCTGTGCTCCTGTGCATCCGTCTGAAGTCTGTGCTTCTGACGCCCTGAAAGACGCTTAGTAATGAAGGTAAGCTCTTTTTATAGGGCAGTTGCAATCAGCTGATCAACCATTGTATTCACTTGGAGGTAAGGGTAATTCCACCAATCAGAACTGCCTATTTGTACTGTATACCTCCAAGGTGACGTCAATTGCAACTGCTCTATATTCAGAGTGACTTTAATTGTTAATAGTGTTTGTATAGGTGCTGTAGGCTTTAGAAAAAAAAAAAGAAAGTTGTATGTTTATTTTTGTGAGAGTAAATTTTTGAGAAATTTTTCCGGTAGAAAAATAAATAAAGAAGTATTATGAGATATGTTTCCGATATAACTGTAACTTATTTAATAGACAAATTTTGTAGTTGAGATTAAGTTATTTTAGAATTAAATTGATGCAAACTGAGAGTTGTTACAAAATTTTAGCTGAATCTATAAATGAGAGATCTTTGAAAAAAAAAATATATATATCGAACGCATTTCATATTTTAAGATAACAGAGTTGATTATATTTTTTTTTGTGAATTATTCTAAATCTTTTAAGAGTGGATGCAGAGATTAAGACCACCATTGATTAAAAGAAAAAGGAATTGAATAAGACTTTTGCAATTTAAAATATTTTTACTGTACTTTTTGAAATTGAAATTGTTGTTTTGTGTAAAATTTATCCCATATGTATTTTATAACCAAATACCAAGGTGAATGTGGACGATAGGATAGAGTTGCTGATTTTTATATGTTGCATATATCCTATATATTATTGTTATGCGTACTTTTTATAAGTGTTTATTTCAGTAATATTTTAGCGCACTTGGTAGGAATAGCATTAAATCTTATTGTATTGTTTTATAATTGTGGGAAAGATAATTTCTAATTTTAAACTTTAAAAATGTCGGAGCCTAAATATTTTAGAAAAGCTGATTTGCAAACGTTAGCTTAGGAATTTGAGGTCATTTTAGAAGAGAATGATACAGTATCGAAAATCATAAAAAAGATAGAATCGTCAGAGGGTTTTGATAAAGAGCTAGCATTAGCGCAGATTAAACATATAGAAAAGGATATGGAAAATAAATTATTGGCAGAAAAGGAAGAGAACGATAGACTTCGGATAGAATCGGAGAAAGAGAAAGATAGACTTCGGATAGAATCGGAGAAAGAGAAAGATAGACTGTGGGAAAAAGCAGAAAAAGAAAAAGAACGGGAATATGATGAATTAGCTAGGTTAAAAGCGACACAAGAGTCAGATGAGCGGAGTACAGCATCCAGTAGTGTCTCAGTTAGAACGAGTAATTTACTCCTAAAAACAATTATGCACCGCTTTGATGAAAATAATTCGGATATTTCGTTGTTTTTGAATTTATTCGAGACACAGGCAAAAAAAAGTAATCTAAATTCGGATGAGCTGGTGACGAACTTACTATCATTATTACCTGTGGGAATGGCCGAGTTAATTTTGAGAGAACCTGAAGACAAAATTGATGATTTTCAATATGTGAAAGAAAGAGACGTACCGACAAAAATTTAGTCAACATCCGCGAAATCCTAATTCAGTTTGGAAGGACCTGATCTTCGAACTTAATAGTTTTTTAGAAGGTTGGCTGTCATGCTTACAAGTTTCGGATTTTGAAGGATTCAAAAATTTGCTTGTCACGGACCAAATCAAAAGGAGGGCGTCTCCAGAAATGCGCGAACATTTTATGGATAACTGGGCGGAAATTAAAGACCCGGAAGAATTAGTGAGGCTTTTAGATGCGTACGAGGCAATCAAACGCCCGTCGAAAAAAACTTGGAATCCTAAACTACCTGTAGAGAAGAAATTTGAAAGACCCAGAACTTTTGAAAATGTGCGAAACGGTAACAGAAATCCGGAGACTAACTATAATTGGAGGGATCGTAATGATAATAAAGAGAGGGAAAAAGCTTACGAAAAAAGGCGAGAAGTCAAGTGTTACGCGTGTTTTCAAAGCGGTCACTACAAAGTAGATTGTCCGGAAATTAAAAAGAGAGATGCTGCGCGGGTCGGTCACTTAACTAGTAAGCCGACACTTGGAGAAACCTTCTCCCCCTATTTGAGTAAGATATTAGTGAATGGAATTCAGGCAACGGCCTTGAGGGATTCAGGAAGTGAGATAGATTTACTCCCATACGACTTAGTTAGTCAAGATAAATTGAATGGAGACCACGTATGGATTAAAACTCCGTTGGACAGTAAATTATACTGCTTACCTATAGCAGAGGTTACGTTAGAAATTGAAGGTGTTGGGGTTATTGAAACAAAGGCGGGAGTTAACAATAGAGATTCAGACATGAATTACTATTTGTTGGGTAATGAAACTCAAAAGCTAGTAGAACAGGCGAAGAGGAAACCCGAATTAGTGAATGCCGTTTTAACACGTCCTCAAACCAGAAGAAATGTTGAACAAACCCCAGATCTGGAAGATAAGCGGATTATGATTTCCGAGGGAGAAAGGGAGAATTTTCGCCAGCGCAATGAAGCGGAAACTTTGATTTCGGTAAAAGAAGAAGATATTTCTAGCGGGAGTGTTGAAGCGGAAGCGTTGAATTCAAAAAAAGAGGGTGAAGATCTAGAAAGCCCTATTGAACTGGTCAGTGTGGATAAGGGATTATCGCCTTTGTCGATATATGAGGGATCTTCGATCTTAGCAAAAATTGGAAGAGAGGATAGTAAAATGGAACATGACAGGGATCAATCTCTCGAAGAGATTAGAGAAAAAGGGGAAGTTGAAGAATCGCATTGTAATGCTGGAGATTCTTTGATAGTGGCAAAAGCGGGAGACAATCGCGTAAGTGGGGGAATGCAGGCGCTTGCCCATTGCATTATCAGGTAGATATTTTTGGCGTGTGCCTAGAAAAAGTGTCATTTCACTTAGGGAAAACGAAAGTTAAAGAAAATGTGTCAGGTTACTTAGACCTTGGGAGAAGATTGATAAATAATTTAACAACCGCATTTCTAAAAAGGTTCGGTGTTAAGATGAGAGATTCGAGAGTCTGTCGCACAATAAGCGATAGTATTGAATGTTGGCATCGAAAAGTTAGAAAGCTTTTGAAAGCGTTAGTGTTTGGAAAATGGATAAGAGAAGCGGAAGAAAATGTTTTCGTGAAGGAATATGTGTTTAACCTCACGAACAGATTAAAAAGATGTCGAGATTTAGCCGTTCAAAACTTGTCAGCAGAACGAGAAAAGAGGAAATTTTGGTTTGACAGAAAGGCGGTAAAAAGGAAATTTAACGTGGGAGATGAGGTACTGGGTTTGGCAACCAGTAAACCAAATAATATGTCAGATAGTTGGATAGGACCGGGAAGAATTCAATCAAAAATTTCGGAAGCAAATTATATTGTGAATGTTCCTGGGAGACGACAGAAATCCCAGATTTCTCACGTGAGTTTAGTAAAGCCTAATAAAAAACGGGTGGAGTTAGCAAATATTTTAACGCGAGAGATAAACGGACTTGAGGAATTCTGTTTACCTATATAGATGATATGGCAATTTTTTCGGATAGTTGGGAGGACCACATGCGTCATCTAGAAATAGTATTAGAAAAGGTTAATGATGCGAAACTCAAAATCAAATTGGCGAAATGCAAGTTCGTTCAAAAAACAGTAAAATATCTTGGGCATATAGTAGGAGAGGGACGTCGGAGGCCAGCTGAGGCAAAAGTAAAGGCAATTAAGGAATTACCGGTTCCGAAATCGAAAACTGAAATTCGTAGATGTTTAGGAATGGCTGGATATTATTCCCGTTACATAAAAGATTATGCAGTGATTGTAGAACCATTGACGAGAGCGCTTAAAGGGAAAAATAAAAAAGAAAAGATCACATGGAGCGACGAAATGGGCAAAGCCTTTGAGACTTTAAAGATGAAACTTACGGAAGAACCGGTGCTATACGCTCCTAATTTTCAGAAAGAATTCATAGTGCATACTGATGCTAGTGACTTATAGGTATTGGCGTTGTTTTGGCTCAAAGAGAGGGATCGGAAGAACGCCCCATAATATATTTAAGACGCAAATTTACCGATAGTGAGAAAAGTTTCTGCGCCACTGAAAGAGAGTGTGCTGGAATCATTTTCGCGATAAAAAAATTAAGCCATTATATTGATGAACAAAACTTCGAAACCGATCACAATCCCTTGGTATTTCTAAAAAGAAATTCTGGAAATAATCCTAGATTGTTAAGGTGGTCCTTGGCTCTGCAACCTTATAATTATGCAATTTCTCATCGCCCAGGCAGAGACATTCCGCATGTTGATTGTCTGAGTCGAATTTAATGAAATTTCTTGATAAACTTTTGTATATAATTATTTTAAGTTTTTTTTATTTATTATTTCACTGTGTTTTATTTCAAAATTTGTTCATGTTTCATATCAGAGCGCGCAAAAAGAAAATGAAAGTAGTGTTATTTTATTTATGTATGTTTTATTTCTTGCCACTCTGTTGTAATTTGAGCTTGCAATTCTTTATTCGCCACTTAGAGATTCTTAGTGTTTCACCCTTAAGAATCGTCATAAGGGGGGGGGGGGTGTGCTGTAAATAATTGAGTCTTTTCACCCAGGTGCAGTGTGTGTCATCCTAAACTTTCTCGTGAGAACGCTAGAAGGAACTTTTCCCTGCATACCTTCCCACGGTAGCGTAGCTTTTAAGAAAGGCAAAACGCCGAATGTCTTTTGTGCTGCGGGTGAAACGCTCGGACATTGATGCATCGGAAAAGGGTCACCCAAGCAGGGGCCTTGTACTTTGATCTATGCCGAAGCCGTGGCAGAGATAGCATCTGAAAGGAGAGACGAACTCTGCACCCGAATTTATGCCTGCACACGAATCTATGCCCTTTGTCATAGAACATCCAATAACGGACTTGTTATAAATAGGAATGACGTATCCCAAAGTTGCTGAGAGGCTGAAGGGTTTCTAGATGCTCCGCCTCGACAAAATCCCCGCCCCTAGTGAAACATCCCCTGTGAGAGATTGAAGGTTAGAAAGATGAGTTTTTTGAAAAGATCTCAACGAGAGAGGTTACTCTCAGGAAAGAGAGTTAGAAACATCTGTTTCGGACTTAGCGTAGTTGAAACGCTAGAGAGGTCATACCTCTAACGGATTGATTCGTCCCGTATCAAGAAAAGCCCCAACGAAGAGAAAGCACGACAAGTGCTAGGGTAGGAGTTCTCCACTCTGATTCCGAAGATATTCCGAGGAACGGAACGGGTACATCTAGGCCCGAGCGAACTGTACTTAGAAACTACGACAGACTGTACTTTGCAGAGACCATTGTTGATAGAGTTAGACTCTGAGTCAAGAGACAATTAATTAAAAGCTGATGATCCACGAAAAATAATTAAATGATGTAACTTCACCTTGTATATATTAATTTAAGATTCGATATCGTTTTACAATAAAGGTTCTATTTTCTAATTTATACAAGATTTCTCTTTGCCTTTGATTCGATTCGCTACCACTTACCAACATTATCGGGTCGGCATAGAGGAGGCGTTACAATGGGTTTATTGTCGATTTCTTTATTTTTCGAGATTATTATTCTCTGAAATAAGAGTATAATATGCAATTAGTGTGAATAGCTTGCTAACTCAATGCCACCCGTTTAACTGGCCACTTTTCTTTTTTATTTAATCTACCCGGAAATGTTCTCAAAGTTCACATTTTAAGCCGACTTTCGGGACTGAACCGTCATGGAAATGTTGTCTTGAAGTTGGAATTGGGTTCAATTCAAGATGTACGACATTTATAAAAATATAAAAAATGTTGTTCGATTCTTTGATGCTGAAACAGCGACTGCAATTTTCTTGCATTTCTGTATAAAAATAACTCTGTGAATGTATCATCTTGATTTATTATTCATGATCATTTTTAAGGGAGAAAAAAAAAATATGTATCCAAACACCTTTTATATATATTTATATTATAAACGTGCATTATTCTACAGAATTTTTATTCGTTTAGATGGGGGGGGGGGGTCATGATCCCCCATGACCTGTCCCTTGGATCCTTGCTCGCGCTCGCCTGTATGTCTATTAAAGTATTAGAATATGCCTTTTTAGGTGCGTTCGTAATTATATAAATACGTAGCACCTATTGTCGTCGTCTGGTCCGTCCGTCTGTCTGTCCGTCCGTTCCTTCCGTCTGTCTGTCCGTCCGTCCGCATATAACAACGCAAAAACTACCCAACCGAATGGTTTGACATTTAAGATATATTATCTTTGCAGAATTGTATCGAGACGTTTCAAATTTTAGGAAAATAGAATCAAAACTTTAGAAGATATTAATAAAAATATTTATTAAGAAATTTGAATTAAAAAAATAATAATCGGTGCTTTCTTGTTACAGGAGCTTCCGAGATTTAATCGTCAAGCGACCCAGATATTTATTTTATGACAGAAATGAATCTGCAGACAATAGAATTCATTTCACAGAATTAAAAATCATCCAGATCTGAATATTTATAGAACTAGCTATAGTACGAACTCACCTCATTTGTCACGTTTGACGTACAATTTCCAACTTGTTTTCTTGTATGTACTTTTTTTCAGCTGTGGACAATCATTTCAACTGCAGAATGGACTGTTATCAATTGTGTTTGTCTGGACAATGGGATTCCTAGTGTCTAATATCTTCTGGTATTGTAGCTTTATCTATCTTATCGCTTGTTCTTCTTTGTTAAAGTTAAGATAAGATAGCCTTCTGTCTGGTTTCACAAGAAACGTACCTGGTGTTTTTTTTTTAATCAAGATGATGCTTGTTGATGGCGTACAGTTTTGAAAATTATTGATAGAGCTCAACTCTTTTTTTACATAAGTTTGTGTATGTGAGTGTAAAAAAGATCGATTGGCAATTTAATGTTGCTTTTTTAACTCCCTTTGAAAGAAATGAAACAGAATCGTATACTGATAAATAATCACAAGTTAAATAAAACATTAAGACAATATAAAAATTCGAATTTACAGACACGTTTATAAAATGATATTCGCGAGTTGTTTATAATAAAATTACAACAAAAGTTGACTTTGAATAACGTCATTTTTTTTGGTGTGGGGGGGGGGGGTGGAGGGGAATATGGATTTTTTTTCCCGTTTCAATTTTTTACATACAAAGTTCAAACATTGAGTATTTTATTCTAATTTTTAAAAAAGAATAGAACATAAAGTGAAAAAGTTTTCTTAATGTTGTTTATCCCTATAACAATTTGATATATATATTCAATATATATTTGAATTTAAAAATTCTAATAAAAAATTTAAGCTTTTTTTTTTTAAGGAAAAAAAGAGTCCAGTTTGGAAAACATTGATGGGGTTCGACCCACAAGCCCACACAACTTTAGGCCTATGGTCTAAACCAGAGGTTCCCAAAGTGTGCTCCGCGGAGCCCTTGGGGCTCCGCCTATACTTTTCAGGGGCTCCGCGGCGTTCCAGGAAAATAAACAAAACATGAAAGAAATTAGCATATTGCAAGCGAAAATCTTTAGAAAGTATGTTGGAATCTTTGTGTGTGTATCAATAATAAATACATCTATCACTGGGTTGAAAAATACTTGCCGAACAGTTGCCGAACAGTTGATGTCGGTTAAGGGGCTTCCGAGTTGCGATCAACTTTATAAGTGTTTGCATTATGTATGTATCCATTTTCTATGTAATATTTCTGGTTTGAACTACTTTATTTTATGTTTTTGCATTTAATGTGTTTTAAAAATTCAGTTCAAAATAAGCTACAAGAAATAGTATTCTGAATCGAATGCACAACGTGAATCGAAAGAGCAAAGGCGCGACAGTGCTATTATCTCTGCTTGCCGAACAAAGAGGAGAATAGTTTTGTTCTTTAGAGCTCCGCCTTTTCATACGTTTATACTTAGTTCTTCTTTGCTTAGTTACCAGGTTCTAACTTCCTAATGAGGTAAGTGTGTCTCACATTGTTTATTTTCTTTCGCTTCACTCTTAGCGATCTTTAAAATGAGGTATTTTATACTCCTTTACTTGCTATATTTTCTCAGAAATGTGTTATTTAAGCTTTGATTGTTTCAGTAATACACTTATAATTGGTTTTCGCTTTTCGTTAATATTTTAATTTAAGTGGTTTAATATCAAATTTCATGTTCTATTTCAGTTTAAAATTCAGAACTGCTTCAATTTTTTAACCCATTCAGTTTTTTAAAAGTTGTAATTAATTTTTACACCCTGTTCGCAAAAATGGAACACATGTATTTACGAAATAAATATTTATTTTCCTTTTCAAAATTGCTTGGGCTGTAAATTTTATTTTATAGTTAAAATTTGTAGTCAAATTATTCTTGTAACTTATAATTTATTCCAACATTCTTATTATTCCAACTGTAATATTTAGTGTTTTTATTTTAACTTTACAATGTCCTATTAATAATGTTAACATTATTTAGTTGTTCTTGGTGATTTCAATAATATCGCCTCAACACCGAATAGTTTGATTTTTATTGTAACGTTTAATAGAAAACACATTTCTGAGAAACATTTCTATTCTAATTAGCCGTTATATTGAGCCGAACATTTTGCTTGTGGTAGTTATTTATGTTTTAGAAAGAAACAAACCCCTTTGTTTTACACTTCAATTTATATAGCCTCAAGAGTTCTAGTTTTCTTTTTCTTCATAAGAGTTCAAGACTGATAACTTGATTTGTATGTATAGTTTGAATATTTTTGAGACTTTCAATATCTTGTTTTGCTTAATTATTATTAATCTGTTTTAAAAAGCAAATTTATAATGATTGCGAATTTCTTTGTTAAAAAGAAACTGATCATCCGATAACTTTAAGTATAGACCATATATAATAAAAGAGATTATTATAAATAGTGAATTATTTTTATATCGTAATAAATTACATAATTCAAGAAGTCTAGAAATTGTTTAAAATCTTTTTAAAGTTATCATTGATTATTTATTTTAGAATAACAGTATATCAGAGTATACGGTACTCAACAATATTTTAATTAGAGTATGCATTTATTTTTGTTTTAATTTTCTACGTTGTTTTACATAATTGTACTCAATTTTTAAAGCAATAAATGTTGCTGAAAACGAATTTTTTTTTTAATATCTTGTATCACTTAACAACCCCTCTTTAAAATTTTGTTTTAATTGGTCTTGGCATTGCCTAAGATTCTTATGTTACGACAACAAATTTTCCTATCAGAAATAAGGCTGTAGCAATTAAAAAAATATATATTGGTTCTTTACATTTGTCATCACAGTAACAATCTAAACTTTTTCTCAGCTCCACCCCTTGCTTAGACTTTTCGTCAATTAGTACCCACCCTGATATAAATTTAACCCCAACCATATATCCCGTTTTGTTAGTAAAAGTTTTTCAACTAGTTGCAGTTTTTTTAACATATGTAGTTTTAACCGTATATCTATTTTGAGGCAAAAACAATGGTGAAAGAAAGTTTCTCTCAAAACTATAATTAATAGCTAAATACTTCAAATAAAACAAAAAAAAGTGAACAGGTTATAGGTTACAGGTTATAGATTTTACCCCGCACACTTCACTTAAACACTAAAACGATGATCTGTTTCTAAATGTATTTTTTTTTAATGGTTCAAAAGAAGAAGCTCAGGGGCGATTCGTTTTTGTTGCATGTTTAGAAGTACTAGAAACATAGTGAAGAACGAAAACAGAATCCGTAATCACATGAATCTATTACGGGTGGGCGGGACTAGCGAAAACCTGTTACATAATTATTCATGGGCGACTGGACCTACTCATTTTCTTTCTTTACGCGAGTAGCCTATTGTAGAGTAGTATACAAAAGTTTCTCTTTGTAAACGAAAACTGCCAGCTTACCTTTTTTCTGTATGTACGTGGTTTTCGCCATAAATAATAATAGTTCCACGTAATCCCCAATGCAATGCATGGCCCAGACAGAGTTACCATTTTGATCTTTAATTCTGAGTTCATACTGGAAATACCAAAATAATATTTTTTAAAAATGGATGTCATTAACCCCTTAACAAAATTGCTCGAACGTTGCTCTGGTAAGAATTGTTTGTTTTCTTCGTTACTAAAATCTTTCAGAAACCACAAAATATTAACTATAATTTTTGCTGTATTTGGCGGACATATCTCGATTATACAAGGCAGATATTTTAATACAAAAAAAGTTGTTTTTAGTCCTTATTTAAAATTTATTATGTCCAGTAATAGTAATGTTAAATAAAATTGTTAAAGGGTTAAATAATAGAAAATGTGATTTTCAAAATTTCTAGTATGATATTCAGAATTTCTGTATCAAGAATAGGGACAAGCTGAGAACCTTGGCCCCACATTGGACTCTACTGGTTCGGACTCTTTTCCAGCAAATCTTTCTCTGCTCCATACGCATAAAAAACATTAATTTGTAAACTATAGAGTACCGTAGGGTTGAAGTGCTCCGCCTTAGAAATTCTTTCCCCTCCGCGAGCCCAAAAGTTTGGGAACCACTGGTCTAAACATTGCAACACAGTTTACTGTGTTAAAAGAAGTGCAAAATGATTGACAGTTTCTTAAAGACAATGATGACATAAGCCGATTTAGCTTGATGTTTATAGAATCATAATACAGGAGGGTGCAAAATAATAGGAACCACGCAAAAGGCATGATGTTAGGGCGCCTGACCTGACCCCACCCACTTGGCAGCTCAATAGGTTCCCTATTGAGCATTGTCACAAGTAAAAATATAGATAAGAATTTCTCCCAAAACTATTACCGGTCATAAAGGATTAAAATTAGGGCGAAGGGTAAAGATAATCCCGGGAAATTCTTAACTACTAATCATACTATTGGGTGACCTTTTTCTTTAAAATGTATGAAGAATATTCTGATAAATAAGATATTTTGTAAAACATGTCAATATTATTACAGTAGACTCAAATCTGTCACCCGAAAAACATAGTACTCAATAGGCCGCAGTAACAGCGAAACTGACAGGTTAGATGGAAGTAAAATATTCAAGATTTTTGTCCCTTCAATTCCTACTATTAGCTCACACTCTCCCTACATATATTTATACAGGGTGTTCCGTTAAAGGGGTCCAATATTAATAGGGTAATAGAGGAGATCACACGGAGCATAAATCAGTATATAATGCCTGGCCGGATCTCAATAATTTTCAAGTTACAGCAAATAGAATGAAAAATCGGAAATTTGTAAAAAAACCCTCATTGCTAAACTATCGATAATGCTACATAAAAACGAAGCACATATTTAGAAAGAGCAGAAAAAATCCTACGAAATGACATAAGTTGTTTTAGAATATTGAGAATTAATGGCGAGTTACAAGCTCTGAAACAGTGAAAAAATACAAAATCAAATATTTAGCAAAATAGTTAATCGTTAATTCCAAAAATGCAACTCTACCTACATCAAGGAAAATGTTATAAAATTTGGTCCATTCCGAAAGCTTTCGAAGAAGCTGACAATAAACCATATCAGTTTAATTGTATGGGAGAAATCAAGCAGTTCCCTAGTTACAACTCTGTACTGTTGCACGCTCGGAAAGAGCGAAACTCCACCCATGACGATTGTAAACACCCCGTTTTAATATCTTTCAATTATACATTTCTGATCAACCTCTATCAATACCCTTTCATTATTCAGTCTGGTCAAGTGAATGACATATTGTGCAGCTCTCGCCTTGTCTTAAAGCAAACTCCGTGACTGCTGCGTTTCCTCCATGAACTTTCAGGATGATGAAGAAGAAGTACTTTTTATGCAAATTTTCTATGTGTATAGGAAGAAAAGTGTAATAAAACAGCAGTCATCAGTGGGCGTTATGTTAAAGGGAGGCTGTTGTAAGTGGGATTGTAGTAAGTTGATGTATAATAATTATGCCGGAATACTCTAACGAAGAATATGCGGACATGCATCTGATGTACGGGCAAGCTCATGGAAATGCATGTCTAGCACAGCGCATGTACCGTGAGCAATTTCCAAGGAGACGTTGCCCAAGTTCGAAACTCTTCATAAAAATCGATAGACGATTACGGGAGACTGGATCGTTTAATACAGCAAGCATTGATGCAGGGAAACCTCGACATGTACGAACACCTGCAATGGAAGAAGATGTACTGAATATTTTTAAAGATAACCCCTCCACGAGTACACGAGCTGTTGCGTCTGAAGTCGGTGTTTCTCACCAAAGTGTGTGGCGTGTTCTGCGTGCAGAAAACATGCACCCCTTTCATGTGCAGCGGGTACAACTGTTATCAGTAACAGATTGTGCTCAGCGGACAGAATTCGTACGCTGGTTGCTTAATGTAACAGAAAATAATCCACAATTTCTGGAAAATATTTTATTTACTGATGAAGCAACATTTACGAGAGAGGGCGTGGTAAACACGCACAATATGCACACATGGTCATATACAAATCCGCACACAGTTTTCCCGTCGAACGCACAACAAAAGTTCAGTGTGAACATATGGGCAGGTGTCCTCGGTGATTATCTCATAGGACCATATTTACTCCCAGATGTACTCAATGGCAGTACGTACTTGGTTTTCCTACGGGATATCTTACCACAGTTACTGCAAAATGTGCCAGCAACATTGCGCCACAATATGTGGTTTATGCACGATGGCGCACCGGCACATTTTTTCATAGGTGTTCGCAATCACCTCAATTCAACATATCCTGGGAAATGGATTGGACGCAGTGGACCTGTTGCTTGGCCTGCACGCTCTCCAGACCTCAATCCGTTAGACTTTTTTGTTTGGGGACACCTTAAATCGCTGGTGTATGAAACGCCTGTGGATACACCGGAGGATTTACTAGCGCGAATCGTTGTCGCTGCAGGAGACATTCCCAACTCCGTCGGAGTTTTTCGGCGTGTTCGCCAATCTTTACGACGTCGCTGTCGGCTGTGCGATTCTGTTAATGGGCGCAACTTCGAACACCTATTATAATAATGTCCGTTCGTGTGCCTTCCGACATTGAACTGTGCAGCGCAGGCCAGAAGACTATGCTTCACATATGTCATAAAGTACGTGGAATGTAATTCTTTATTTGTCATTTTTCTTTTATTTTCAACACTTTTTGGCACAGTATTTTGTAAGTCACAGACTGTGGTGTACTCAAATTGTAAATTACAAAGTTTGTATGAATTAATTTAAAATTTAGTGTCTTTTTTAAATTTATAATTAATAAAATTATTATGCTATTTGTTATTATTATTTCCTATCATAAATTATGATGCACATATACATACAATAATTGTCCATGTAAAACATGTACTGAAACTTCTTGCATAGTTACAAATCGCAATATTTTTAATTATTTCCGAATTTTCACCACCAGTTTAATTTTAAGGAATTTAACTTAAGCTTTATATCAATAAAAGACCACTTTAAAATGTAGACTATTATTGTAAAGTTATTTTGGTTCATTCAACTCTTGAATAATTAAAAATGTTGCATCTCAGAAGAAGCATGATCGAAAATGTATAGTTGAGAGTAATTAAAAAGGCGGTGTTTCCAATCGTGATGGGCGGAGTTTAACCTTTGCTAGTGTCAAAGAAAGCGGAGTTGTAACTAAGAAACTGATTAATTCCTCTCACACAATTAAACCGATATGGTTCATTGTAAGCTTTTTCGAAAGTTTTCGGAATGGACTAAATTTTACTACATTTTCCTTGTTGTAGCTAGAGTTGTCTTTTTGGAATTAACGATTAACTATTTTGATGTATATTGGATTTCGTACTTTTTTCACTGTTTCAGGGCTTGTAACTCGTCAATAAATATTGCTATTTTAATACAATTGATGTCATTTTGTAGGTTTTTTTTCTGCTCTTTCTAAATATGTGCTTCGTTTTTATGTAGCATTATCGATAGTTTAGCAATGAGGGTTCTTTTACAATTTTCCGAATTTTCATTCTATTTGCTGTAACTTGAAAACTATTGAGATCCGACCAGGCTTTATATACTGATTTATGCTCCATGTGATCTCCTCTATTACCCTATTAATATTGGACCCCTTTAACGGAACACCCTGTATATCTTGTTCCAATTTTCAATCGTTCATAAAATACTTTTGATTCATCCACTCAAGTTCAAATACGTTTTTTTTAACTGGTAGTGGATGACACTTGATGTTAATACAGTTTTTTTAAATATTAATTCGTTCATTAAATTAAATAACCAAACGACTAGCATTCAAAACTCGAAGATAAATGAGCAGAAACACTCCATTAGGTTCCACTCTTCGAAAGAGCCGCTACGATATGAAACTGTTGGCATGGTCACTGTTGCCTCCTGATTATGTTTTAATTTTATTTTCTATACTGTTTCCTATTATTTTTGGTACTTACGTATTATCCGGGCCATTCTTATATTATGTATTAAAATGGAAAATGGCAAGGAAATTCGCTTTCTATTTTGCCACTTAATAGTGTGATTCTGTCCTATGTATAGACATGTTTATATTGATTGCAATTATTTAATAAAAAGTAAATAAAATAAAAATTTTCTTTGTTGACCTAAGTAGGAATTGACTTTATTATTATTATTATTATTATTACTTGTTTATTTTTATACATTTGGTGTAATTCTGGTGCATAGTAAAATGACTCATGCTTTCTCATAAAGGATGTATAAGTTTATTCCCGAAAAAATTCAAGATAGCGCTGAAGTCAGCGGAGATTACAAAACATACTCGTGTATTCATCAAGCTTTTTTGGTTATTAACCCTGGCTAAACATGGAATAAAACTTTGTTATTTTTAAAAGTTGGATGTAAATTATAAGTGTACCATTATGAGACAAGCGTCATTGAATAATTCAAGATAAAAATATCTCATTGTCATTATTATGCATATTTAGCATTCGTTATTTACTTTTACTTTTACTTTTAATATTTTAATCATTTTTTCAATTTTCTTAATTTTTATTATTTTGCTTTATTTATTACTTACCCATCATACTTAGGGGGATCGTTTTGAAAATCGAAAAAAAAAAAAAAAAATGACGGATTTACACGTTTCAGACACTGGAGATTCCGAAAAACATATTTTTTGAAAAAAAAAAATATGCCGTTCGTCTGTCTGTGTGTCTGTAAACGCTCTATCTCCCGAACCAATTGAGATAGAGACTTGAAATTGGGTATATACTTAGTGTTAGTATGTAATAATGAGAAGAAGCCTATTGAATTTCAGTAATCTCGATGATCCGGAGCTATTTTTTTCGGACTCTCGAAATATTCGTTCTGATAAAAGGTATAAAATTTTTTTCGAAATTGTTTATTTTAAGGAGTGAATACAGAAGACAATAAAAAAAAATAAATTTTGCATCAAGAATGATGTCGATCGGATCATGAGTTGCCGAGATACTTGGAATCCTATTTTCCGCACGCTTCGATCTTTCCTGACCCTGTATTTCATTCAAATTTCGATTCAAAGATCTATTTTAATTGGAAATGAGACGCTTCATCCGACGCAGTAAACTCTTAGTTAATAGGATTACCATTTTTTAAATTATAAGGATGTTTCTTTTACACAATTCAGTAACAGAGCTTTTAAAGTTTGTGACGTCATCCAGCCAGGATTTTATTCGAAATGCAATGCATTTTATAAGTATAGTTTACACGTGTTTTATTTTCCTATTTTATATTATGCCTATCCATGATGGGTAAGTATTACGTTGGCCCCCAACGACTCGTTTTATAAGCATTCATTATAATTTCGAGTGCAGTATTACTTTTAAATGACTGTTTAAAAAATGTACACAAAACAGTGACCAGAAATCCGCAAAATTCTAAATTCTGCAGAACCTCTAGTTTGAGTTCAACCTCCGGTGGTTTGAGGGAGTTGTTTATTATTATTATTACTACTACTATCATTTGACATTTGAGATATCTTGCATGGTTTATTTATTTCTTTGCCTAAAGGAAAGTTGAAAATTGCGAAGTCAAGTTTTCAGAAGAATCAAAATAAAAGAAAACATTTCTCAGAAGTCCTGGTCCCCAGAGATATTAGCTTAAAAAGAGGATAGGGGAGAACAATGCCGGGCAATATTGTTTATTTCCCATATCTGGGAAATCCCAGTATATTTATGCGACTTAGAGCACAGACAGATGGCCAGAAATACTTCAACAACTCATTCAACTATGTACTATGTCGGAATACATGATCATTCCCCTATGCCGAATAGAGCGACAGCTGAAGTTCTTTTAACTATAACTTATTTTCCAATGCAAAAATTTGAATTAGGTTTTGTTTAAAATCTTTCAAAATAATTTTTTGCTAATAGGTGAATGATTTTTTATCTATCCCATACCAAAAGCCTTCATTTAATAATACTGTTAATTTTTCATTAAAAACAATGAAAAGTGACTTTTAAAATAAATAAATAAAAATGTATATCTATAATTTAAAATACATAAAAATATTTATGCTGAAAATACAAGGGTGGCATTTCAAAATTTTCTTGGGGAGGGGCAAAAATGTATTGGATCTTCTTGCGCAAAGCTGAAAGAAACAGTTGTCACAGTTTTATTATTGTCTCATATATTTTTTTAATCAGCCTGTCGCAAATACATACAAAGCGATTTTCGAAAACACTAAAACTACCCGTTTTAATACTTTCGTCATTTTAAAGCAAAGGAAAATAATACGTGAAAAACAGTCCTCTTAAAAAACATAACGAATATCTTTTATTCTCTGACTTCCGTGCCGACAAAAACATTCTACAAAAACCATTTCTGACAACCACATTTTTTTTTCACACAGCTTAGAAAAATACAATTTCGAAAAGCATAAAAATCTTTCTCACACAGCTTAGAAAGATACATTTATGAAAACAAAAACATATTTCTCACACAGCTTAGAAAGATACATCTCTGAAAAATATCTCCTGTTAGTAGGAGCCAAAGAATACATTTAATTCAATTCGATTCGCGACACAGCCATAGTACTGATATGGCTCGCTTTATGTTGCAATTGCATGGCTTTAGTAAATATTGTTTGTAATTAATAATTCATGTGCTTAAAGTGCTTATTTAATGCTAATGCAAGGGGCTGATCCAGGAAAAATTTGGGGCTTATTTAGGGCCCCTTCACAAAAACCCATTTAATGAAAGAGGCCCCTTCAAAAAAATTCTCTTAATAAAATAAATTCCTTCACAAAATTCCATTCCATAAAAACATTCATTAATTATTTTGTTAGGTTTTAAAATGTGTAACTTGCAACAAAACCAGAACGAAAAACTTTAGCAGAAGCACTTAAAGAAGTTATTAAATGCTTGGTTGGAAATTTCAGTAGCTGGATTTCACCTTTCGTTACAAAATGTTATTTTTCACAAAAATGTAATAAATTTCACAAAAATGTAATACATTTCACAAAATAACTTTTACTTTTCACAAAATAGTCCCCAACAAAATAAGCCTGCATTGACCCCTATAATGCTTCCATGTTAGTCAAATCTGATAAGTTATTTAAACTTTTGAACAATTTCTGATTTCTTTTGATCTATGATGACTGATACCAGATTCCTTGAAAGAGGGGTGGAGACAAATGCCTCCTTTCATAAGCTCAACGTGACCAGGAAGAAAAGAAGGACATGTCCGGCTGTATGGGCAGGAAGGGGGGGGGGGCGTCTTTGTCTTGTAATAAGCCCAACGAGACTAACCCCCCCCCTCCCCCCCTTTTTTAACAAACAAGAGAGAAAAATCGTGCATCAAGAATAGATTATGAAATACCTTCCAACATTCCAGAATACCATAATGCATCGTTTAAAATGGAAAATAAATTATTTAAATAAACAACTTAGAAAATGCATAACACATTTCAAAACCATATATCAGCATGAGCAAAGACCGTCCATAGCCAAAAAGGTACTCGAATTCTTTTGTACATCCCTGTACATGATCTATTGACCTGCATATACACCCACTGGCGCAGCGAAGGGGAGGAGGGATTTAGGTGTTTAAATTCCTCCCAGAGTATTTAGGAAACGGATAAGATGCAGATAGAACCCATTGTGCTATGATAAAAATAGGATGTGTCAAAGCAAAAATTAAAGAAAAGCATAAGCAGCATAAAACGTTTACTATTCAACTATTTCAAAGTTTTATAATACGAGCTTCTATTTCAGCACAGAAATAACGAAAAAAAAAAAAAAAAAAAACAGTTAGGGGCAATAGCTGCTATTTTGCTCTTTCGCTTTTCTCTCTCTCTCTCTCTCTCTCTAACGTCTAAAGATAAAAGAAAATGCCTTTTTTATAAAACCTTTAAACGCATAATGCTAAATTTATTATGGTTGTTTGTGCTTTTCTTTACGTCGGTTTTTATGTGTCACGTATTGTATCACCAGGGCCCACTTAGAAGCAGGGTCCCCCTTTTACTCTGCCAATTATGCTTCAACAATTTGAAATTTTACCATCCAAATGTCGAGTAAACAACACTTTTAATATTAAAGTAAAACTAACTAACTATATACATATAAAAAAATATTTTATTACATACATAATTATACATACAAATTTAATTTGTAAATAAATTTACAAATATGGAACAGGTGTGAGTATTTGAACTTCAAAATATATTTTATGCTTTTACAAATGGCAGCATTTGCCAGTGCTAAGACAATGCAGGGACAACCCATATTGGACGTCAATTTATGCTTGGCTGCAACACAATTTTGCTTCTATTTTATAATCAGAAATTGGGTATCAACTGAATGCTAATGACTTTCCCCTTTATTTAAATAGCCTATTCTCCCTTTTTTATATCATTTCTCCACTCTTTATGAATGTAAACAAAATATAACTACCGTATGTACTCGTGTATAGGTCGACTCGTGTATAAGTCGACCCCCCGCCCAATTCTTACGCAAAATTTTGGAAAAAATTGAATTTTCGTGTATAAGTTGAACCACATTTCTGGTAGTATGTTAAAAAATAATTTGTAATCGAGGATTAAAAAAAAAAAAAAAATAATAAATAAATTTTCTTTAAATTAGTAAACTTTTTTTTACGTTTCTAATCAGACTTTTTTTTTTTTAATTCAACATTTTCAAATTGTATAATTATGAATTGTATAATTAACTGAAAAGGTTAAGCTATTTTGAAAGCTATTCACATCAATTTAATGATTACTTACTTCTTTTTTTTTTTTTTTTTTTTGAAAAATCTATTCAAGCCTTATTTACAAGGGTAAACAACTTCTTAGACTGCTAAAATATAGTACTTCTTTGTATTGTAGGACTTTTAGGAGAGAAATCTAGAAGCATTCTCAAGTTGAACTCTTTTTAAAAAGGGGATTAAAATGTTGTAAAGGAATGCCCCTGTATTGAAGGGAATTCTATCCCAAGAGAAAATGAGTGCAGAACAATTAGACATTATTGACACAGAGACATTATTGTTGAGCTTTTTTTTTTTTTTTTATCAATCACCATTGTCCGTTTTTATCGGTCTCTCCAACCTAGACCCATATGTGATTAATTAAAAGACTTGAAAAAAGTAAGACTCCGGTATTTCACTCCGCTTTAATTTTTTTTTTTTTTTTTGACTCGTGTATAAGTCGACCCCCCATTTTCAGCTCCCAAATTTTGTCTAAAATTCCTCGACTTATACACGAGTATATACGGTATACAGATTAAATTTTCTGTTCTTTTTAGCACGTTTGAAATTAAAATGTAAAACATAAGAAAAATGAAAATCAGTTGCATTGAATCACTGTTTTTATACCATTTATTATATCAACAGAAAAAAAAAGTCAGTAATAGTCTGAGGGAAAATTGAGTAGCTATAATTTTGAAAAAAAAAAAAAAAAAAAAAAAAAAAAAAAAAAAAAATACATTTTTTACCGTGACTGAATTTTTTCACCCCTAAAAATTAGTTTTGAAAAGTAAATTTGGGCCCCCCCCCCTTCACGGGCCTATTCAGTAAACAGGCCCTGTTTATCACGCAATGACAGTGTTCCTTTTATGAATAGCAATTGTTCAAAACCCCTCCCAGATTGAACCCCCCTTTCCTTTCATTAATTTTGTCATCCTGTCTGCGCCACTGCATACCCTTCTATAGTATGTTAAGGTTTAGCTCAGTTACAAAATGCCTAACACCGTCGAAAATTCACCTTCAGTAATGTCCGCCAATAGACGAAAACGCAATAGTGTTGTTCAGTTTTCTATTAGCTACAGATTTTTATATGTACCTCATATTAAGCTAAATTTTAAAGCGGGAAAAAACGCATAACACATTTGAGATCATACATTCAGAAATTGCCATCCATAGACGGCAATATATCCAGTTTTTTTGCGTACATGAATTTATTTATATTTTAGGAACATCTTATACCAAAACATAGTTCAATTGGATGCTGATAAATGCATAACTGAATTAAAAAACATCCTTACGCAATTCGCGCTCATGCACGAATTATTTTGTGAGGCCCTGTATAGGATCTAAAGCGTTTATACAGGAAACAGGAAAATTTTTATTAAACTTAAAAACACATCCTTCAACGGAAAACGCATTGCCAGCATTTAAATTTAAACAGTACTGTAACCGAGATATTTTGTGTGTCCCTGTAAATGAACGATAACTGCACGCTATATTCAGCTATTCTACAGGAAGCATCTTGTAGTGCATCTCAATAATGTATATATAAATTTCATTATGTTTAAAATAGTGCAATATCATTCAAATACGCTGTCATTTTTTCCCCTCTTAGACCATTATGTAACCGAATTATTTTCTGTGACCCTGAAAATAAATGTCGAATGCCACCCTATACTACAGATGCACAACAATTTCATTATGTTTGAAATAGTGAAACATCATTAAAATACACCGCAAACGATTTTCCCCCATAGACAATAATGTAATGGGATTCTTTTAAATATCACTGTAAATGAATAATAAATCTTTGCACCCCACATACTACAAAAAGCATGTTTTAATGCCCTTCATAATTACATATCAATTGCATCCTGTTTCAAATGGCGTAGTTTCATCAACAGACACTTGAAACGATTTCCCCCCATAGACAATAATGTAACTGGATTCTTTTCAATGTAAATAAACTATAAATGCTACACGCTCCATTTTCAATTGAGAGCATGGCATAGTAAATTTCAATAACATACCGTATATACTCGCGTATAAGTCGAAGAATTTTAGACAAAATTTAGGAGTTGAAATTTGGTGGTCGACTTATATACAAGTTAGTAAAAAAAAAGAAAAAAAAAAGAAAAAAAAAAAAAAAAGAAAGAATGTTTCACATTTCGGAAGAAGTGTGAAATAGGGAAGTGAAATGAAATGCATAATTTCCCTGTCCACCGCCGATAGACGATTGCGATTATCATGCTTTCTGATTAATTGTTAAACCGAACGTTTCTTAAGTCATTACTGGTTGAATTTGGTTTCTTATATAATATCTATTAATTTCTATATAATCTAATTAATTTATAACTGTAATATAATAAATATTATAGTAATATAATCTAATTAATTTCTATATAATCTAACCTCTATATAATCTAATATTTCTATATAATCTAATAATATATATTAATTTCTTATATCATGTCTTCTTATATCTTCATAATCCTCCTAAATACAGGAAATGACTTAAAAAGCGTTTGATTTTACAAATAATCAGAAAGCGTAAAAATCCCAATCGTCGATCGGCGGTGGAGACGGAAATTATGCAAGTGAAATACCGGAGTCATAGGGGTCTAGTTTGGAGAGAGAGATAAAAGGTCATTTCCCTGTGATTGACAAAAAAAGCTCAACGATAATGTCCCTATAATTGTTGCGACCCATTTTCTCTTGGGATAGAATTCCTTCAATACAGGGGCATTCCTTTCAATATTTTTATCCCTTTTTTTAAAAAGAGTTAACTTGAGAATGCTTCAAGATTTCTCTCCTAAAAGTCCTACAATACAAAGAAGTAGTCTATTTCAGCAGTCTAAGAAGTTGTTTACCCTTGTAAATAAGGCTTGAATAGATTTTTCAAAGAATTTTTTCTTTTTAAGTATCATTAAACTGATGTGGATAGGTTTAAAAATAGATTAAGCTTCTTCAGTTTTACATAATTATAGTTTTAAAACGTTGAATTAAAAAAAAAAAGTCTGATTAGAAATGAAAAGTTTACTAATTTTAATGAAAATTTATTCATTTTTTATATCCTCTATTACAAATCCTTTTTCAACATACTACCAGAAATGTGGTTCGACTTATACACGAAAATTCAATTTTTTTGCGTAAGAATTGAGGGATTAACGTATACACGAGTATAGACGGTATATAACAATTACATGACAATCCGAGTCTATTGAGGCGAGTTAGAGCACGGACTGACGGCAGACAGACAAACCGAAGTCATAGAACACTTTACAACTATGTTAGAAAATGTTAAAAATTAGGGTCCCAAAAAATTCCGCATCCGGGCCTCCACTTATGACAATAAGACTTTAACCTAATTTAACCCCTTGGTGGACGAGCGACACGTATACGTGACGCTTAAGATGCTCAGAATCCTCGATTATTCCCACCAGTAATTTTTTATTGTAAAATTTGTCTTATGTAATCCTAGCATTTCTGCGATTCAATTAGGCGAAAATTTCTGTTTTGAAAAACCGGTAGTAAAAGATTAAAAATTCTGTAAAGGACGCTCTTCGCAAAACTATGCTCTCAAAAGTTTTTTGCACCTGGGCCTCATTCTATAAAGGTAGGTAGGTCGGCCCAGTTTTTCTTTCAGACCATTTTCACCTTTCTTAAAATGATCACAATAAATTAATAAATAGATGAAAGTTTATTATATTGACCTTAATTACTTGTTGAGGAAATGCTAAAATAGGTGTTTTGTTGCTGATTGATAATAGGGTAAATGTGACATAACAGTAATGGACCCCTCCCCCTCAAAGTTTTTGCTTTATAAAAAAATATCCAATAAAAATTCATCTTTTATTAATTTTTTTTTCAGACTCTTCCTTGCATGTTTTATAATGTGGTATCGCAAACGACGGCGATTCGATAAACAAAAATTTACCCGATCTTATATTATCGCCATTCAGAACACATGAAAATAATATATTTCAATAAGATAAGTGAAAATCATATAAAACTCAACAACCTTTTATTCATTTTGCTTTTATGCCATAAAAAAAAACCATTCGAGATTCGACACACCTCAAAGTTACAGACGCTTAAAATACATTTCCGTAAGAGGGAGAAAAATCGTATCTCTTTGCATTTAATCAGTGTATGGTGCCTTATCACATTAAATAAACCAATTCGAGACTCAAATCCAGGGATAGAGAATAATATTCAATATGTCTTATTGGATATTCAATGTATCTTATTCAATATAGAATATATCTGATCTCAATATCTGATACTCAAATATCTTATTGAATTACTCAAGCATAAAATATTGCTTCACTGTTCCATTCAGTGAAATTTTTACTGAACAAGCTAAGAGATGGTTTTACTTAATTCATTTATATCTTCTTTGTTTTCTTACAAAAATTGCATGCTTTTTTTTTTTTTTTTTTTTTTTTTCCAGTAATAGAAAACTGGATTTTTTTATACTAATGGCCATTTACAAAATTTCATTTATTTTTAAGATTGAGTATTCATTACTGGAATGCTCAATTAGGCTTCTTCTCTAATCTACTAACTAATTTATATATATATATATATATACTTAATTAGGATGAATTTGAAAAGTAAACACCTAACGATCCTAATTATTGTATTGAATTTGGTGTTATTGCAGTGCTGTATTATCCCTTTAGAATGTATCTCATTCTATCAATGCTTAACAAATTGTATAATTTTTTTTTTTTTTTTTTTTTTTTGGGGGGGGGGGGGATAATTTAAAAGTGAAAAAGCGTTTAATTAAATATAATAAATAAGTATCCGTGTTTATTCGAGATAAAATAAAGTAGTATAAAAGGTAAAAAATGTAAATAACATCATGTATTATAAAATGTGTTTTTACTTCTTTCTAAGCTCATTTTATAAAAACAATTATTGCTTATTTAATGTAACTGTTTACAAAACAGGAAATTATTCATTTTCATAAGCTTGATAGCCTAAGCTAACAAGTAGCTACTTCAGTAGCTACTGAATCTTTGTAATATCTTAAAAAAAATGAAAGCTTTCATTTATTTTGAAAGCATTTTAATGCTGACGATAAAACTCTAGGTAAAAAGGTAGGATGAATGTTGTAGGATGTACAATTGTAGTAAAACTTCTATTCAATGGTACTTGTACGATTTTGAGTTTGCCGGACAAATGCTACGCATGCGCGAAGTTCATTTTCTCGCCAAAGCGCTTGGCGACAAAGGTTGGCATCAAGTGCGTAGGACGTTGAGTGATTGTGAATTTGCTGCCCGGAGTGACTTTGCCCCCTTGCCCTCCTGGAGAAATCCTGAAAGTAACTGGATTTAAAAACACTGGATCAGGGGGGTATTAAAAGGGGGTGTTAGGGGGTGGAGAGAATGCTAGGCCCGAGATAGTTGGAATTAGGTATGGGAGCACACGCCGAATAAAATCAATTTAGTTCTTTTTCTACCATACGTGCTTAAAAAGCAAGTGGGTAAGGGTCTCGTTTAATATTCCTTTCAAAACACTCTATACATTCTTTAATAAATCCAAATAAATTTCATTTTCCAAAAAAAAAAAAAAATAAATAAAATAAAATAAAAAATAAAATAAATAAAATAAATAAATAAATAAATAAAAAATAAATAAAATAAAATAAATAAATAAAATAAAATAAAAAGTCATGTTTTTTATAAAGTAAAAATTTACCGGTCTATTTTTCTCGTTTTTTTGAAAATCTGAACCTGTCCGATAGCGGGCGAAGCCCGCTATTATACTCTGTCATGTAGACCAATGCGATATTAAAAAAAAAAAAATCATTTTCAAAATTAAACATGTCGTTTAATTTTGTTTTTGTTGTTTAATTTAACAACCTTCAAAATGTTAAAATAGGTCAATATTTCCATAATCGGGTTTTTATCATGATTCAATGCGTTCCTCAAACTCATGGGACGTTATAATCACTTGCTGACGTCCTATCTATTTGCTTTCTCTATTACTCATATGGATACTCTCTTTGTATTATTCTCAAACATTTAAAAAAGTCCGTTAAACTTTCAATACAACGTCAGATTAATTTTCTTTTTAATCCTATAATGACGTCCTATTAACCTGCTTTCTGTACTTACACATACTCATATTCCTTGTATTATTGAGATATATTTGAAGATTTCCGTTTTATTAACAATAAGACGGACGTCTTATTAATCTTTTTTTCGATGGGAGAAATTTTTTATTTCATTTTCATTTTTCACATGGAAATCTTTCAATAGAAAATTAATTATTGTAGAAAGAATTTTAATGTGTATTTTTAATGGTTGGCAACTGTTATAACGAAAAATGTTAAATTTGATAGGAAAAGGCTATTAGATTTTTGGTTTTTTTATCTCTTTATATTAAAATAATACGATTTTTTCACAATTTTATGAATTTGAGCTTCATAGCTGGTATTCAGCTATATAAACACAAAGTTTCAACTCTGTAAGTTATATAGTTTCTGAGAATGGCTCTGTGACGGACAGACAACGTAGCGGGACGAATAGGGTTTCGTGAGATGAACGAAACCCTAAAAAATCTATATTAATATTTTAATTGTTTCAAAAGATGTGCTTTTTTACCAATAAGTTTAATAATAATTTTAACTAAGTATTTTAAGTTTTTTTGTTCAATATTTTCTTGAATAAAATTGTAATTTTACATTCGATACTTATTTAAAAGTAAATAGTTTTTCACAGTAGCAGACGATTTATCACTGAGTTATTTTGAGTAATAATAATAATTATACTATATATATATATATATATATATATATATGTATGTACTATATATACATATGTATATGTTTGCTGTGATACAGAGCCTGATCAACTTTATATAGGGCACGCAGGCCGCATCGGGCCCTCTTTCTCAAGAGAATATCTGCATTATAAACATGACATAAGTGTAGTTTAAAATTTAAATCGTTACTTAATCAAAAAAAAAAAAAAAAAGAAAAGGAGAGAGTATAAAACGACAGTAAATAATTATGGAAAGATAAAATATTTAATTATATTTTTGTTTTTTAATATATAATATATATATGTGTACTTATTTATCTTTTGCACTACTTGCTATAAAACCATAAAACTGGGAATGAACGAACCATGTTTGTTTGATGTAATGTAATATCCGTTCTTCTCGGAATTTCAAATCATTTTCTCTTTAGTAAAGAAAACTGAGTGAGATAATTTAGCTTAGCTTTACATGAATGGGAAAAATTCATTTTTCACGAACTGTAAATGGAAATTTGTTTTAATTGGTATTTTCAGGGAACGCACAAAATGCATTTTGGGGCCCCCAAAAAATGTGGGCTAAGGGCACGTGCCCCCGTCGTATGATAATCAGGCCCTGGCTGTGAACGAAACATTTACTTGTCAAATTAAATTCGAATTGATATTAATTAAAAAAATAATAATAAATAAATTAAAAAAATAATAATAAATAGGTCAATAGGTTTATAATAAATAGGTTTTGAAGTTGAGTCAACTTTTTTAGTCTCGATTTATGACGTCAATAATGACGTTTGGGGAGAAACGGCAAGCGGAATTTCTGTTTCTACGAACCAATGAAATACTTCTCGGGAAAAGCAAAAGAAACGTGCTATTGGCTGGATGAAATCAGCTTCAGCACGAAAACAACCCCGTACAGGGTCAGTCTCAGTACTTGGTACGATTGTTGAATTATGTTGTTATTTATAATATTAAATTTGTAGATTTTTTTCTAATAACACTCTAAACATTGTTTTATAGTGTCTTTAAACTAGCTTTTGTGCAAGGTTTGCGCTTAGCTGCTCTTGATTCTCACGTTCTACCAGGATTATGGGAAACTCTATCGGATGATTTAATGGCGTCATCTGAAGTATGTTCTCGTGAACCTTGTTCTTCTATTAGAAAGGTAAGTAAAACTGATTTTTATTGTTTACTTAATATTCGAAAGTATTCATTTGATTTTTAGTAATCTGTTATCTAAAATTGCTTATTTATATCACTATTGTCATATGCGACCTTGGTTTAGTTGCGACATTGTTTTACTGTTTTGGGTATTTACTTATCTTAATTATGTTGAGTTATTCACATCATTTTAGTCACAAATTTTGCTTTTTACATATATTTTCCAAATTCATATGTTGTCAAGTTCATGCCATCCAGATGTTGAAATATGTGTACATGTGTATGATAAGAAGAAATATGATAATGTCGCTACTGTTAAATATATAAATGAATATTACATTTTTGGGTACTTTTCGGTTAGCCGGGCGCCAGTGATGTATATACGTGTATATATATACACACACATACACATATCTACGTATACATTACATACACATATATTACATATATGTATGTATGTACAGTAAAACCTCTGAATAACGGACACCTCGGGAGCACAGAATTTGTCCGCTATTTGGAGGTGTCCGCTATTGAGAGTTAAAAATGTACCAATATACAAGTTTTGGTGATCACAAATGTGTCCGCTAAATAGAGGTGTCCGCTATTCGGGAGTGTCCGTTATGGAGGTTTTACTGTATTACATTTATTGTTATACATATATATGTATATACATCTGTATTTATATATGTATATATATCACTGGCGCCCGGCTAACCGAAAAGTACCCAATTTTGTAATAAAGTGATAAAATGAAAAGTTATCAACATTAAAATCTTAGTCAGAACAAGATGTAAAAGTTTAGCCAGGTTTATTTTTTTTTTATTATTATTCTTTATTAGACTTTATATAGAGAAAATTTCAAAAAAAAAAAAAAAAATTTCCCTCTAAGAGGACAGCACAATATATCTGCTTAAATGTAGCTTACAGAGAATCGAAACAAAGCAGTTAGCAACCAGATTATTTATTTAGCTGAAACATAATTTGAACACGTGATGTGTGAAAAAAATATAGAACCTAAGACTAAAGTGGGGAGATAAACATGCAAAATGCAAAGAATATAAGGTACTTTTCGGTTAGCCGGGCGCCAGTGAAATGTATATATCTATATATACATATCTATGTATACATACACACATATATGTATGTGTATATATATATGTATATATACATACATGCATATATAAATGTGTGTATGTATAGATATATGTATATATATGTATACATAGATATATAAATTTCACTGGCGCCCGGTTAACCGAAAAGTACCCAAAATTGCAGCCAATTAAGTGAGAATTTGAAGAAACATTTCATTGCTTTTTTTTTTTTTTAAAGAGGACGGCACAATAAGCATCCTAAAACTAAAACAGATTTGTTTTATAAAAAAAAAAATATTAATGTTCATTATTTAAAATCTGTATTTTCTATTTATTTTGTGTCATGTTTTATTTTGAAGTTAACTGCTATAATTCCAGTAAGGTTAATATATTAGTTTATCCAGCAGGTTTTAGCTGTGATAAATAAATAAAAAAAAAAGGTACTTTTCGGTTAACCGGGTGCCAGTGAAATGTATATATCTATATATACATATATATGTATACATACACACATATATGTATGTGTGTATATATATATATATATATATATATATATACATGCATATATAAATGTGTGTATGTATAGATATATGTATATATATGTATACATAGATATATAAATTTCACTGGCGCCCGGCTAACCGAAAAGTACCAAAAAAAAATATTACAGTTTTCAAGATAGGGTAGAAGTGTCAGTAATGGACACCCTTAAGGAATAAATTTTTTTTAATTATCCAATTTTTTAAATATTATATTAACCAATCTCAGATCTCCCAACGTGAAAAAATTTAATTGGAATTAACAGAAATTTAATCAAAACACCCTCTTCCAGCAATGGACACCCTCCGTTTTAGTAATAGACACCTCATAAAAATTTAATATAATTTCCGAAACATCAGTAAAGCTCACTGTGGAGGCACGTTTCTGGTATTCGTGGTTTCTGTCTGTCTGTTCTGCAATAGATAACTGCTGTAAAAACTGTTCGATTAGGCTGATTTTTGGTGAGTATGTTGGCAAGGTACCCAGAATGAGCTGTATAGTTTTTAGTTACATTTGGTTTATTCGTTTGAAAAATATAGACCATTTATTGGAACAGATTGCTTACACGCCCTCAGGTCCGCCATTTTGTTTTGTTGGCGAAAACCCGTTTTTCGCCAACAAGAATTTATCGCCAAGTGGTCATTTTGGGCTATTTTAGGTTTTATTTTTTATTTAATTTTGGAATATATACAGATTAAAATATATACAGATTAAACATAAAAAAGGGAAATTCAAGAAATTTTCACTGAATACTGAGCAAACGGCAGAAACATAAATACGGTGATACTTAAAAAAAAACCCGCAAAGATTCATTATTAAACCAACATATCTCTAAAAATAAAGGTATTAAAACGTATATCCTATCGTTTAAAAAACAAACCTCGATACAAAATTTGAAAAAAGAAACATCGACAAATAGAAAAATCAAAAATCTGTACGTAAATTTTTAAAATACATCTTAATAACAAACCTCAATTAAAATAAAAAAAACACCAGAAATTGAAAAATCAAACCTCCATACATAAATTGCAAAAATACATCATTTGGATACATCCATTGAAAAATCAAATCTCCATGCATAAATTGCAAAAAATACTTCATGTTTCTACGAAAATTTCTTGAATTTACCTTTTTTATGTTTAATCTGTATATATTTTAATCTGTATATATTCCAAAATAAAACTTAAAATAGCGCAAAATGCAATTGCACTCCGAAAATAGGCCTATCTCTTGAAACCTCCTTTAGCTCTCAAAATTTCCTGAAATTTCAGCACAACATCACCAACAAGCGGTAAACTAACAACAGAAGCCATTATCAATCAAAAAAAATAATCAAATATTAATAATAATAATAATAATAAAAAGTTGGAATTATACAACCTGATCAAAGATACCACGTAGAATAAAACAGGCAAGAAAAAATGAACACAACCTCTCAGTCGTCCGCTCACAGAATAAATGAGAAGAAAAAAGAAATCGTATCGGAGATTACTTCAGGGTTGCCAGAAGGCAAAAGTCCACTCGGTAGCCAGATCGGCAAATACATCGCCAAAAAAAATGGCCGCCCGATCTGAGGGTGTATAAGCAATCCTAGCCAAAACGTCGCATTGGGATAATTGTAAATGCTAAATTATGGATTCTAAATTCACGAAATGGAGATCTTAATTTAATCCTATCGCTTTGAAAATATATTTATTAGAATTTCGAAATTAATTGCATACATTATTAGGGAATTTTAGGCATTAATTTCGAAATATATGAAACATTTTAATTTCTCATTTTTAGGGTTTCGTTCATCTCACAAAACTATATAACTTACAGGCATGAAAATTTGCGTACTTATAGCTAACTACCTACTATGCAGCTCAAAATATTAAAATTTGAAAAAATCATATTTTAATAAAGAGATAAAACCAAAATTCTAACAGTCTTTTCCTATTAAATTCAAACATTTTTCATTATAGCAGTTAAAAATCCACAATAAAATTCTTTCTACAATAATTAATTTTCTATTGAAAGATTTCCACGTGAAAAATGAAATAAAAAGTTTCACCAATTGAAAAAAATATTAATATGACGTCATTAGAGAAGAGAATTAAAAAGAAAATTAATATGACGTCATAACTGATTTTTCATATGTTTGAGAATAATACAAAGCGAGTATCAATATGAGTAATAGAGAATAGTAAATATGAGTTTGAGGAAAGTATTGAATCATGATAAAAACCAGATTATGGAAATATTGGCATATTTTAACATTTTGAAGGTGTACAATTTGTTTAATTTTGAAATTATTATTATTTTTTTAATATCTCATTTAGTCCACATGACAGAGTATAATAGCGGGCTTTGCCTGCTATCGAACCGGTTCAGATTTTCGAAGAAACGAGAAAAATAGACCGGTAGATTTTTACTTTGTAAAAAAACATGACTTTTTTTTTAAAAAATGAAATTTGTTTGGATTTGTTAAAGGATAAAGTGTTTTGAAAGTTATATTAAACAAAAAACCCTTTATGATACACTTACCCACTTGTTTACAAAAATTTCCAATGAATTTTTTTTTTTCTTTCATTAAATGGTTGCTAAGCAACTCTATTTGAAAATTGAAGTGAATCGCATTATTTTGACACTAAATTTTATTCTCATTTTTGGGTTATATAAGTTTTTAATGGAATAGATGAGAATTTATTTTAACTACTAAAAAATGATTACTAAATCGTTTTTTCAAATGAAAATAGAAAACATTGTATGCGTAAATGGTCACATAACAGGAATTTACATTTGTATAAATATATTTTATACACAAAATTTTATTCCATTTCAGCAACATAGGATGTTTAGTGGTTGAAATATTAAGTATTCTTTTAAAGATAGGATAAAATCTCTTGTACAAAGAGATGGTTATTCTAATGAAATTAAAATAATTAATACATTTAGACATATACTCAGGGAAATAATGCAATTACTGGAAATTAAGAATAGAATATTAAAGCGACAACAGGGGGTTCATTGAGGCGGAATTGTTATTCTGAAAAAATACAGTAATAAGTAGTTTATCTAATCATTGCATAACATTGTGATACTTGTAAAACTTTTGATAAATTTTATATTTTTCTAAATGTATAAATAGCTTAAAAAGTTTGAATTTGAGGCTATCCAATATGTATGCAGATAAGGTTAAAAATGAGTAAGATGAATGAACAATGATTTGGAGAGCTGACGTTGAGGCCTCTGATCTGCAGATTTACTAGTTGTATTTACATGGGTCTGTCCAGACCTTTCTCCCAGTGTCCCGATTTTGTGAAAAATGTAGTCCTAATTTTGTGAATTCGAAATGATCAATACATTTTTAAGATATGTTTGTACACAGTTTCTTTATATGTATATGTAAAAGTGAGTCTGGTTTTTACTTTTAAATGATTTATTAAATTTGTGAAAGGTTCAGTTTGGAGAGGGGAAAGTTTTGTGAAAAGTCCGTTTTGAAATGAAAAAAATTGTGAAGGGTCCTTCACAGGATCCATTTTTTTCCTAAACAGATCCCTGATTTATGATTGGATTTAGGTTCAGAACTTAACCCATTCGGGACCATGGTCGCATATATGCAACCTCAAAAAGAGCATACAGAATTTGTTTTAGGTACCAGTAAAAAATAAAAGTAATATTTGCTTTCTCTAATTAGAGCATTTTTGTCATAGTTTAAGTAAAGGTAGCTTTTTAAAAAAAAGTGGTGTCAACCGAATAAAATTTGTGTAAGGTCCCGAAGGGGTTAATAAAAGCATACTACTAATAAAACAGAATAGTCATTTTCAGATAAGTTTAACAATCAGGATAGCAATAATTAATAAAATAGTTGAAAATAATTTGTCAAATTAAGTCATTATTACAAGGATCAATATTTTAATTAGAAGGTTTAAATACTGAATTAGTTATCAAATTATTGAGACAATAAGGGAGGGGGTAGTAAAAGGAAAAAAAAATCAAGAAAAAAATGTCTTGGAATATCAGTGCTTAGAATCCTATTTCCTGTTACAATTCTTTAAGAGTTCATTTTTTCTAAAATGACTTGTATAACATGTACTAATTAGTAATACAAATATAATAAAAAAAAAATGAAACTGATTATTTTAAATACTAAGTAAAATGATTTAAAAATAGAACTGACATTTGAGGCTCCTGATCGGCATTTATACTAGTTTCATTACTAACTATAAATGCCATTATTTATAGTATTTTTATTTTTACATACAGGGTCGTTTTGTGCAGGATGAATAATCAAACATTGATGACAGAAAGTAATAGATTTTTAAAACCCGTGTGACTTAGAAAAGTGGCTTTATTTGAATGAGGGAGGTCTTGATTCCTCTGAGCCCACCTCCCCCCCTTTTCCTATGCTTTTGAGCCTTTAACATTAATCCTAATGCTTCCCGATTGGTTTGATTGCCAGATTATAAAATAGGCAAATCAGAGTTATATAAAAATCTGATTTAATTAAAAAAATTTTAGGTACTTTTCGGTTAGCCGGGCGCCAGTGATATATGTACAAGTACATATATAAATATATATGTATATACATACATATATATACATACATATATGTGTATATATATATGTATGTATATGTACATGTAGATATATGTGTATATATATACATATGTGTGTATATATA
Source organism: Maratus michaelseni (assembly GCA_963931845.1). NCBI lineage: Eukaryota > Metazoa > Arthropoda > Arachnida > Araneae > Salticidae > Maratus > Maratus michaelseni. The sequence goes on along the minus strand of OZ007592.1, from coordinate 4,430,604 downwards.
TCACTGGCGCCCGGCTAACCGAAAAGTACCAAATTTTATTAACACCATGGTATTCTTGTACAAAAAAAAAAAGTATTAAAAGCAGCTATTTTTAAAATTTTTGTTTTTGTTACATTCTAGAAAGTAAAATTTAAAATTCGAATTTTATTAGCTTTTAAGTTAAATCAAAAGATTTCATTTTCACTATTGAAACTGGTGATATGGGATGTCTATTACTGGAATTTGACTAATTCAGCATTCCAGTAATGGGCGCTGGTCATAAAAGCTTAATTAAAAATATAAATGAAACTTAGTAAATGGTCAGTAGTGTATATAAAATTCATACTATCAAAATAAAAACATGCAATTTTTGAAAGAAAATAAAGAAGATATAAATTAATTGAAGCCAGCTCTTAGCATGTTTATTAAGATTTTCACTGAAAAAAGTAGAATTGTGAAACATTATTTTCTGCTTCCTGATTAGTTTGATTGAGAACATCGGCAATAACCCAGATTTTAAAACATGCAACAAGGAGTTTAAAAAGATAATAATAAAAGCTAAATTTTTAATTTTTATTTATTTATTTATTTTTTTTTATAAACCCAAAAATTTTAAGGGGTGTCCATTACTGGCACATCTACCCAATACCATTTTGCATTTTTTTTTTTTTTCCAGTTTAAAACTATACGCCATGTAAGAATTAAGTTTATGATTAAAATGTTTTTACAAGTTATTTATTGATGTCGATTTTATTGATTGCCTTGTTTTAACCTGTTCTATATGCAATACTAGTTTATGAAATTGCTTATTTACATTTTTTAGTTTTTATGATTATTCGGTACTTCTCAATTATCCCATCGACCACTTTTCATAACAAAAAACGGTACTTACGTAGTATCCGTGCCAGGAGATTGATTGCCAAAAATGGTTGACAAGTACCAATCTTGTTTATCGTTGCCAATCATGTTTTCAAACACAGTAATTTAACATTATCAAATAACATAATTAAAAATGGTAATTAATATAAAATAAAATGCAATACATGTTTATTAAATTTATAACATTGTTAAAAATAGTAAATAACATTATTTTAGTAAAATTAATAAATGGTAATTTATTAAGTATAGCATAGTAAATAAGAAAGAATAATATTATAGATTATTCCGAGGTATGTGCCATGTAGCAAGAAAAAAAATATATAAGGTTTACTATAATTAGTAATATTGGCTCCATGACTGGCGCAGTTGGCTTAAAACTGGCACGGATAATATGTAAGTACCCAAAAAACTATCGCCTAACTGTAAGATGAAACGCCAAAAATGCAGTCCCGTTGACTGGATGTCAGAAGCATTATACATGTCTGTTATGTGGTTTTTAATTCGACATTTACGTGTATTTTTCCTGATTGATGAGTTATTTCATTCATTAAAATAGCAATTGTGTCCTTAAATTCTTTATATTTTATTTATTTTGATATTCCAATGGCAACGTTCTCCGGTTTATTGGGCGTTACAGTTGGGCGATAGTTTTTTGTTTATGAAAATTGGTCGACGGGATAATAGGGAAGTACCAATTATTCATTATGAATTATGACTATGAATGTGTAATATAAGTAGTAATATTATTCTTAATATCTAATTAGAAGACTACTTTAAAAACCTAGAACCTAGACATTGGTTTTCTTTTTTTAAAAAAGGCTTATTTTCTTTTTTATAGATTTATGCCCCTTAGAGCAAAGTTTGATTTTAAATGTTGTATGACAGATTGCTGACTGTTTATAAGAATCACTGGTTAACTCAATGGGTGGTTTTTGTAAATAGAGGTGAAGGGAGAAAGAAAAAACGTGCTGTTTTTGTGTAAAATTTTCACAGGAGGAAAAAAGAAAGCTAAGCTTTGGGATTAACCTGCTGTTCGACATCTTGTTTTCTAAATCAAAACATGTTTGTTTTGTTTCTCATTTCCAAAATAATTTTCATTCATATTTACTTATTATAAACACGCTATTTAATTTTATTGACTAACTTATTTATATTTAATAATGAAAAGTTAAAATGTTTTGATTTAAAAAATGAGATGGCTGACCCGGGCGATAAATCAAAACATTTGTTTCTGACATAATCTGGTTAAATCAAAACATTTTAAATTTTATTATTAAATCTAAATAAGTTAGTCAATAAAATTAAATAACGTGTTTATAATAAGTAAATATGGATGAAAATTATTTTGGAAATGAGAAACAAAACAAAGAGGTTTTGATTTAAAAAAAAACAAGATGGTGGACAGCAGGCTAATCTCAAAGCTGGTCCCCAACTTAAAATATACTTTAATAAATAAATTTTACAGAATTAGTTTTATTAAAATAGTTTTTACTTATCCTAAATTAAATTTCATTTTTGGATCTCTTATCACCAGACACTGATTTTGTTATTTTTAGTTAATTGTCTACCTAATTGTCCTACATAGGCATTTTACTATTTGAACTGATATTGAAAATTCATTTGAAAAAAAAAAAAAAATCTTTCAAGTTCATGAAGATTAAAAAAAAAAAAAAAAGTGGTATAATGTTTACAGTGAAAAGAAATTTATAATTTATGCAACAATAATTGAATTTCTTTTTAATAGCCTTGTCAATTTCTATTAAAATAGACTTATCTCATAAACCTTTGTCTCTGACACATGTGCTGCTCAGGGACAGCGCAATTATTAGGCAAATGGGATGGCTGCCCAGAGTGGTCTTATTAGGAACACTGAGTCTCTGTACAATTTGAAATAACATTTCCTTTTGTGTGAAATAATAGGATTTTTGCTCTAGATTTGTTTTAAAATGTTTTTTCGTGTTTAAAACTTTATTCATCACAAGCAAAGTTGATTATAATTTTTAGGGAATGTAATAGATTTTATGATCCTGAAAGTAACCGTGAACAAAAGAATATAATATTTTGTGAAATGAAATATTTATGCACATAAAATTTGAAAGTAGCAGTGTTTTTATACATTGTATTATCTATATTATATATTGTATGCTATAAACAATTAAAAAACAAATTTTATTAGTCCAGTATTGCAGCATATGTAACGGTTTGCCAGGGTCCATTGCGACGTTGTGCCAGTCCTGGTGTTGCTGGTTCATAGCCACTGGTCTTTCTTCCTAATCTTTTACTTACGTAGTATAGGGTAAGTCTTGTAATCATTTTGAAAATCAGAAAAACATATTTTTCGAAAAAAAAATTTGCCATCCATCTGTGTGTCTGTAAACACTCTGAGATTATGTAATAATTATTTCATTTCAGTAACCTCGGAACTCTTTTTTTCGAAATATTACTTTTGATAAAAGGTATATAAAAATTTTCTAAATTCTTTATTTTAAGGAGTGAATATAAAATACAATAAAAAAACATAAATTTTGCAAAAAGCATGAAGTTGATCGGATAATGACTTGCCGAGATATTTGGAATCCTATTTACCACACTCTTCGATTTTTCATGACCCTGTATTTCATCAAAATTTCAATTCAAAGATATATTTTAATTGGAAATGAGACGCTTACTCAGATGCAATAAACCGCTAGTGAATAGGATTATTGTTTTTGGAGTTATAAGGATGTTTCTTTTAAGCAATTCAGTCATCGAGCCTTTAAAGTTTAGGACGTCATCGAGCCACGATTTTATTCAAATGGCAATGCATTTTATAAGTAGTTTACACATTTTTAATTTTAATATTTTACATTATGCATATCCATGATGGGTAAGTATTATGGTGGCCCCCAACGACTAGTTTACTAGGTAAAAAGAGTAGGAACTGTAAGAAGACATAAAATTTATCAGTTTTTATTGTTATTAAAGATGTAAAATTTCAGGAAATTTTAAAATGTTGCTTTAAAAAAAATGGAAAAATTAATTTATTTTATTTATTTTTACAAATAAAAGCTTTTTATTACTTTTATATTTTCTTAAAACAGGGGTAGTACTTGTTCTGAAATTCCTGATATTCCTGAAAAAAAAAAAAAAAAAAATGTCCTGAAATGTCCTAAAATATTATAGTCTGTCCTAAATTTCCTGAAATTTTGCAAATTTTGTGCTATATTGCCATTTGATATCATCAAATTGGGGTAAAATGTACCTCTTTTGATTAAAATTGATGACGAAAGTTACAATTTTCTTCAATTTGTCGTTAAAAATACTGATTTTCAGAGATTTGCACAACAAAAAAATAAATTTTTGGTGATCAGTTACCAAAAATCACAAGTTTTATTGATTAGTCATTAAAAAAAAAGTTTGCTATTTTCATCTGTCAGTCACAAAAAATCGCAATTTTTACCAATCGGTTATGAAAAAGAAAATATTTTGCTCAGAAGTTACTTTTTTTTTAAGTTAAAAAAATAACACTTTTTTAAACTTTAAAACAATTTTTGGTACTTTTCGGTTAGCCGGGCGCCAGTAATATATATACATGCATATAAACACACATACACACATATACACATATCTAAGTATACATATATAAACATACACATATATATACATATATGTATGTATATATATACATATATGTGTATATACATATGTATTTATATATGTACATATATCACTGGCGCCCGGCTAACCGAAAAGTACCCAATTTTTTATGTTTTACTTGTATCTATTTTATCTATAATTCTTCTGATAAATCATCATAGCATTCAACCACATTTTCATATTTATCTGAATCTGGATCATATTCAATTTCAGAAGCTTTCGAAAGTTGAACCTGTTTAGGATTTAAGACACATGTGAAAAAAAATGGCCTTTATGAGGGGTAGGTTCGGCCCTTAATAGGAATAAAATTAACATTATGTCTATGGGAAAATTTTTCGTTCCTAAAAATATTGGCCCTTGATAGAGGTGGCCCTTGAATAGGGGTGGCCTTTAAAAGAAGTTTCACTGTATTTATAAGCAGGAAAAAGAAAAAAATTGTAAAGTGCTTGAAGTCCAGACAGTCTGCTTGAGTTTAGATGGGTGGTAAAATGTCCACGATGAGCCTATTATTTGTGCAATTGTTACCAAATGCAGCAGGGATTGGTATCTTGTGGATTCCATTGATACAGCAGAAAATTTACATACAACCGAATATAACCTTATAAAAATTGCTTAGGAAGTAATATTGAAGTGCAAAGCTGAATGTAACTGTTTTATTGGTAGCCTTGTCACAGATATTGCAGCTAATGTCAAGAGTATGTATGATGATGTTATTTGACTGAGATTGAAAAGGGAAAAAAACCTTTTGATTTTCCTAAGAGTAATAAATTCATGAGTAGTTTTATAGCTTTAATCATGAGATTCCTAGCTAAGACAGATTCTTTTTATGATTTTCTTTTTGAGCAAAATACTGTATCCCAAATGTCTCCTTCGGAATAGTGGAGAGCCCATTATTCAAGTTTTTGTGAAATGTTAGATGATAAAGCAATAAAGTAACTCTGTAGAAAAGACAATTTTCTACTTATCTTTTAGTACATTCAAAACTTAGAAACAAACTGGGAAATGAAAAAGCAGGAAAATTGGGTTTTTTAAACAAAGCCTTGAATTCCAAGTCCTTAAGTCTTTTGAAAAAATTATAATTAATCTTTCATATCTTCTAAAGTACTTGTCTATTTTTCATTTCAATATTTCTACTTGCTAAAAGTCACCAAGGCAGTTCCAAATTAATTTTTCCCATTGACTTTCAATATTAGGTATTGATGAAAATGGAGGCGACTCTAAAATGCTGTTTTTTAACTTCAATCTTTTGAGAAAAACCTTGAACATTTATGTCATATTTAAAATAAATTGTGTTAACCAATGTATATATGTACATATTTTTATGAAAAATTTATTTCAAAAGATTGTAGATCTTATATATTTTACATTTACACATTTAAAAAATATATTTTAAAAAAATATGGCATACCTTATATGCTGACAAATACTATCTATTGCAAAAAGATTTTTTTTTCAAGCATTTGCATGCTATTTAAAATTTAATTTCTTTATATTTATTAGTTTTCATATTGTACTTCATTTAAAATTTTAAAAAACATCAAGTATTCTTGCTAACATTATATGTTTAATGTGTAAAAATATTAACTTTCCAAAATAATCAATTTAAATCAAAAAAATCCGATTTAAATCAAATAAATCAGATTTCTTGAAAAAAAAATCATGATTTTTGCGTACCCTAAAAATTAGTTTTAACCATTTTGAAAATTGGTTTTAACCATTTAAAAGTGATTGAAATTCTTAAATAAATTTGGCTTATGCAAGTTGCTCAAGCTAGTGTTATACAGTGGGAGACAGGCAAAAAAAAATCCCTGAGGCCCACTGCTACTACGAGTTTTATATAATTTTGTATAAAGATTTTTTTTTTTCTCCCAAGAACGTTTAGTTTGAATCCTGCATAACCTTTGACTAAGCTGGTTTGAAAAATCTCTCTCCATTTGTTTCTATACCTCATAGCACAAACATATGTGAATAATATGTATTTTCAGGGTTGGCAGATTTAAACTGTCACGTCAAAAACCTCAAATACAACATTGATATATAAAATTTCACATGAAATGTCACACATATACAACATTACATGTAATTTTGAAAATGTCACTATTACTGTATGTCAATAACTAATATCTAGTAAAGTATTATTGTTAAGTGCAATTTTTTAACTGAGTAAAATTTTTATTTAAAATTTTTTGGGGTAAAATTTTTTTTTAGGGTAAAAATCGCACTTTTGATTTTAAAAAGATAAATATAAGATTTGAAAGTCCTCACTTGTGCTACATAGTTTTTATCTTAATTCAAAATAGATATTAAATGTCCTAGCAATAATAATGATGTTGAACAATATTAGAATGCCCTGAAATAATGCATCAATATTGGAACATTTCTTATATCTTCAAAAATATGTTACAAATAGAATTCATAAAAAAAGAAAAATTTGGAACTGATCAGAGATTAGCTAGAAGTTTCATTGATGTAAAATTTCTTTATCTGGATTATTAACCGTACAATGATTTTCTTCTGATTGAAAATTCCAAAAGCTAAAAAAAAATATTACAATTAGTAATTTAAAAATAAATTTAATTATTAAATTACTATAATTTTAAATAAAAGATTACATAAATCATTATGACTTAATGCATTAATCCTATTGTTGTTCAAATGTTTTAAAGTGTGTTACATGTTTTTGACGGTTTAAACCAGTTTTTGACAGTTTGTCATGTCGAAAACCACTTTTGGACGTCAAAAACCCACCCCTGTGTATTTTGCATAGAAATCCCAAATTGAACAAGTGAATTAAAAGTTAATTTTATTTAAAAACTAGCTAGTTGCCTGGGCCCGAGATAATTACAACCTCAGAGAAAGGCGTTAAGCCCCTCCCTCCCCATACCCGCAAATATAATGAATAATTTGTTCAAGAAACCACCGTCACCTACACTAATGTAATCATTAAAAAAAGAATTGCATTTTTTTCATAATTGGACCATAGCGAAGACGCTACGCTGAAATAGCGTAGACCACTTGGCGATTAAAAAATCTGTTTTTGATCGCCAAGTGAAATGCACCATTTCTCATGGAAATATGCATCTCTACATTGATTACATCTAATTAGAGAACTGGTTAATTTTTTTCCTACCAGATGCAAAAAGATTTCAACGACTTAGCTGTATTTTCAATATTTCGGCTTTTCCTCATGTGCTTACTCTTTAGTTGGATTATTTTTTCAAGAAATGCTGTTTTATTTTGCAAAATATATTCACTAGCTTTGAGTCCATATGCATTTCAAGTAATTTATTCCTTTTTTTTCCACCGGATACAAGCAGATTTTAAGGATATTTCAACAATATCTTCAATATTTCGACTCCTGTCACATGCTCACCAGCTTGATTATTTTTCTAGAAGAGATATTGTTTAATCATGCGAAATACACTCATACTCATACAATAGGTATAAAACTCTTATAGAAAAATATGTTTATACACAACGATTATAATTTATCTAGATGTGAAGAAAGTTTGCAGGGATCAATCTAGAGAGTTTCAGAGGGCCGGCTTACCCTCATGCCCTTTTTAGATAAAATCCCACCCTCCTTGCCCTTTTTCCAGGTAGAATTCTACCCTCCTTGCCCTTTTTCCAGGTAGAATTCTACCCTCATTTTATTCCTGTGGAGAATCCTGCATTGTACTTTCAAAAGTCCTTTACCTATCTTTTATTTTTAGAATGCTAGTAAGGTACATCAGGAGTAGTACTCCTCTTTCCCTCTTTATTTCTCTGTGAAATGCCCTGATATGTCTAATCTTTGACTTTGAGGGATTCATCTTTCCATTTATTATTTTTTTCCATTGAACAAGACATAAAGGGTAACTAAGGGTCATTGATTAATTTCACCTTCTCTAGTGAAATGTAGTATTAGATCAGGCATTCTGGCCTTTGACCACATAGGCGTAGCCTCGGGGGGGGGGAGCACGTGCCCCCCCCCAACTTTCTGAACATCAATTTCTAAAATATGATACAGTCAATTAAGACTTGTCTTGTATTGACCCAAAATGGAAATGAAATAACTACTTTAATTTTTACTTTATATTTCTTCATTTTTTTTACTTAATCAGATGTCAGATCAGTATAGATCAGTCAGATCAGTTTCTCAGCTCTTTTTCTTTGAAGTAATGAGTTTGGTAGCAAAAATTGTGTTGTGCAGTACAAACTCTGGTAACATTCATTAAACGAAAGTTTGAACTATCACTCTCTTACAGCTGCGGATAATTTCAATGTGTCAGCTGTTTTTTTCGAAGTCTGCGGTTAGTATCTACATATACTTTTTTTTTCTTCTCATTCCATCTGTAGACATTAGAAAATGTAGTTGCGTTTATCAGGGCGAGAGTTCTGTTTCCCCGCAATATATATTTAATTTAATTTGTTCTAATTTTTATTGTAATTTAATCAAGTCATAAATATCTTGCTTTCCCAAGCTGTGTCGCTGGAGTTAATTACCAATGGAATGCAACCACACATCACTAAGATTATAAAAAATTATTAATATTTCCTTCATTTAGTTATTAAATATGCTGACGCAAAAACCGAAAAAACACTAAAAAATTCACTATCAATTCAAAACTCGCAGAGGACAAAATATACTATTTTGGTCTAAAAGCTTGAAGACGAATTCATTTTACAAGTGTTAAAAAATTGCCGCTAATCGCAGAAAATCGCGTACAATTTTTTATGCGATTTAAATCGCAAAAAAATTAAAAATCTCAGACGACAAAATTTATTGTATTTAGGCTGAAATATTGAAGTCGAATTCCTCTAACGATCCCTCCCGGATTCCTTCCGCCGCAAAATGCAAATAAACGCTAAAAATCTCTCTTTTTTTTTTAAATTTTTTTCTTTTTTTTTCTTTCTTTCTTTTTTTTTATTGCAGATGACAAATTTTACTATATTGGGCTAAAAGATTGAAACCTGATTTCTGTAACAAATGTTAAAAAATTGCTGCGAAACACACACACACACACACACACACGACACACACACAAAAATCGCATGAAAAATTAAAATCACTGTACGGATTATGAATAAACTTTATTGAAAAGAGAAAAAAATTACTGTATTAGGCTAAAAGATTGAAAATGGATTCTTTTTATGAATGTGAAAATATCTCCACAAAACGTGAAAAAAAATCCCATAAAGAAAATTCCACGAAAAATTTAAAAATCTCTGAAAACAAAGTTTACTATATTGTGTTCAAAGCTTGAAACCAGATTTCCTTTACGAATGTAGAAAAATCGCCACTAATTGAAAAAAAAAATCGCGAAAAACTTAAAAATCTCAGAGAACAAAATTTATTACATTGGGTTAAAAAATTGTAGCTGGATTCCTTTTACGAATGTCAAAAAATCGCCGTGAAACGCGAAAAGACATTAAAATCGCATGAAAAATTAAAATCATTGTACAGATTCCGAATAAACTTTATTGAAAAGAGAAAAAAAAATTACTCTATTGGGCTAAAAGTTTAAAACCGGATTCTTTTTACGAATGTGAAAATATCTACACAAAACTTTAAAAAAAAATCACATAAAAAAATTCACGAAAAATTAAAAAATCGCAGAGGGCAAAATTAACGATATTGTGTTTAAAGACTGAAACTGGATTTATTTTACGAATGTTAGAAAAACCGCTTCACGCAAAAACTAAAAAAAAAAAAAGAAAAAAAATCGCCTTTACGAAATTTTTTTACGAATGTAGAAAAATTGATGCAAAACGCATGAAAACGTAAAAAATTGCAAAATATAATCGCGAAAAATTAAAAAATCTCAGATAACGAAATTTATTATATTGGGTTAAAAGATTGTAGCTGGATTCCTTTTACGAATGTCAAAAAATCGTCGCAAAGCGCGAAAAAACGCTAAACCCTGCATAACAAATTCGCTATAACGAGTTCCGAATAAACATTATTGAAAAGAAGCTAACATCTATATACATATTTCTCTTATGTAATATGGCTTATGAAATAAGGCTGAATTTCTAGATTACAGTTTGGCAACAACCGTAGTTTCTAGAGCTCAGACCAATGAACAGACTAGGTTGCGTAAGATCAGTTCTGTCTCCAATATGGCGGCCAGTGGAGAGCTGTCAAACTCAAACTAGCAACTATTAAAATAAAATAACGTGTGTAATACAAAGCGGTTGAGATGATTCCTCATTTTAATTATGAATAATGTCGTTCATTTCAAATGAATTCCCAACTCTTATTTAGAATTTATTTGGGATTTTCACTCACAAGAAAATCGGAGAGAATAAAAATATCAACTGTCTTGATCGCACCTGCTGCCATCTGTTGCTATCTTGATAAAGCTATTTTTTTTTAATCTATAATCATTTAAAACAGTAAAATGTCGAACGAAATTTAAACAATGATTGATGATATATATGAACTATCTTCCTATCACGTAGTGTTTTTTAAAATGAATTTAAGCCATGCTGTACAATATTATAGATGCAATGAGTTTTAAACTAATTGTGTTTCAAGATCATTTTTTCATAGTATTTTAATTATTTATGCCCATTGGTAGCACCAACTAAATGCATTTTTAACTGTGTTTTCAAAGAAGTTTTCAATTAGTTTTTTTTACATTAACAAAATTGTCAATTTCATATGTTAAAATCATTTATGGTAGTACTTATTCCGGCAAGAGTTGCTGCAAAAACGAAAAGAGGCGAGCGAACGAAGCGAACTGGGACCGCGTAGCGGTCTTAATGTGAATTGCTTAGCAATTCATGGAGGTTGACGAGCGTTAGCGAGTAAGGGGCTGAGCCCCCTATAGTTTACTATATTGGGTTAAAATAATTTGGGCTAAAAGGTTGTAACTGGATTACTGTTACAGATGTTAAGAACTTCCACGAAACACGAAAATAACCCCGTAAAAAGTCGCATGAAAAATTCGCGATTAAAACCAGTGAGTACAAAATTGAGTACCAAATGTAATCTCAGTGTTCAAAATTTAGTATAATGGGCTAGATTAACACTGGATTCCTTTTACGAATGTTTAAAAATCGCAGCAGGACGCGAAAAAACGGCAACATATCTCAGAAAAAAATTTAAAAATCGCAGAGGACAAATTTTACAATAATGGGTTAAACGGTTAAAACCAGATTCGTATCACAAATGTTAAAAAATTGCCACAAAACGCGGGAAAACACTAAAAATCACATAAAAAATTTGCGAAAAAATTAGAAATCACTGAGGACAAAATTTACTACATCAGGCTGAAAAATTGAAATCAGATGTATTTTACTAATGTTTAAGAAAATCGCCTCGGAATGCTTTCGCATAAAAAATTCGTGAAAAATCTAAAAATCGCAGATCATAAAATTTGCTATATTGGGCTAAAAGACTGAAGTTAGATTCCGTTTACAAATGCCAACCCCCCCCCCCCCCCGAAAATCCCATAATAAATTTGCAAAAAATTTAAAAATCGCCGAGTAGAAAATGTACTATATCTGCTGAAAAAATAAATCAGATTTCTCGTACGAATGTTTAAAAAATTACCTCAGAAAGATAAAAAACGTTAAAAATCACACAAAGATTTTGCGAAAAATTTTAAAAAGACAGAGAAGAATTTTTACTATATTGTGTAAAAGATTGAAACTTAATTCCTATTACAAATGTTAAGAAATTGTCGCAAAATGCGAAAAGTGCTAAAAATCACATAAACATTTCCCAAAAAATTCAAAAATTGCTGTACGACGAATGTTTAAGAAAAATAAACTTTTTTGAAAAGAAGACAAAATGTTTTATATTGGGCTAGAATATTGAATCTGAATACCTTTTACCCAATGTGATAAAATTGCTGCGAGGCCGTTTTTAACCAAGATACCACTGTATATACATGGGTATGTGTGCGTGCGCGTGTGTGTGTTTAATAAACATTTATGCCCCCCCAAAATTTTCGGTCACGCTACGCCTATGTTTGACCACATGATAACTTACATAAGTTCTGTAAAAAATTTGAGAAGTAGCTTTAGAACTTTTATTTTGTAGCTTTTTCAAAACCAGTTTTGCTAAAATCGTGAAAAAGTTATCTGGTGAATAAAAGTTTTAGAGAGAGAAGTTTTTGAATGTCGTAGGAAAAAGGGGGAAATGACTAAATATAGTTAGCAATTTTACAATTAAAATCGAGAAAATAAGTTTCATTTTGCTATTTTTAATACTTTTCAAATGGTGAAGTTATGGAAATTAGAAATGTTATTGGATTTTTTAAATTAAGGAGTACTTTAAGCTGTTGCCAGACTTCTCTCCCCACCAATATATTGGTATATGCACTTATTACAAAAATGCCCTTTTTATGAAATGAGGTGCCCTTTTCAACAAAGTTGCCCTTATTATGTAATGTGCGCCCTGCCCTTTTTTATGTTCTAGAATGATCCCTGAAGTTTGAAACATAACAGTGGCCACTAACTTTAAAAAGTGGCCACTAATGAAACTGAGTCTACCGACCAGTGGCTACTAACTAAATTTCCCATTTTTCACCTATAATATCAGGGCTGTTTAAAATCATAATTTGAAGAAAATAATTTTTTTTTAAAATCTGATTTTTTGATTAATATTATTTGTGTATTGTTCCTGTATTTACTTTCTTTATACAGATTTACACATTTCTATTAATTTCCTTAAAATTCCTATGTACGAATTCAAAATAATTTAAATAAAAATAAAAAATTGTTGCAAACAAATTCAGATGATTCACTTAAAACTATATTATTAAATTGTTATACATGTACCTGTGTGTCTTGTGTGTATAAAATTCTTGTTAATTTAAAAGTTATTCAATTTTTCATTAGTGTATTACTCTAATAATATATAATCACATAAATGCAGCAAAGAGTGCTAAATGTATATGTGTATTTCAAAATTCAGATTTACTAATGTTCTCCTTTATCACATAGACTGCAAGTTTATTTGTTTTTTCATTCTTACCATAATCCCTCATTTCAACACTACATTATTTGCATATTGCTTTCACACCTTTTCCAAAAATAGTATTTTTTTCTGTAAAATAAAGCCCTATTGGATCTTTCTTTTTGCCAGCCATTTTTCTTATGTGTCAACATATCGAAAACCTCTTTATGCTGTACCTAGTACTAGTAAATAGTATTCTTGTCCCAACTTTTGATTCACACTAGGGCTGGGCGATATCTCAATTTCAATATCGTGGTATATCGTCAGCGAAATATCACGATATGACGATATATCGTGATATTAACACTAAATATACAGAATAAATAAAAGAATATTTTGAGAAGAAGAAAGAAAGAAAAAAAATCCCTGACGGCTCGGCCTACAGGCACAGGTATATTTCAAAGACGCAGACCGCGGGGCGGCTGTTTGTTGGGAATTGCAGAAGAAATGACTTATTTGCCATGATGCCGCCGTTGGGACTGCCCACAATCTTACTTGTTTCCCAACTTGTTTGCAAGCAGAGCCGGCAGGGATTTTTTTTTGCTATAAGGGTTGGTCTTAAAAAAAACTTGTCAATATAAAAGTTTTAGATAATATTAAGAATCATAATTAAGAAGTTATGGGGTTTTTTCTGTTTTCACAAAAAGCACCCCCCCTCCCCCTCCTAGTTAGATTTTGCCCATTAACGAGCTTGACCGAGATTTTATGTATCAGTTTGGAAGAGATTCGTGCAGAATTATTGCAGTTATCGTGTCCATAAAAAAGTGACATAGATAGATAAAGTTTTGAACTGGGAGTGGTTTTGGGAGTCATGATCGGCATAGATCTGCAAAAATATTTAAAAAATACCAACTTAGGGGAGAGAGAATGTAATAGAATTTCTTACGAAATCTACCTAAAAATCAGTTTTACTTGTATTTCCACAATAGGGCTGGCTTTAGACAAAAGCGAATTAGGGAGACAGTTTGAGTCGCTAAAATCAAACAAGCGGGAAATAGACAAAAAATTTGGTTAAAACTTAAATATGTTTAAAAGATAACATTCGTAGCAATGAATAAAAATTTCGCCTTCAAGGGACACGGACTAGTGAAACCGCATCTGGCACCAAACATGGAAATTTTAAATACTTCCATATTCTATTATTAAAACAATTGCTATATATACCATCTTTTAAAGAGCATTACTTGCATAAAAAAAATCTATAAATAATATAAAATAAGTTTTACTAAATTATTCGCCAATTTGTGAAATTTTAGCTTGTGAAATCTCTAACAAAGTAATGAGACTGATTATTACAACAATTCAAACAAAAATTTTCGGTTTGCTTGTTGTAATTATTGGTTCGCTTCACACCCTCCTCCACTCAATTTATAATATATAATAATTTAATAGAATATATTACATTAAAACAATCAATTTCCTGTACAGATATATTCAAAATCCCAAATAACTGAAATAAACACTTCAGAGAAACATTATCTATCATGTAAAATATTTCAACAAAAATTGTTTTACTTTAACATTACAGTCAGTGAGAAATTCAAGGGTGATACTGAGTCCCTAGAGTCTCCACATTTTCGGTTAATTAATGTCCCGAAAGTGCAAATCTCCCCCCCCCCCCCCCCCTTACCCCCGTCAGACACACGCTGAATACCATAATGCCATGGACGCCGACGAAACACAGGAACTATTGAAACAATTGTGCTGCTAGTCCTCAACATGCAATACAGAAATATAACAAATAAAAAATATCAATTTTTAGCTCACAGGCTATCAAAGCCTGAGAGCTTATGTGCCCGCCGGTTCTGTATGTATGTATGTATGTACGTACGTACGTAACGCGATAACTCTTGATAGAACTAACCGTTTTACTTTAAATTTTGTTTATAGGTTCCTTGTGATAAAGCGCTTCACTGATTAGTTTTGGAGGTTCATTGGTTAAGCATAAAGGGGGGAAACGGGGTGCTAACCCCCCATAATTTAGATAAATGGGTTTTTCATGCAGAATTATCCCATTTTCTTCAAATTTTGTATATAGGTTCATTTTGATAATGTGCTTCTGTCAATAGTTTTGGGGGTTCATTGGTTTAGTATAAAGGGGGAAAGGGGGGATGACCCCCCCCCCCTAATTTAGATAAATGAGTTTTTCATGCAGAATTATCCCATTTTCTTCAAATTTTGTATATAGGTTCATTTTGATAATGTGCTTCTGTCAATAGTTTTGGGGGTTCATTGGTTAAGTATAAAGGGGGAAAGGGGGGGGGTAATCCCCCTAATTTAGATAAATGGGTTTTTCATGCAGAATTATCCGATTTTCTTCAAATTTTGTATATAGGTTCATTGTGATAATGCGCTTCTCTGAAAAGTTTTGGGGGTTCATTGGTTAAGTATGAAGGGGGAAAGGGGGGCTAATCCCCCCTTAATTTAGATAAATGAGTTTTTCATGCAGAATTATCAGGTTTTCTTCAAATTTTGTATATAGGTTCATTTTGATAATGTGCTTCTGTCAATAGTTTTGGGGGTTCATTGGTGAAGTATAAAGGGGGAAAGGAGGGATAACACCCCCCCCCCCCCTTAATTTAGATAAATGGGTTTTTCATGCAGAATTATCTGATTTTCTTCAAATTTTGTATATAGGTTCATTCTGATAATGCGCTTCTCTGAAAAGTTTTGGGGGTTCATTGGTTAAGTATAAAGGGGGGCTAATCCCCCCCTTAATTTAGATAAATGAGTTTTTCATGCAGAATTATCCGATTTTCTTCAAATTTTGTATGTATATTCATTGTAATTAGACACTTCCCCGATTAGTTTAAGGAGTTCATTAGTTAACTATGAGGGGGTAACAGGGGGATGACCCCCCCCCCTTAATATATTGTTGATTTCTTTATTTTTCGAGGGCATATTTCAAATTCTTTGAAATAAGAGTACAATATACAATGAGTGTGAATAGCCTGTGAGCTCAATGCCCTCAGTTTAACTGGGCAGTTTTCTTTTTACATCTCTTTTTCGTTAGATGAGATAATTTTCCAACACAAACTCAAACAAACAAACAAAAAAATAACTTTGTACCATGAGAGTTTTAGCGGGCAGATCCCCAGTGACCAAAATTTCATAGTTCTTTCTTCTGTCAGTGCGTAATTAATCATTACTTGGGGATAAGTAAATTATATATTTTTTTCAACATAAAAAAAAATGATTTAAATTTCAAAATTCAGGGAGGGGCAACTGTTCTCCCTTGCAGGCGCCCATGATAATCCCTCCCCCCCTCCTGAGCCCCACCAGTGGCTGAGAGGTTGTTCTCTCGAAGCTGGTAGACGGGAGGTGCTAGGTTCGATCCCAATCGCGCCCGTCGGCCTAATCGTTCGGAGTTTTCGTGGTTTTCTTCGAGCCGTGGATTTATCCATGCGTAAATACGGATTAGGTTCCCTTAGAAAGACCCCCACGAAGGGCACTCCCCCCAGGCCTATATCCCTAGTGTAGATAATTGGCCGTCAATAATCAACCCACCCAACCCCCTCCCCTCCACACACACACACAGCTACCCGCCATCCCGAACCTTCGAAATACCTCCCAGAGAAAAATATCGGAATTCAAGACTGGTTAGAGTAGTGTTCACTCTAGAAAAAAAAAGGGCAGGGTGCTAGTCACAAAAAGGGCACTATTGAAGCATAAAAAGGGCACTAGTTTCAGCGAAAAAGGGCATTGTTTCATAAAAAAAGTATACATTTTCGGAACCAATATAAGAAACTCATTATTGTTCATTATATACTCATCAATGTTTGTACACACATTTAGTAACATAAATGACAGAAATACATTTTCATTAAATTGATATTTTAAGGTTCTAGTAAGTAATTAGGTTAACATATGTGGATATAAAATTATTAGCCGCCTCTAAACAATGAATTTTAAGGGGGAAGCAGAAATTTTTAACTTAAGATGACCGATTTAGTTACCTTACTAAAGATTTAAAAATAGGACAAAAAAATTTAAATAAAAGAGTTTTAACTTTAAATTTTGTGTGCTTGGAAAGAAGGGGGGGGGGCATCAATTTTGGGTGAGGGTGTGGAAAATTACTTGATCGATTATTTGCTATAATAAAGTGACACAGCAGAAAAAGTAAAAAAAAAAAAAAAAATAAGGCTTTTAAGCTTGGTGAGCTGGGAGAGCAAAAGGTGTTTTTTTTATATTTTTTTTCCATGGTGTTAAGGGGGGGGGGGGGTTGCGTCCCTTTGACGAAATTTGCGTTTTATCGCGATCTTTTGACGAAATTTGCAGTTTTTTCGAGATCTGTTGATAAAATTTGCGGTTTTTTTCGCTATTTTTTTTGAAGAAATTTGTCGTTTTTCGCGATCTGTTGACAAAATTTGACGTTTTTTTTCGCAATATTTTTGACGAAATTTGCTTTTTTCGCGTTCTTTTGACGATATTTACCGTTTTTCGCAATGCTTTTGACGAAATTTGCCGTTTTCTCGCGATCTTTTGACGAAATTTGTCGTTTTTCGCAACGTTTTTGACGAAATTTGCCGTTTTTTCGCGATTCTCTGACGAAAATCACGTTTTTCCCGCGATTTGTTGACAAAATTTGCCGTTTTTTCGCAATCTTTTGACGAAATTTGCCGCTTTTCACAATGTTTTTGACGAAATTTGCAGTTTTTTCGAGATCTGTTGATAAAATTTGCGGTTTTTTTTCGCTATTTTTTTGACTAAATTTGCCGTTTTTCGCGATCTGTTGACAAAATTTGCCGTTTTTTCGCGATTCTCTGACGTAAGTCACATTTTTCCCGCGATTTGTTGACAAAATTTGCCGTTTTTTCGCGATCTTTTGACGAAATTTGCCGCTTTTCGCTATGTTTTTGACGAAATTTGCGTTTTATCGCGATCTTTTGACGAAATTTGCAGTTTTTTCGAGATCTGTTGATAAAATTTGCGGTTTTTTTTCGCTATTTTTTTGACTAAATTTGCCGTTTTTCGCGATCTGTTGACAAAATTTGCCGTTTTTTCGCGATTCTCTGACGTAAGTCACATTTTTCCCGCGATTTGTTGACAAAATTTGCCGTTTTTTCGCGATCTTTTGACGAAATTTGCCGCTTTTCGCTATGTTTTTGACGAAATTTGCGTTTTATCGCGATCTTTTGACGAAATTTGCAGTTTTTTCGAGATCTGTTGATAAAATTTGCGGGTTTTTTCGCTATTTTTTTTGACGAAATTTGCCGTTTTTCGGGATTTGTTGACAAAATTTGACGTTTTTTTCGCAATATTTTTGACGAAATTTGCCGTTTTTCGCAATGTTTTCGACGAAATTTGCCGTTTTTTCGCAATGTTTTCGACGAAATTTGCCGTTTTATCGCGATTTGTTGGCAAAATTTACCTTTTTTTCGCGATCTTTTGATGAAATTTGCCGCTTTTCGCAATGTTTTTGACGAAATTTGCCGTTTTTTCGCGATCTTTTGAGGAAATTTGCCGCTTTTCGCAATGTTTTTGACGAAGTTTGCCGTTTTATCGCGATTCTCTGACAAAATTCACGTTTTTCCCGCGATTTGTTGACAAAATTTGCCGTTTTTTCGCGATCTTTTGACGAAATTTGCCGCTTTTCGCTATGTTTTTGACGAAATTTGCGTTTTATCGCGATCTTTTGACGAAATTTGCAGTTTTTTCGAGATCTGTTGATAAAATTTGCGGTTTTTTTTCGCTATTTTTTTGACTAAATTTGCCGTTTTTCGCGATCTGTTGACAAAATTTGCCGTTTTTTCGCGATTCTCTGACGTAAGTCACATTTTTCCCGCGATTTGTTGACAAAATTTGCCGTTTTTTCGCGATCTTTTGACGAAATTTGCCGCTTTTCGCTATGTTTTTGACGAAATTTGCGTTTTATCGCGATCTTTTGACGAAATTTGCAGTTTTTTCGAGATCTGTTGATAAAATTTGCGGGTTTTTTCGCTATTTTTTTTGACGAAATTTGCCGTTTTTCGGGATTTGTTGACAAAATTTGACGTTTTTTTCGCAATATTTTTGACGAAATTTGCCGTTTTTCGCAATGTTTTCGACGAAATTTGCCGTTTTTTCGCAATGTTTTCGACGAAATTTGCCGTTTTATCGCGATTTGTTGGCAAAATTTACCTTTTTTTCGCGATCTTTTGATGAAATTTGCCGCTTTTCGCAATGTTTTTGACGAAATTTGCCGTTTTTTCGCGATCTTTTGAGGAAATTTGCCGCTTTTCGCAATGTTTTTGACGAAGTTTGCCGTTTTATCGCGATTCTCTGACAAAATTCACGTTTTTCCCGCGATTTGTTGACAAAATTTGCCGTTTTTTCGCGATCTTTTGACGAAATTTGCCGCTTTTCGCTATGTTTTTGACGAAATTTGCGTTTTATCGCGATCTTTTGACGAAATTTGCAGTTTTTTCGAGATCTGTTGATAAAATTTGCGGGTTTTTCGCTATTTTTTTTGACGAAATTTGCCGTTTTTCGGGATTTGTTGACAAAATTTGACGTTTTTTTCGCAATATTTTTGACGAAATTTGCCGTTTTTTCGCAATGTTTTCGACGAAATTTGCCGTTTTTTCGCAATGTTTTCGACGAAATTTGCCGTTTTATCGCGATTTGTTGGCAAAATTTACCGTTTTTTCGCGATCTTTTGATGAAATTTGCCGCTTTTCACAATGTTTTTGACGAAATTTGCCGTTTTTTCGCGATCTTTTGAGGAAATTTGCCGCTTTTCGCAATGTTTTTGACGAAGTTTGCCGTTTTATCGCGATTCTCTGACAAAATTCACGTTTTTCCCGCGATCTGTTAACAAAATTTGTCGTTTTTTCGCGATCTTTTGACGAAATTTGTCGTTTTTTTCGCGATATTTTGACGAAATTTACCGTTTTTTGCAATGCTTTTGACGAAATTTGCCGTTTTCTCGCGATCTTTTGACGAAATTTGTCGTTTTTTGCAATGTTTTTGACGAAATTTGCCGTTTTTTCTCGATTCTCAGGCGAAAGTCACGTTTTTCCCGCGATTTGTTGACAAAATTTGCCGTTTTTTTCGCGATCTTTTGACGAAATTCGCCGCTTTTCGCAATGTTTTTGACGAAGTTTGCAGTTTTTTCGCGATGTTTTTGGCCACTTTTGACTAGTTTTAAAAAAGGTAGGGTGCATTTTGCCGATTTCAAATAGGGCAGGGCGCATTTTGCCGATTTTAAAAAGGGCAGGGCGCTGCGCCCTTCAAAAAAAGCCTAGCGGGAACACTAGGTTAGAGTATTAAATGGTCATCAAACACATTTTTTTATGATAATGGAAACAAGTTGGAAATTGTATGTCAAATGTGACAAATGAGGTGCATTTGTACTATAGCTAGTTATATAAATATTCCAATCTTGATGATTTTTAATTCTGTGAAATGAATTATATCGTCTTCAGATTCATTTCTGTTATAAAATAAGTATCTCTATCGCTTGACGATTAAACTTTGGAAACTCCTATAACAAGAAAGCACCGATTTAAAAAAAAAAAAAGAAAAAAAAAAAAAAAAGAAAAAAAATCAAATTTCTTAATAAATATTTTTATTAATATCTGCTAAAGTTTTGATTCGATTTTCATAAAATTTGAAATGTCACGACAAAATTCTGCAAAGATAATATATCTTAAATTTCAAATTTCAAACCATTCGTTTGGGTAGTTTTTGCGTTGTTACATGCGGACAGACCAGACGACGACAATAGGTGCTACGTATTTATATAATTACGAATGCACCTAAAAAACATGAAGAAAATTAAAAAAATGGATGGAAATATGAAAAATAATTAAAAAAATGAATAATCTGCATGTTCGATTATTTTTTTATCAGATAGTACATTAATATTTTACAACTAAAATTATGAAGAAATAAATATATATTATCTTTTTCTTATTTGCCGCGCCATCGTCTAAACTGTGTTTTAATATCTCATTTGTGAAAAAGGGGAGGAGGGAGGAGGTAAATCGCATAAAAATAGGGAAGAAACATGGCAACATATTTTATTCTATTAAAATTGCATGATATTTATTTCTACCGTTGCAAATAAAATATAATAATGGTTTTAAAATTTTAAATGCAAAATTACCACCCAATGATTTTAGGCAGTGACCAGTGGTAATCCAATACCAAATACTTCTATCTGTCACGCAAATGCGATTTTTAAAATAAATTCTGGGGAGAAAAAAACTTGCGGTATAGAAGTAAAAATAGTTGCATTTTTAAAAATCCTTCTTTACCCTAGAATATGCATTAATAAATACTACTAAGGAATTAATATTTTTTTTCATAAAATAATAATTATAAAAAACAAATAAAAACATGTCTGAATTATTCTTTGCTCATTTGTCTTATTAAATCCACTGTTGCAAATAAAATACTTCTTTTCTTTATCTCCCTAAATTCATGCATCGTTCAACAACTTCGAATATTCATCCACACCGGTACCACTGAATATCAAAATGAAATGAAAGAATAGGCGATATCCCACGCATGCGATCAGAGTTTAACCTCGCACCGTCCATAGCATAAAAATGATAATTCATCCACTGTTAGTGGTCGCTGGAGAAAATCACCCTTCCTGTTTTCAAAAACCTTATCAGCTGGGGGAACTCACACCGTTCGTATTCATGATTACTCAAAGACGAGGAAGAGCTTTTAATATCGTGGTTTTCGTCCAGTTTATGATATTTGCGATACACCGTTGGCGTTGGGTAGGATTTTTTTATATGCATTTTATATCGGTTTTATCGCTATATCATCCAGCCCTACTTCACACTATACTAGTATTATAGTAGCTCTAACTATACTAATGATTCACAAAACTGTCTCCCCAGATGCAAAGTAATCCATAACTAGAAGTGTGAATCTGTCAATTGTCAGCCATTGACAATTTCAGCATGCATAGTTGACAGACTGCTTAGCTTAGAAATAAGGTATCTTATCATTTCCATTGCAATAAGGAAAGGAAAGAAGAAAGATATCAATTGCATGGATTTATTTTCAGTTATAGAAGAAACATGAAACTGGAATTCTATGTGTCTGACAAACAGTCCAAACATAGGTGGGTAAAAAAGCTTTTATAACTTTCCCAACTTTGAACTTTCCATGTCCCATAGTTTACGAGAAAAAGGGGCTGTGACAGATATAGGAGTGATCTTATAAGGTTTCTGTTTTTACTTTTACAGTACAGATCCCTAAAAACTGCCAAAAAACTCAACAAACCTTCTCGTAGTAAGACGTAAAGACGTAACACAGGTTATGTGTTACGTCTAACACTTCACTTTTTTTTTTTTTTTAAGAAATGGTTTAATCTGATAAAAACGTATAGAAATTTAAGTGTTGCATTTTGTTTAGGAAAAAATGGATCTACATTTAAAACAACACACTCCCATATCTTGTATGTCAATTCAATTTTTATATTTATTTCAATATACAGGCTTTTACTCTCGGCTCATGTGGAATGGAAATAAATTGAGAACTACATCATAGTTTTAGAAAAAATGTTTTGAGCTTTATGAATGAAAGAGAACATGAGGTCAATTTCAACAGCGAAAACATTTCATCTTTGGGTATAGGTTTTAAAAAAATCGTGAAATTCATCTTTAGTTGTACCCAAAGATTTCTTGTAAAAAACTTCGTATTTCTAAATCCATGTGTCCAAGACCTTGCAAAAATATTGAACTTTATTTACAGAAAACAAGAAGTTATGTTGTAATTTAATTATTTTTCAATTGGTAATTCATAAAAATCATTAAAAATTAATGTCACTTTATTTATCATATTAAAAAATTATATACCTTTTTTTCCCTTATATCATTACTAATGTTTCCTCATGAAATAATGCCCTTTCAATTGAACTAGTGCCCTTTTTGGGAAATAGCACCATGCCCCTCTTTGTAGACCGAATACTAAATTATTAATTATTTTAGTAAATAAAGCACAATGTATTTTATTTTCTTAATAAGAGAGTTAATTATTTAATAATTATTAATCTTAATATAAATGCTGGACGATTACACCATAAAATATTACAACATTAAAGACGTGAATATAAAACATCACAAATTTTACTGAATGGTGTATACAAATGTAAAAATTAAAAATTTTATACATACATTAAAATTAAAAATGCTGACGTTTTGATCACCTTCTTTGATCATCTTCAGGAAAAATTTGTTATATTGCTTCCAAAGTTTCAAATGCGAAAAACAATCCGTCCGTTGCCACATTATTATTGCCGTCCACAAATTAAAAAAAAATAACTAGGGTAACACTCTAGCTAATAAGTAATAATGCCTTTGAGGGTCTGTGAAAGGAGTCCATTGAAATTATCTTAAGAGTAATGAAGTTCATAATGATAGAATTTCATTTAATATCTCTAAACTTTGGATGAGCATCTTGAAATAGTCAATTACGCTTTTATTTATTTTAAAATTCTTCATCGGTAATGCATTTACAGCCATTAGATCAGTGATGTCACTGGATCCTAAAAATCATGGGTCCCAGGGACCCAGGATTTTCAAATATCTGGGTCCCTTACCATAAAAGCGGGTCCCCATTCATAATAATTCAAATTCATATTTTAAAGAACCAAGTGAATTTGTTTATTTGGAAAAGAGAAATACAATAGTTATTGTTTTGATAATAATTAAATAATGAATAATTAAAACCAGTATTTCCCAATCAAATAAGATATTTCTTTTTAAAACTATTAAGAGAAATTTTCTTTGCCTTTTTTTAATGTAAATGCTTAGTTATAAAATAATGATTATTTGAGTGTAGAAGATAACAAGTATCACTAATATTTGCATTTGTTTTAAAAGGGGGAGGACAGATTTATTGAAAAGGACATTTTTGTTGGATAAAAGAATACTTTTGTTGAGTAAAGGGGCACTTTCTGTTGAATGAATGGATGTTTTGATTAAACTTCCCATTGGATTATTTGTCAGCGTAGATCAGTGTTAGAATCAAACATTTCGTTTGGAAAGGAGTTCCAGGAGTGATTCTGAATTAAAAAAAAAAATATTTTCTGAAATTCACAGCAAATTTTCTGAAAGGTTACATAACAGCAGAAAAGTGGGGTGGGGGGGGGGGGGAATCCTCTCTCAGCACTATTTTTGTTGTTGTAGGTCAGATAAAATAACTTTTGATTCAAGTCGATTTCAGACTGAGTGAATTTCGCATTTTTTCCTTGGCCTTTGGACGATATTCGTTTCCTTCAGAGATCCTTCGACGAAATTTGCTGGGTTTTTTTTTCCGAGATCCTTCGACGAAATTGGCTGTTGTTTCCGAGATCCTTCGATGAAATGTACAGTTTTTTCGAGATCCTTCGACGAAATTTACAGTTTTTTGGCGGTCTTTCGACAAAATTTGCCGTTTTTTTTTTTTTTTTGCGATCCTTCGACGAAATTTGTGTTTTTTTCCATATTCTTCGACGAAATGTACCTTTTTTTTTCGATATTCTTCGACAAAATTTGCCGTTTTTTCGAGATTCTTCGACGAAATTTGACGGGTTTTTTTTTTTTTTCGAGATTCTTCGACGAAATTTGCCGTTTTTTCGAGAGTCTTCAACAAAATTTGCCGTTTTTTCGAGATTCTTCGACGAAATTTGCCGTTTTTTTTTTTTTTTTTGAGATTCTTCGACGAAATTTGCCGTTTTTTCGATATTCTTCGACGAGATTTGCCGTTTTTTGGCGATCCTTCGACGAAATTTGCCGTTTTTAGGCGATCCTTCGACGAAATTTGCCGTTTTTAGGCGATCCTTCGACGAAATTTGCCGTTTTTTTGGTGATTCTTCGACGAAACTTGCCAGTTTTCTTGGCGATCCTTTGACGAAATGCGCCTTTTTTTGGCGATTCTTCAACGGAACTTGCCGGTTGTTTTTTTGGCGATCTTTTGACAAAACTTGCCGGTTGTTTTTTTGGCGATCATTTGACGAAATGCGCCGTTTTTTCGAGATTCTTCGACGATATTTGCCGTTTTTTGGCGATCCTTCGACGAAATATGCCGTTTTTTGGCTATCCTTCGACGAAATATGCCGTTTTTTGGCTATCCTTCGACGAAATTTGCAGTTTTTTCCATATTCTTCGACGAAATGTACCTTTTTTTTCGATATTCTTCGACAAAATTTGACGTTTTTTCGAGATTCTTCGACGAAATTTGACGGGTTTTTTTTTCGAGATTCTTCGACGAAATTTGCCGTTTTTTCGAGAGTCTTCAACAAAATTTGCCGTTTTTTCGAGCTCCTTCGACAAAATTTGCGTTTTTTTGAGATTCTTCGACGAAATTTGCCGTTTTTTCGATATTCTTCGACGAGATTTGCCGTTTTTTGGCGATCCTTCGACGAAATTTGCCGTTTTTAGGCGATCCTTCGACGAAATTTGCCGTTTTTTTAGTGATTCTTCGACGAAATTTGCCAGTTTTCTTGGCGATCCTTTGACGAAATGCGCCGTTTTTTTGGCGATTCTTCAACGGAACTTGCCGGTTGTTTTTTTGGCGATCCTTTGACGAAACTTGCCGGTTGTTTTTTTTGGCGATCATTTGACGAAATGCGCCGTTTTTTCGAGATTCTTCGACGATATTTGCCGTGTTTTGGCGATCCTTCGACGAAATTTGCCGTTTTTTTTTTTTCGATATTCTTCGACGAGATTTGCCGTTTTTTGGCGATCCTTCGACGAAATTTGCCGTTTTTAGGCGATCCTTCGACGAAATTTGCCGTTTTTTTTTGTGATTCTTCGACGAAATTTGCCAGTTTTCTTGGCGATCCTTTGACGAAATGCGCCTTTTTTTGGCGATTCTTCAACGGAACTTGCCGGTTGTTTTTTTGGCGATCTTTTGACAAAACTTGCCGGTTGTTTTTTTGGCGATCATTTGACGAAATGCGCCGTTTTTTCGAGATTCTTCGACGATATTTGCCGTTTTTTGGCGATCCTTCGACGAAATTTGCCGTTTTTCGATATTCTTCGACGAAATTTGCCGTTTTTTGGCGATCCTTCGACGAAATTTGCCGTTTTTGGCGATCCTCAGACGAAATTTGCCGTTTTTTCGAGCTCCTTCGACGAAATTTACCGTTTTTTCGAGATTCTTCGACGAAATTTGCCGTTTCTTCGAGATTCTTCAACGAAATTTGCCGTTTTTTTAGAGATTCTTCGACGAAATTTGCCGTTTTTTTTAGAGATTCTTCGACGAAATTTGCCGTTTTTTAGAGATTCTTCGACGAAATTTGCCGTTTTTTCGATAATCTTCGACGACATTTGCCGTTTTTTTGGCGATTCTTCGACGAAACTTGCCAGTTTTTTTAGCGATCCTTTGACGAAATGCGCCGTTTTTTCGCGATCCTTGGACGGATTTCGCGATTCTTCGAAGAATTTACGCGTCCCATGGGACGCGTAAGAACTATTTTTTTGTGTCCCAACTCCAATTTTTCGCGTAATTTACGCGCTATAGCGCGTCCGCGGCATCACCGATTAGATTTTTGTCTGTTAGGAGGTGCTTCTGCATGGTTTCTACTTGTGGTTGGTTGGTACGTTGGTTGAGTGTTACCCTAGTTAATTTTTTTATTTGTGAATGGCAATAATAATGTGGCAACGAATGGATTGTTTTTCGCATTTGAAACTTTGGAAGCAATATAACAAATATTTCCTGAAGATGACCATAGCAGGTGGTAGAAACGGTGATATTTTTAATTTTAATGTGTGTATAAAATTATAAATTTGACATTTGTAATTGTATACACCATTCAGTAAATTTATGATGTTTTATACTCGCGTCTTTAATGTCGTATTAATCTTAAGCTGTATTAAGTCAGTTATTAATGATTTTAATAAATATGAATATCAGTATTATATATAGTTTTACATAATTATCTTATCACAAAGTATTAATGTACATGGAATTATTGCAGGGGTCGATGCAGGTTTTTTTTTTCTTGGGGCCCATTTTGTGAAAAGTAAAAGTTATTTTTGTGAAATTTTATTATATTTTTGTGAAAAATAACATTTTGTAATGAGAGTCGAAATCCAGCTACTCAAATTCGAACCAAGCGTTTATTAACAAAAACTTTTTAAAATACTTTTACTGAAGTTTTCCTCTCTAGTGATTTTGTTTGTTTACAAATTATACATTTTAAAAGTCAAAGAATAATAAATAAATAATAAATAGTAAGTTTTTATAAAATGGAATTTTGTAAAAGTGCCTATTTTGTTAAAAGGAATTTTGTGAAGGGGCCGATTTTATCAAATTGAATTTTGTGAAGGGACCCATTTTATTAAATTGATTTTTGTGAAGGAGCCCTAAATAGGCCCCAAATTTTGTCTGGATCGACCCTTGTATTGTGTACTACTAACTAATAAAATTACTAATCTGCAGTTTTTATTATTAATGTAATTACCAACTAATCATAATTTTATTAATTAAAGAATAAAACCATAGTTTCTAATAAGAGGGTTAATTGTTTTGGAAAACTGAAATTCTTGGTAGCTATTCTGTATTCGCAGGAGAAAAAAAAAATCACAAAATCTGATTTAAATTTAAAAAGAAATCTGGTTTTAATTGAAAATAATCTGATTTCTTTTTTTTTAACCCTAGGGCCTTGAACTAAGCCTAATCATTAATAGAACCAATTATGTAATATTTGTATTATGTTTAAGTGTTGATAAAAAAAATTTTTTTTTTGGGTACCAAAAACAGTTTATAGGATACTGTTTTGGTCACTATTTTGGTTTTAGTTATCGGTAATGTTTTTCATTGAAACACTTTTGTGAGTGTGGACATTGTGATACATATATTATTTTTTTCCTGAAGAAATGTTTAAGGAGTTCAGTTTTGTAAAAGATTGCATAGAAAATTAGGATGATCTACCTTTATTTGTGTGTGTTAACTACAAAATTGTATGTAAAACTAATAACTGAGTTATTTTCAGGTTTTATTATAGGAAAGCAGAGTTTAAAGTTGTCATTTTCTTTTTAGGATCTGATAGTTTTTGTTGATTCAGAGACTTGAGTGCCAGAGGACAGATTGAAGTTAGAATAAGGATCGTTTTCTTGTGTGCAGAAAAGTTGCTCTGCTGTAATTGAATCGGCCTTCTGTGATATTAAGGACTTGATCATGTCGGTTCATTACAAGTTTAAGAGTAATTTAGATCACGATACTGTGACTTTTGATGGTTTAAGTATATCTGTAGCCGATTTAAAAAAATCAATCATGCAGCAAAAAAAGATAGGAAAATCATCTGATTTTGATTTGCAGATAACTAATGCTCAAACTAAAGAAGGTATTTTGTAACACGGTGATATTTTTTACTTTATCGTTTCTTTGTTAATGTTTTAATCTATATGTAATTTTATAGTTGTAATACATTTTTCTTTTACTCATTTTTCTTATTAGCATTTATCTCAATGTTTAGTTATTGATGTGTCTGTATGTGTAATAAGTTTTGTCAGGTTTTTAAATTTTTGTAATATACCTATTAATTTAATTTTCTTTCATGAATTTTGATAGCTTTCATATTTTGGTATTTTCTTTCTTTGTTCCTTTCTTGTTTGGATTGCCGATATTTTTAAACTACTGGCCAAATTGTGGTGATGCCTGGATTTTTATTGCAAGTCTTATATTCAGTTATTTCTGCTCCTGGAATGAATGGTTATTCATAGTGCTACCAGTTTTGTTTATTGCAATCAACTTCATAGTCAATCCTATAAAACTAAATGTCTTTTTCAAGGTCAATTCCCAAAAATTTTATAAGGTAGACTATCAAAGTCACACTTAAATTATCAGTCTTATTTGGTCTGTGTAAAAACTAATATTTTCCCATACTTCTATGCCTGTATAATGCCATTGTTAATTTTAATTAATAGGATATAATACGAAGTACTAGGATAGCACACTAGTTAGGATATAATATTTGGAATATATTACCTAATTACTAGGATAATATCAGCATACCATGAGTCCGCTAATGGATGTTCTGTTGCTGTAAAGAATTAAAATGAGGTAAATTGTTGTTTTCTCATGATTAAAAAACATATAACTTCTAATCGATCATTTTTTTTTTTTTTTCATCTTTGGAAAGATATTTTTAAAAGTAACAAGCTGATAAACTGATCTGATTTATAGGATTATCTTAGTTATTTTTAAAACCTTAGAGTAAAAAAAATAAGGCTCCAACATATTTTGGTCCCGGTGTAGAAATTCCTTCGTAGTTGAAAAAGTTAAGTTCTGAAAAAGGTCTATGGCCTCTGGGCTACTATAATGAGAAGGCCCTCTCGTAAAATGAGTGGCAGAATATCTCAATTTCTAAAGATTAGAGGGGGGAAAAAAGCTTTCTCAAGGCAGGATTTGCTCCCAAAATTTTGAAATACTGCCCAAAACAATGTCATGGGCAAGTAGCCCGAAAAAGTCACCATTTTCCGAAGAAATTTGCTTTTTGAAATGACGATAAAATCCTGCATCCGACCGACAAATTTCGCGATATTTTCCTGTGATAAATCAATGAAATTGACGGTTTTCCCTCCAGTGACTAATCGACAAATTTCGCGATATTTTTTTAATGCGACACATTGTCAAATTAAACTATATTTTTAGCTACCGATTAGCTATTTTCATGATTTCTTCTTGCGTCAGATTGACTAAATTTACAATTTCCCCCCTGCAACAGACTGAAAATTTTCGCTATTTATTTATTATTATTTTTTTTTTTCCTGCAACTGATTTTACAGGAATCACACTAATTTTGCGATAGTTTCTCGCGACTGAACTACGAATTTTGCATTTTCCCACAACAGATCAACAAAATTAAAGATTTTTGTTTCTGTGACAGATAGATGAATTTCTGCAATAGAGTGGCGAATTTTACGGTTTGTTCTTGCGACAGATTGACAAAATTCAAATTTTCCCCTGCATTTGATTGCAAATTTCTGCTATTTTTATCAGAGACAGACTGACAAATTTTGCAATATTTTCCCATATCCAACTGACCAATTTCGTGATATTTTCCCTGTAACCAAATGACTAATTTTGCAATACTTTCCTACGACTAAACTACTAATTTTGAGATTTTTTCCTGCGATAGATAAACATTTTTTCCCCTTCACAACCGATTGACTAGTTTTGCAATTTTTTTTCTCTCAAAATTCACAATTTTTTCCCCCCTATGACTGATGGACGTATTTTGCAATTTTGTTTACCGCAACTGAAAAGGGAAAAGCACAAAAAGGGCCGTAAGGGCCACCTGGTGCAGAGCCCATCCAAATCGGCCTACAAGTCAGCACTAAACAAAAAATGAGGTTATTAGAACTGTAAAGATCTTCCTGCACAAGAAACTTTTGTCCCAAACTGTGAGGAAACATGTTTAAAAACGGCACTTGGTTTTGGTTATATTTGATTAAGGATAAAATAAAACAATTTTGTTCAGAAATAGATATTGATGATGCCATTGCCCCAAATAAGTATTGTTCATGCAAATGTTTAAAAATGAAGACATCAGATTTTGCAAAGTTTTCAAAAAAAAAAAAAAAAAAAAAAAAAAAATTGAGGGCATAACAATAAGTTTCCAATAATTTCCAAAGTTATAAAAGTTGCTCTTGTGCTGCCTGTCAGAAGCGTACCTTGTAAAAGAGGCTTCAGCACATAAAATCTAAATTCATAAATTCATTTAACTACCCAATTGTTAAGGGTCTATAACATTGGTGAAAGTTGAAAAATAGACGTTGTACATATAAACCTTCATTTTTTAAAAACAAAAATGAACATTTTGCATAATTATTCGGAGTTGTCAATTTAAATTTTTTCAATGGTATTTTCTCATGTATGTATTAATCTAATTCTTGAAATAGGATGGAAAATAATAGTGGAGTTTAAAGATATTTTTTCTCCCTTCCAAACAGTTAAACTCCCCTCCATTTATAAATGTTGGGAGGATGACTCCCCTCCTAAAGAAATTAAAATTTTAAATTTCAAGCCCTGTTTCTAGATAATATATTACAAAAAAAAAAAATCTCTGTCTATTTTTGCAGTTTTTATTATTTAGTTAAATATTTAAATAGTTCAGTTCCCCAAGAACTAAAACTACTAACTAGGTACTTTTCTGTTATACCAACTCTATTATTGTCAAGTGTTGATACCAAATGAAACACAAAAAATAACATTTTATAGTGTTCTGCTTTAATTATTGTAATAATTATAATAATTTAATTATTGTAATAATTATTGTATAAACATGAATAAATAATTAAGTTTTACATTTAGTTATATAAAATTAGTATTTTTTTCATTTACAATTTTGTTGTAAAAGTTAGTATTCTTTCATAAAATGCATAATTTGTACTTCTCCATTATCCCGTTGACCACTTTTCATAACAAAAAACTATTGTCAAACTGTAATGCCAAATAAACAAATAGAAGAATGTTGCCATTGGAATTGCAAAATAAATAAATAAAATACAATAAATTCGGAAAAGCACCACTCACCAAAGTGTCAGTAAGTTAAAAAAAAAAAAAAAATTACAATGTGCTAATGAAAACAGAGAAAAAATAAATCTTGGACATTTATTTATTTACATTATTTTTCTTAATTATCCCTCTCGGCTGGTGAATAAATGTTTGTGATGTCAGTTAAAACCGATTTATTGCAAACATCAGTACAACTTACTTTTTTCAGTGTTTTTTCTCTTTTTATATCATGCATCGCCGTTTACAGGAGCAATTATTATTTTAATTAATGAAATAACTAATAAATCAGTAAAACATAATGAAAAATACAAGTAAATGTCGAATTAAAAACCACTTGATGGCATAACAAACACGTGAAATGATTCTGACATCAAGTGAATGGGACTGCATTTTTGGCGTTAAATCCTATAGTTTGCCAATAGTTTTTTGCTATGAAAAGTGGTCGACAGGATAATGGAAAAGTACCGCTTAATTATACTTATTTTCTTTAAGAGTTCAAAAATAAATTTAGAATATTGTTTTTTTAACTAAGTATTTTTTCCCCCTTTAATCAGATATTTAAACCCCTCTTTTCCTTCTGGGAAAAAAATTAAGGACAATAGCTTATTTTTGCCGGGACAGTTTTTACAGGTTTTTTCCACCTATGGCAAAAACTTACCGGCCCGGCATCAAACCAAATTTTTTAACGATGCCTCCACGAATATTTTTCGTATTCCAGTGCTTTCTTGGCATGATTGTAGGCAACTTCTCCATTGCTGATAAAATTCTAAACATTTGATGTATTTTTAACAAATTTTGTATAATTCCATAGTCTTAAATTTTTTATTGCAGCTTTCTCATCAGGTAACTACTAAATGGTAAAATCCATCTCAGCATCAGCAAAAAATGTAATTTCTAAATAAAAAATATTTTTGATTTGAAAAATAGCAAATTGAGATCTTTTGCATGATTAGGAAAAAAAATTTAAATTATTCGTGTTTAATAAATGTTTGCAATGTTTGGCACTCTTTGCAATAGAAATCCTTTGTATGGCCAAGGTTGAAATAAATGCCACAATAGCATACATTTTGGCATGGTGTTGGTGTAATGGAAAAGTACCTGAATCTTATATTTCTTAAGAGTGATGCAGTATGGTTATTTTTGAGACTCTGTCCCTATGAGTAGAGGAGGCTGTTGAAACACGTGGCCTTGTATTGGAAAATGCCAGATCAGGAGATATGTGTTTAGTGTTCTATCTGTGAATAGTCTTTTTGAGTTTATTTTTTAGCTAAAAGTAAAAAAATCAATATTTTTCAATGCAATATCTCATAAGATGCATTTGGAAATCACCTAAAATACATATCCTATTTTAAGCATTTTTAGTAATATCAACTTATGAAATAAAATGTTGATTAAGCTTGTTTGTTGTGGAAGAATGGAAGAAGTTGCAGTTATCTGTTGATTTCAAATTATTGGATTATTTTATATAAAGTCTCTCTCTTACCATTTCTGATGAGTGGATAATTTTCTAAAATATCTGTTAAAATTTTCGGTTTCTGTGGTGAGAAGTTAGATTTTATGAAGTATATTTTTAGCAAAAGTGTCGCGGAAATAGTTTCTTCTAAAAATTCAGTAGGAACAGAGAATATTTTAAGAAAGATCTGTTGGGCAGTACAAGTTTTTTTACTGTTCTTCCAGATCTATGTACACATTTTTGATTTTCTGTCTATATAGATTTTTTTTATGTATATAAATTCACTTGGGAAAAAAAAAAAAAAAAAAAAAAAAAAGAGTATGACAAAAAAGATATGAAAAAGACATGACCTTCTTCCAGTTTTAGGCTTCTAAATTAATTCCATATCTTTGAAATTTAAAAAATGACTAAAAATATTGGCTAAATGTGTTTTTTTTTCTCCCCAATCACAATCTTTATGTGACATATCATTTTCACAATTATATAATGTTTCATTGTCATTTGGATGTAAAATCTAGGTGTCTACAAGGGGAGGATTTTTGCTTAATTTTTTCATGTGGTTTTTCAATTGTTTTCTGTAAATCTGAATTGTAACTTTCTTATTCTTTACACTGCCTGGTAACAGGCTCTCATAAATGAAATGTAATATTTGTTGTGTGTTAAATCCCTTTTTCTCCTTATTTTATGCATTTAAGCATCCTTTATTTTTCATTCTATGTTTTCAAATTACGTGGATATATTCCATTTTATTCATAGATTTGATTGGATTGAATTTTATTAATTTGTTGCATTGCAATGGGCACTTTTTTTCTCTCCTGTTTATTGTAGTAAATATGCATGTTCCCTATTTTTCTCATTTCAAACTTCTTATTTTGTGCTTTCGATTTCTCAAAATAAGCCATCATTAATAGCTTAATATGGATTTGAATAGGATTTCAATTCATCTATTTATTAACATATTTAATTTAAAAAACAGATATCTGAATTCCTCCCCAAATTATTCTTGCTACCTAGTATAGCTCTGACTTACTTTCGTCTTAAGTTTATGGGAATCGGATGTTTTAGCTTGTGGATTAATAACTTATCATTTATGTATGTTTATTTAAGCATATTATTTTATCTTATTGGTATATAAGGAAAATTTATTTTTTTCCCTCTGACATTTTGTGTGATGTTAAACATCTTGATAAAATAACCAAAGACAAGAGGGGAAAATTCTGCTATAAGGCCGAATATAGATTGCCACACACGGCTTTTATTTAAAAAATAAACTAGTTGTAACTCAGAATAAAAACGCAATTGCAACAAACAATTTTAAAATATCTAAATAACAAATAAAAATTCCCATGTTAAAGTGTTGAGTTGTTCAATAACCATTCGATTTAGAAAAATATTTTTCTACCACTGAGCAATTTTTTTAATGAAATTTAATTCATGTTGCTATGGCAGCAGATGATAAAACGATATCTTTGGAATAAGGGAATAAATAGAAGAAAAAATTTTGTTGATGTTTGTGATAAAATGTTTTTCTTTATTTTTTAAAAATGTATATACATAATTCACTTTTATATTTTAACAGAATAATAAGTTTACTATAATTCGTTACTCATGCTATGGCCAGTATACATGATACACGTCGAGCCACAATGCCTTTATCATTATCTTTTTACGTGTAAAAGTTTCGCTACGGTACTCCATTCTGAAGTTTAGTAATTTTTGAAATCTAATATTTAAAAAACGACATAATCATTAGATTTGAAATTTATATCAAGAAAAATACAATTTTTTACCATTCTAACGCAGCTTGTAAAACAATTTTGTGACAAATACTTTTCGAGTTATTAATTTTTTAAGGAACTTCAAATGTTTCATTTTCCGAGATTAATCTGTGGCAACGATGGATTGCTGTGACTTTTCATAAACATGAAAAATGATAGAGATTGAAAGAATAAGCCGTGTGTGGCTAAAAAAAAAGCATTTCTTAATGGTTCTGCATTTATTATTATAGCAAGCTATTTGTAGAAATCTGCACAATTTCAGCTCCCCCTTTTATTTTAAGTAGTTTTCTTAAGTTGCATTGTAATTCTTTACTAGCTCACCTGCCATGCATTGCCGGGCCCCAGCATTATACCTTAAGTTAGTTTTGAATTCAAACAGTTTTATCTGGCAGAGATTTAGTGTTGGAGTGTTTCCAAGGGTCGATTGAGGCAAAATTTGGGGCCTATTTAGAGCCCCTTCACAAAAATCTATTTAATAAAATGGTCCCTTCTCAAAATTCCTTTTGATAAAATAGGCCCTTTCACGAAATTTTATTCCATAAAAACTTACTATTAATTATTTATTATTTTGTGAGTCTACCAGAGATGAAAACTTCAGCAAATGGATTAAAAAAGATTTTTGTTAATAAATGCTTGGTTCGAATTTGAGTAACTGGAATTCAACTAAATTCATATTTTTATACTTGGAAAATTTTTCCAGAGAAAATTTCTCACGCCTAATATTCAAATTTTAATTGCTTAATAGGCGTATAGCCAACATAGTGAAAAACATTGGAATTAAACTTTCATTACAAAATGTTATTTTCCACATAAATATAATAAATTTCACAAAAATAACCTTTACTTTCATAAAATGGGCCCTAAGGGGGGGGGGGGGGGAACCTGTATCAACTCCTGGTTTCACTGCCCTCGGCAACATACTCTCAAATTGGTATGATTTTAAAGCTAAACTTATCCAAATGAACCTAGAGCTGTCCTCCCACTGTTTTCGGTAGTATTCACCAAGCGTACTATGTATGTTCTTGCTCTAGTCTGTTTTTGCAAGTGAACCTCGAATTGGTATGATTTTATGTTAAATAAAAATCTTTCCAAATGAACTAAGAAGCCCCTGTTGTAGTGCCAATTTAAATTCTGACATTTTACATTACACTTTCAATTCTGACCAAAAGTTCTTAAGGAAAACCTAAAGAATAATAATAAATGTAACCTGCCTTATTAGTTATATGTTATTAGTAGTTTTATGCAGTTATAAATGTAACCTGCCTCTTTAAGGGGAAAAAAGAAATCATTATCTGCGGAATTATTAAATTAACTTTAAAATTGTAGAGGGAAAAAAAAAAATTCCTGCTTAATCCTCCTCCTTTTTTTTCTTATTGAATAAAAATTATTTACCTTCATCATCCGAAAATGATGAAAAATGCAAATCTCTTAAAACATGAAATGATATTTGGGAAAGAAATATCGCCCCCCCCCCCCCCCCCCCCCCAAAAAAAAAAAAAAAGGTTTTTTTTTTTTTTTTTTTTTTTTTTTTAGCTTTTGTATTTTCTGACTTTCTATCTATAACAAACTTAGTTATTAACTTTCTAAATATATATATTTTTTTTATTGCAATGGCCATCTTTCTTCTGATAGACTGCCAAAAAAATATTTTTATTGATTAAGGTGAAGTAACAAAACTTTTGATTCAACATCGCATATTTTCCTTGCACTTTTTGAATCTAGTCTCTTAATTTTTTTTATCACAATTTTCTTTCATTACCATAATAAAAAGATTTGTTGTAACTGTCCAAAACATCTTTCATTTGTTCTATTTGATATCTATTGTTCAAATTCGCTAATAGTATGATTTTTCTGAAGCCACATAGCTTTAATTTAGATTCCATTATTTTTATCAAAACATTGAACTTGATCAGTTTTAATTCAGTACAAAACTTCATACGATTTTTAAAGATTCTGTTCTATTCCCTTTGTGATATCCTTTTATTTCTATGAAAAGCGATGTGGATTTTATGTTGGAATGCTTATTATCGGTTTTCATATTTGTGGGGATAGAAATTTTCAGTGTAAGTATAATAAAAAATAAATATTTTAATCCATTCTCCCTTGTTGTTTTACAAGTTATTGTAAAGGCAATGTTTCTGAAATAAAGACATGGAACTGTGTTTTTATATAAATTTTCATTTGGGAAGAATAAATATTTATATTATTATGTTTTATTCCTTTACAGATTTAATCTATTATTTAAGTATGTTTTTTATTTTAAAATAATTTGTAATGATTTCGTTGATTTTATTAATAAAGATTATTTATTCTGATATGTAGTCTTCTGTTTCTATTTATGATGGAATACTATTTGTCATAAAATATTGTATATTTTACAAAACATTTTTATGCAATTTCTTTTGGATATTTTTCGTGTTACTTGCACCAGATAAATGACAGTAAATTTCTGGTTAATGATATTTGAATGTAAAATCTTTAAGAAACCTTAACTTCCTTTTATTCCAAACTAAGAGTGTTAAAAAAACAGTGTTTTTCATTATATTGAAGTTTTGAAAGGATATTTTGTGCTCAGAAAGTTTATATGTATTTAAATGGGA
The DNA here is from genome assembly GCA_963931845.1 of Maratus michaelseni. Lineage (NCBI taxonomy): Eukaryota > Metazoa > Arthropoda > Arachnida > Araneae > Salticidae > Maratus > Maratus michaelseni. Next base: position 4,392,879 of record OZ007592.1, on the reverse strand, counting down.
ATCTTGATTTTTAATAAAAATGTAAAAGAGAAAATTATAGGTATGCTAAATAGCAAAGAAAAAAAAAAGCCAGATTATTGACAAATTCTGCAACTGTTTTTAATAACAGAAAGATTATGTGCAAGATAAGTTTAAATTCTGCAAAAGTTGTAATCCACAAAAATCTGTGTGTCACATTTTTTTTTTTGTTGCCACAGAAACAGATGCTGAAATGAAACAGAATTTTGAAAAGCATAACAATCTTTGAAATTTATACTGGGGAAGAAAAAAAGAAGGGGGGGGGGATAAAGGTAAGATTTGCAATTGAATAAAAATTCTAGTTTTGAAATTCCCAAGTAAATGGAAATAACAGAATTGTAAATGCATTCAGTTAGAGTAGAAATCTGCAGTAAAGATTAAAAAACGCTAGCTAACCCGCCCGGCGTTGCACGGGCCAAAAATATTAATCTGTTCTATACGAAACTTAAACCAAACCCCGTCGTAATCGGGTCCATAGAACCAGATATACTCCTATAGTTCCATTTTTCACTGCCAGAGGGTGCAGTCTGTTCTGGAAGAGGCCTTTTCAGAACACTTGACCCAACCAAATTCCCTTGTAGAATTGAAATTTAACTACGGGTAAACATTGCCAAAATAGCGAAAATCGCGAAAGTGGGTTACGTAATCGATCGGTTTCTAAAGGGTTAATGTAGATAATTTTTAAAACCCAACCGTGCATTTTGAAGAAAATGAACGTGTCTATGATCTGGAGTCTACTGTTTGTCCGTACTTGCATTTCCCGAGTCTATGCCTATTTTTAAATCTGGACCAAAAAAATGAAATTCGCGTGAGTGAGTTTTGGAAAAGATTTTTTTTCGGAGGGTTAAAATTAAATTTTTTCAAAACGGATACCAGATTTTAAAAAACAAAGGGATATAGATTAGGCACAGTATTTTTAGTTTTTCGTATCTTGTTTATAAACGCCAATTCGGATTTTGAAAGATAGGAGAAATAGTTAAAAAAGCGAAAGTGACTTACGGTTAAAAACTTTTTCGAAAGGGTTAACGTGATTTATTTTTTAAACTAAAGGTTTCTGCCTAAACCCGATAGAACGTAGATGTCTTTAGGTGTGTTTGCTTTTTGTTTGGTTATTTTAGAAAGCCGATGCCAGATTTAATATATAGCAGAAAATCGGAATTCGCAAAAGAGTTCTGCGCACGAATTTTTTTTGAAGGGTTAATATTTGTATTTTTCAAAAACAAATACAGATGTCGAAAAAGGAATAAATGTAGATATTGTCTGGTATTTTTAGTTTTTCGCACCGGTCTCTGAATCGCCGATGCGAATTTAAAAAAATTGCCAAAATCGCAAAACGGCATACAGAAAATATACTTTTTCAAAGGGTTACTTTTTTAAAACCAAAGGTGGCTTTGAAAAGGACAAAGACAGTTCTTTAATTTGGTGACCTTCGTTTTTCCGTATCTTTTGTATTCCGGTAGATGCAAAGCTCGGAAAACGGGAGAAAATAAAAAACACTAATTCGATGCTTTTTGATTATTTTCTTTGAAAGGGTAAAAATTTTCAAACCAACCAGATCGTTCGAGACGTAAAAGTACGTTCTTTCAGAATATGTAAACGGTTTTACCATATTTTTAGTCCATGACGAATTTAGAAATACTTAAAAAAAATACGGAATGTCTTCTGTTTTCTTTCTTCTGTTCCGGAAGATACGGAAATTGGTTTCTGCACATGCGCCAGCTAGATTCAGAATGACTTTTTTATTTGTGATCTTTGATCAGTTTTTAATTGATAACTACTTTAATTTTCAAAATATTAAAATTCTGACGTAATGGTGCACCAGGAGAGGGTTTGGACTACCTAAATCTAAATTTGCAGCCTTCTAGGTGGGCTAGATTTTCTTAGCCATCGCCAACAGACACACACACAGAGTGAAACTTTCTTTTATTAGTATAGATTCCTAAAAGAGCTCTGGAAGAAAAACTTACTTAAAAGACAAGGGGTGGGGGGAACATTTATTAAAAATTCTTCATTGGTAGGGGGGGGGGAGAGAAAACATTGTTTGGTCATGAACATTAATTTATTTCTGTCAACTCATGAAAGTAAATAAATGAAGCACAAAATGACTAGCAAAAATGTCAGTATTAAAATATTTGTTACTTTTCAATGCATTAATTCATTATTGTAATGCACCTTTCTTATATTTCAATGCTGCTTTTTGTCTTTTTCTTTAAAATATTTTTTTCTTTTTTACATACCACGTGCAGTGCATGTACAGAAAAAAATTGCACCGTAATTTTTTAATTTTCCCCAATTTATTTCCCTTGCAATATCCAAAAATGACAATCTACATATTTTGTATATTTCTTGTTCTTCACAAGTTAAGTTTAATTTTATTGGCCCCTAATTTATTTAAAAACTTTTTAAAAAATCTCAACACATTTCTTGCTAACACAATAAGTAATGGTAATAATTAACACTAATTAATATCTGCATTAAATTAAAATACTCAAATAACAATCATTAAAAAATTATTACTGGATCATATGCAGAACTCATTCTACTGCTACAAAAATGCATAGCTGCTAACTTCTATGCTAATTCTAAACATGTTTTAAACAAACAAACAAAAAATAATAAAATTGATGCTGTACTTATTTAACTAAACACATTGTATTTTACTTATTCTTACAAATTCTGATTGAAATAGGTTTGACTTAAGAAAGAAGTGTTGAAGTTGGCAGCCATGTAAAATTAATTAAATTCACGGGTTACTGGGGTTGCCAGAAAAAAAAAAGCTGGAAACAGATTGGGTTGCCTTATACATAGACAATCATCAAGATAGCCTCAGTAAAAAAATGGTTACTATATGTCAGCAACATACAGTAAAGCTGACCCATCGATGGGCCTTTGTTTTCTCTTGGGTCCTTCAGAGTCTTAAATTTAACTTTAGAAATGGATTTCAATAAAAGAGATTCATGGATATGCATATACATTCTGCTTTCATTCTAGCTACCAGTTCAGTCAAAAGATCTTAAATTTTGTGGCTTTGAATGATTTCTTCTTTTCTTTTTTTCCCCAAAACTTAACAAGTAATTTTTCATGTCTACATCATCAGTCATTATGAATCTGCAATTATAAAGTGGTACAGTGTAATTTCAATTAAGTTCATTTAAAAATCTTGTCTTAAAAAAATAGTTTAGAATACTTTTGGAATATTGAAAATAAATAATTTTTAGATTGAATTGCCTTTGAAATGTTATCCGCCAAACAAATGCTAATCTACCTACAAGCTACATGAAAAGAGTATGTATGATTGGTTTATAAAATGAATTACATATTAAAATGCAAACTGTAATAAAATCATTTGAAGATACTATCAAAAAAATATCTAATTTGCTAAAATATTAATACATTATTTGTATTGTTATTCTCTGAACAATATTGTATGAATGTTCAGTTTGTAGAAGATGCTGTTTAGAAATAAAATATCATCTCATTAAAGATGCCAATTTATAATATTTCACTTAAATATACACAATGACTAGCTTTTATGTGGATTTTTTTTTCCCCCTCTAAACAATTGCAGCAATAATAGCAACATATACGATCTGTTCATGGTGGAAAGGCAAAAGGATTGTTCGGTACTTTTCGGTTAGCCGGGCGCCAGTGATATATGTACATATATAAATACATATGTATATATGTACATACATATATGTATATTTATGGGTATGTATATATATGTATACATAGATGTGTGTGTGTGTGTGTGTGTGTGTGTGTGTGTGTGTGTGTGTGTGTGTGTGTGTGTGTGTGTGTGTGTATGTATACATGTATATATATCACTGGCGCCCGGCTAAACGAAAAGTACCGATTGCACACTTTGTTTGAAAGAATTGTAATGGACTCTGTTTAGGTTCGAAGCTAAGATTTCGGAAATGTTTCTGCAAAGCATGTGACTCAACATCACAAAAATAGGGTCCGTTATTACACTATGACATGCAACCTTGTGTTGCAAAACAAGTCATTACATAATTAAGGCCTGCAATACTGGAAATGTTTCTCCAAAGACAAAGCGTTTAATATGTAAACCTCTCCCCCCTTCCTGCCCGTAACATAAAAATAGAAACAATGCTATTGCTAACATGGTTGCGAAAATAAATACAAAAATATGATATAACATAAAATTGCAACCATGAAATGTAGTTTGGCACCTAGGAAAAAAAAAATGTAGGCAACATTGACACCTTATTTAGAGTTCCCAATTTCTAACCCTGTGTCTGGAGTATGCTGCAGCTTGCCTGCCCTTTTTAGCACTTTCCAACCTAGTTGAAAAGTGCTTATGACTTCGGTTTGTCTGGCCGTCTGCCGTCTGTCCGTGCTCTAACTCCCGTAAATATGCTCGGATTGCTCTGCAATTTTTATATGTTATTGTCGTTATCTATAGCATGTTCCCTATTTCAACGGAAGTGTGTAGCACTTATAGTTTTTTTACAGGGACACTCAAAAGAATTCCGTTACATTGCGGTCTATGGGGAAAAATCATTTGCGGTTTATTTAAATAATGTTTCACTATTTTAAACGCATTGAAATTTATATATATCACTAAGGTGCATTAGAAGAAGCTTAATATGGAACAGGGTGTGCATAGCACTTATAGTTACTTTACAGGGACAGTAAAAATAATTCCGTTACATTACGTCTATGGAGAAAAATCGTCTGTGGTTTATTTAAATAATGTTTCACTATTTTAAACGCATTGAAATTTATATAGATCACTAAGGTGCATTACAAGGGACTTACTATGGAATATTGTGTGTATAGCAGTCATCGTTCATTTACAGGGACACGCAAAAGAATTATCTACTGTCTGTTAACAATAATTCCTGGAAGTGCGTTTTAAGTTACTGAACGCGATTTTAATGTTAACTTGCTTTTTGTCTATTACGTGATGTGTATAAATTCTGTAGATCCTATACAGGGCAGCACAAAAGTTCGCGAACACATTTCTGTTTATTGACGAACTCCAGACGGAGAATTTTAAACTGTGCTACGCGTTTCCTAACAACTAAAATTGAGCATCCTATGTAGTATATATACAATTCTATAGATCACATACAGGGCTGAATAACAGTATTCGGATATTTTTCAGAATATTGTATATGTTGGAAATTCCTGAAATTATGTTTTTAAATATGTTATGCGTTTTCCAAATTGTTTACTTAGAAGTTATCTTTTAGCTTATTAAACGGTATGATTTGTAAAATTATTTTGGAAGCGTTGGAAAGTGCTACATAATCTATGCTTGACGCATGATTTTTCGTTCTTGTTGTTAAAAAAAAAACAGCATCCTTCAGCCTTTAAGTTTGTATTTTAAATGTGTTGCACAAGTTACCTTAAATTGTCTTTTCATTTCAGTCTTCTCCTTCTGGAAGGGGGGGTATCTATTATGATTGCTAACGTTGCAAGGATGAGAGTTTTATTGAGAGAATTGTGGTAGATTTTCTACTTTTTAGGAAATATCTATTCCCCCCCCCCCCCCCCCCCCCCCCCCCCCCCCCAAATTTCCACTGCTTTGCCTTTTCAAACCTTTGGTACTTTTCCATTATCCTGTTGACCACTTTTCATAAAAAAAGTTATCGCCAAATAAACAAATGGAAGAATGTTGCTGTTGGAGTATCAAAATAAAAAAAATTCGGAAAAGCCCCACTCACCTAAGTGCCAACTATCAGTACGTTTAAACACAAAAAAATTACAATATACAGGTATGTATTAATGAAAATAGAAAAAAAAAAAATCTTGGATATTTATCTACTGTTTATAAGTCATGTATAAGTCTACCAAATTTTTCAATGCATTTTCTCTTTTAATATCGTGGCACAACCGTTTAAGGACGCAAATGTTATTTTAATTAACAAAATAACTAATAAATCGGTAAAACATAATGAAAAATATAGGTAAATGTCGAAGTAAAAACAGCTTCATGACATAACAAACACGTTTAATGCTTCTGAGTCAAGTGGATGGGACTGCATTTTTTGGCGTTAATTCCTATAATTTGGCGATAGTTTTTATTATAAGTGGTCGACAGGATAATGAAGTACCAAACCTTTCTCTCAGCACACCTTTTTAAAAAAATTCTTCAATGTCTTCTGAATTTTTGGTTTGATTTGCTTATCTGCTGCAACAATAAACTCCACATTCTTCTATCTGAATTCGAGCTCTCCACAATATCTGGTTCCCTTCTAGCACACAGTTTAAAATATTAAGTTTTTTTTTTTTCTCCAATGAATGAATCAAGATGCAGAATATTTTGTTACAAAATATATATATTATTCATTTTTGTGTAAATATTTTATCAGCATTTTCTTCCATTTTACTATTTTATGGTCATGTTTTCTTTAAGGTTGGCAGCTATGTTTTGTTTTCTGTATAATTTCTACTTGCAACTGTTTACAATATAAGTATTCCCTCCCCTACACACAATTTTTTTTTTTTTTTTAAAGAGAAGTATAAAATGTTACTTGTAATTGAAAAGAAAAAAAGGAGGGGGGGGGGGGCAAGAAAAAACTTTTTTTAGTGAACAATCTTTTTTCTGTATATGATTCACCATATAAAACCAAAGCAGGCCACTTAAACCAGCAGGGAGATTGTAATAAAAAAATCTATGGAGCAAAAAAAGGGTTAAGCTGTATCATAATTTCATAAATATATGGAAAAAGTGTCAAAATGAAAAGAAAAAAATCTATTCTTTTATAGCATATTTTATTTTTTTATAGCAAAAAGATTTTTAAACATCGCTTAGGGGGGGGGGGGGGATCTAAAGATTCTTTTATAGCGTATGTTATATTTTTTATAGCAATTGTCTAAAGAGCAGAAAAGTTTTTGTTTTATTTGATAGTTTATTTCACAATTATATTAAATTCTTTTTTTCTGCCCCCTCTGTACAAAGCATATTTATAAGAATGGAGAATGTAATAACTGATTATAGTTTTGGAGAAATTCTAAATCTTGATAGAGAAAAACAATAAGATTGAAATGCAACGGATTTGAAAAAATTCCATTTTGGTCAGTTGTTCATCTTTGAGGGAACAGTGTCTTATTGTGCTCTTTTTACCAGAAAAATTAAAATTTCTATTGACATCTTTGGGAACAGCAGCACATATATGTTTTTACTGCATACAATCCTTATTTTAAACACCACTATTTTTTTGTGTAGTAATATTTGCCCTATTTAATCTGATTCACTGATCAAATAAAGCAATAAATACTGCTTGGAAATATTGGTGTTTTTTAAAAAAAGAAAAAAATAATAATGTATGTGGTACTGTATCTGAAAGGGTTAAAGTAGGATGTTGTAACCTAAGTGAATTTTTTTTATAAAATCTGGGATTTGTTCCAGGATAAATTTGGAAAGATAATCCATTGCATTTTTGTAATTCAGATGTATTTATTTCCTGTATATTTTATAATGTACTTCTTTTACACAAGCATTAAATTTTAGTTTTCTGTTGATTCTTTATAGATTAAGAATTGCTACTTGTCTAATGATAATGGAAAACAAAGATATTTTCCTTCTTTTCATATACAAAAATGTGAAGTTCTAACATGTGTTTATATTTTTGTAAAAGTATATCTTTGTGGGGTTTTATAGCATTTTTAGATTTTTATAGAAACATTTCTGAACCCTCTTTTTTATTTTTTATTGTTTTAAATAAAATTTTGTATTTTGAGACAGGATTTGCAGCTTTTCAAAGTTTTAAAATTTTGTTTTAGATTTTCTAGTTTTAATCTATATAAATGTTACACTTCTACAAGAAGGGAGAAGCAGTAGCCAAAGATGTTTTACGTCATTTTTTTTTTTTTTTTTTGATAGAAATCAGTAAGAGAACTATAGTGCAGGACCAATAATTCCACGGATTGTACTTGTCCTGAAATTCCTGATATTCTTTTTTAAAAAAACCTTAAAATGTCCTTAATGATAATTAAATGAATGAAATTACTGACATTTTATAAGTTTCGTACTGTACCATTAAATATTGGCTAAATTCGGTGATCATGATTTCAATACTTGTGCAGATGGCGACAAAATACATTTCTGGCGCAGTATTGTACCAGAATTGCATTATTTGCCTATTTATGCCAGATTGCTATTTTGTTTCCTGGTGGTAAAGCATCTGATACGAGGTGAATAATTTTTAACACTGTGATTGTACAATAATTATTACTTGCAAATATTAGAAATTTCAAGGGTGCTTTCCAACATTCATTTCTAAACTTTAAAGATCATTTTTTTATATTATTATTTTTAGGTAGCTTTCAATACAAAAAAGTATAAAGCTACCTATTGCAGCCGTTCGGAGGAAAGCTGTTCCGGAAAATTTCGATATATTTTCACCGATCATGACCCCCAGACCCCAAAACCACCCTCCGTTCAAATGTTGATTTATATATATATATATATCTGACCTATGTCATACGATAACGCTCGTATTTATAAATAAATTTTGATGAAACTAATTGTGTGTATTAAGCTCACCAATGTCTCGACAGAGTTCGTTGGCCAGCTTGGTCCGCCATTTTGTTTCAAGATGGCGGCCAATTAAAAATTTAAAACTAAAATAAATGGTACTTTTCAGTTAGCCGGGCGCCAGTGAAATGTATATATCTATATATACATATATATGTATACATACACACATATATGTATGTGTATATATATGTATATATATACATGCATATATAAATGTGTGTATGTATATATATATGTATACATAGATATATAAATTTCACTGGCGCCCGGCTAACCGAAAAGTACCAAATAAATATACAAAAAAGTTAAAAATTCAAATTTATTTTTTAATTCAGTGTTAGGCATTGAAACGAGGATTCCGGAGCATTTTTTGTTTTACCTCTATCTTAAAAAACGGCTGAGATAGAGCAGTTTGAAATTCTAGGGTGGCTGACATTTTGAAACAAGACAGCACATTAAAAAAATTTTCATTGTTGTAATAATTTTCCCAATCAAACGCATAAAACTATATATTCATATCCGTTAGCGCCAAATTCTCGCCAAACTTGGCGACATTTGGCGAAATATCGCCAAATTTGGCGACCAAAATAAGTCTTCATAAATGAAGCCAATTTGGCTATTGCTCAATAATTTGGCGAATTTCTTATTCAAGTTCAGTATTAACGAATCTTTTGTAAACGTTTTATTTACATTTTAAGTTGCTGTTTTCATGTAACATTAGCTAAAATTTTAAAACGAAGATATGGGAAAGCTACCTTTTCCTCCCGGCACAGGCCGGAAGGACTTTTTAATTATGTAGCTGAATGACCAAATGAAAGTTTGTGGAAGTTGATGACAAGAAACTTGTGGTATTGGATTATTGGGATGAAAAAAGGAAAAAATTATATGTATTTTATACACTTGTGTCATCTTCTCCTTCTCTGAGGGGGTGTATATCTGGAAACTATTATGACTGACAACAATAATTTTATAAGATGACTAACGTCACAGGGATGAAAGTCCAGCACATTTTGGCACTTTTAAGGAAATTTTATCTCATCTCCCCAAATTTCCACTTTCTTGCTTTGCCTCTCAGCACACATTTTTAAAAATTATTCAATTAATTTTCGGTTTTATTTGTTGCAACAGTAAATAAACTCCACACCCTTCTATCTGACTTGACTTCTCCCTTCTAGCATACAAAGTTTAAAATATTAGGCTTTTGTCCTTTTTATTTTGTTGTAAAAACATTCTATTTAAATTTTCCCCCTCCCCTCAAAAGTTCTGCTTTTTCTCCAGCACATAGTTTAATTTTTTCAAACACTTTTATTATTTTTTTTAAAATTAGACTTTATCAATATTTTATTACTATAAAAAAATAATCTAAATTCCCCACCCCCTAAATACCTGTTCCTTCTCCTCAGCAAAAAGAGGATCTTTGTGCGTGGGGAAGGAAAAGATATATTTTTTTTCCCCTGAGATTGATTATGCTCACCATATGTGTATGGAGTAAGTTTTTTTTCTTATTTTCTTTCACACTTTTATCTTTTATTTTGGTTTGTATGTCAAATAATTTTATCTTGAAATTGTCTTAAAATTTTCTAAAAATGTGTGTCCTGAATTTTCACATTACCTGTGCTACCCCTGGAGTTGCAATAAAAGAACAGACTGTGTTCTTTTTTGTTAAGCCAAAATAGTCTATTTTTAAAAAGCACTTTTTGCATTTTAAAAATATTTAATTTTTTTTAAAATTTAAAACTGTTATTTTTAAATGTTAGATTTAAATTTCTTTGACTTATCAGAATTATTTGTATTGGAAAACAAGCTTAACTGTAAGTTAAAAAAAATAATAATAAAGGGGTATTTTATACAAATTGAATGAAAATATTTTCCCTGGTTTTATCATTGCCTTTAATGCTAAGAGAATATAACAATTTATTAAAAGAATACTGTGGGCAATACATTTTTTAAGCCTTCAAGATGAAAAAGTGACTATATTATTTTTTTTTAGTTATATAAAATGGTGTTTGTTTGCATATGTATAAAACCAGATTATAAGTAAAGTTTTATTTTTAGTTTTACATATCTACCCTGTATATATAAAATCCTAATGAAACGAATTTGTGAAACGATTTTATGAAACGAATTTATGAAACGACTGATTAAACGACTGATGATGTTTCAGGGCTATTTTTAATAAAATATTAAACGCTTGATGGTGAAATTAATACCAATTGTCCGTAAAAATCCGCGGATGTCAAAACTGGTAATAGAATTTTGAAATTGGAATTAGTTTTCGAGATATTAATTTTTTTCTAATTTTAATGACATTTCTGTAAAGATGGCAACTAATTACTCAGTTTTTTTGTGATAAAAAAGGGAAAAAATTGAACAGGATCCCGATAGGGATTATTGATTTCTTTTTATTCGTCATTTTCAAATTGAAATTGAATTTATATTTTATTTCAATCGATAATGAACACAAGATTGTGATTAAATTATGTTTTTCAGAAAAATTTGAAAAAAAAAAATCACATTTCTATAGTCAGGATTCAGTCGTCTGTCAAATATTTTGAATAAATTCGTCCAAATGACGTCATTTATGTAAACGCAAAAGAAAGGGGGGAAAAGGAATTAATAGTAATTATTATTTATTGATATCATTTTGTTATTTTTTTGTAAAATTTAATTAAATGAATTTATAAAATCACTAATTCAGATATTTGAAACGAATATATAAAATAATAATTGCCCAACTGAACGGAAGGAGAATAAAATATTCTGCTTAGTTTTTTTCCGCCAAGCTTTTTAAAAAAGCGTCAAGACCCCAATAATAGAAAAGCACCAAAAGTTCATTGGGTTTGTTTTCATAACTTTTGGCAACAAATCTATGTGTATTAACGAATCTATCCCTTTTTGAAGCTCGAATTACGCCAAACCTAAAAGCAAAGGATCCTATACTGGAAAATTACCCGATTTTCTTATGGACACTATTCAAGTGTATACATGATGTAAAATTATCGCGGATAGCAAATTTGTTTAAATATCTCACCAATTGATGCCGAATAAATACAGGCATGCATGCACAAAATATTTAATTAATTTTGTATGATAAATAATTATTAGAAAATTTGTATATACATATTAATTAAAATAAATAATTTACATATTTAAAATATCATGAAAATATGCATGATGGTGCACTAAAATAGAGAGAAAATTAAAACCTGTTACTGAAAATGTCTAAAACACAGTACTTTTCAATACCGTAATTCTTAATGTTATTCACAAGCAGATGGAATTTTTCTCATCCTTAAACGCAAAGGAAGAATCAAATACAGATCGTTGTTATAAAAGTCCGAGAGGTAGCCACAATTTATACCTAATCATTTTATACAAGCTGGTTTTCAAGTTGTAATTGATTTTACTTATCAATCCCGAAAACAGTCGTCAGTTGTCGCAACAGCTGTGTATGAGGCCATGATAATCAAAAAATGCCCCATTAAAACGTTAAAAGCATGGCAACCCAATTACAGATTTACCAATATTTTTAAAACAAAGCACGCTGTCATGGTTTTTAGAGGCCTCGAAGTCTGAGCGGGGGTTGGCGAGCATAGCTCGCAGGGGGTAGGCCCCCTAGTATTCTTTTAAAATAAATATTCTATCCATAGAATCATTAGACCTGTTTGTAGTTTTTTTTTTCTCTTTTTGTAAAGTAATTTTATTATTATTATTATTATGAAATTCAGTTAAATTTAATCTGGATTTTTAAAAAATCATCAATGCACAACAGTTTGATTCTACAAATTATAAAATGATTTTTGTTAAATTAAACTTGTACTGATGCAAAATTAATATTTAATCGGCAAAGTATTGCATGAAATTAAGTGACGATCCAAGTACTATGTTGGGTATTGGCAGTATCAAAGATAGTGGTCTTCAATCTTTTACACTTGGGAGCCATAACAATAAATTCCATGTGCCAAGTATGTTAATAAATGTACACGTGTCTTCTTTACAAGACCAGGAGAAAGATGTATAGAGGCACTGTAAAATTGCATTATTCCCATTTACTTCTTTTATTCATTAAAAAATATTTTGTTTATTTGTGTGCAACTAATATTTATTTTTATCAATCCTTCTATGGAATTTCTTCATTTGATAATGATAATATCAATAGTAATAATGATGGAGGATGATAATTCTTCAGACAGCACTTAAAGTCCAAGAAAAACACTTAACAATTCCTTCATCATTTTATCATTCATATATTGTTTTTGATGTCAACATTACTTTTTCTCAACTAATATGTTTTGTACAACAATGAATGTGAGGTATTATTACATAGGATTTTTTGCCAGCATCTGACATTGCATACCGAATTTTCATTAAGACTTTGTTTGAAAATTCACGAGAAAAAAAAATCTTAAATTTCATCAGTTGGTCACGGAAAAAAAGTAACAATTGTAGAAATTAATTGCGAATTTTGTCAAACGATCACGGAATAAAATTGCGAATTTTGTCAAGAGGTCAAGTTAAACAATCGCAAATTTCATCACACTGTTGCAGAAGTTAATCTCTAATTTTGTAAAATGATCACAGAATAAAATCCCTAATTTTGTCAAACGATTGCAGAATAAAATCACTAAGTTCATCCATCGCTTGAGAAAAAAAGATTGCAGATTTTGTCAAACGAGTGCAGAAAAAAAATTCATCAACAGGTCGTGTAAATAAAAAAAATCTCATAGATTTTTCATAGTCTGTTGTGGAAACAAATCGTAAATTGGATCCAGGTTATAATTTTCTGGTCATACAAAAATGATAGTTAACTATTTAATATTCACGTTATTTGCTCCTGATTAGAATACATGAAACCAAACTCTACATGGATGAAAGAATGTTAATCTAGTATAAAACTGTACATTTTGACAGGTAGTCATTTTCTTCAACTCAACAATGAAAATGCTTTATAATTATTACTATAAAATATTTTAACATGAGAAATTTGTTAATGTATTTTATATTCAATACAATATAGTTCAGAAAATTCACTCATAAATGTTGCGCATAATTTCTTTCTTTTTGTTATCTTCTGAATTGGTATGATTCCTATCTTACAGGAATTGAAAAATGACTTTTTTTTTATTAAATAGAAATTTTTTTTTATTCCTCAGTTTTCGTCGATAATCTGTCCGAAACCGATGAAAATCGAGGCAATTATTTACATATGAATCGATGTAAATCTAATTCGTTCTAAACACTTCAAAATACATTTTGTAGAGAATGAGTACAGTGTTTGATAATGAAAACAATAAGAAATTAATATAGTGTTCTTGGCGTATGGTATCGATGAACTATATCTGGAGTCGTTTCCCTTTTAGGTCTATTGGCAGTAAGACTAACTTCCGAGTCATAATTTCGTTAACACATTCACACCTTTCGCTACATTGGCCTCCTTTATTGATCTACTTTTCGCCACAATGGAATTTATCATTGATGGCGACTTTTGGCTTATTCCAGCATTCTTAATGCAGCTCTCATATTTTTGAATAATTTCCTTTTTCAACTCTATCGTGTTCCTAGCCTTTAAACTTACTTTGGTCCCATGATGCAGCAGTTGCAATCGATAAAAAAAAGCACAAAAATACGCATGAAAGAAACGAAAATGTTTGCCTAGACGCGAGGGGTGAAGCACACACGACGAGAAACAACGCCACATTGAGCAGGAGGACACGTGGGTCGCCCCCATTGTTTCAGGAAGATGCTTCGAAGTCACGTGAGTGCGTCGACGAAATCCGAGGCAACCGACAAAAACCAAAACAATTTTTTCACGGAGAAAATTTACGAAAACTGAAACCGATGATAACCGAAGTCAACAAAAACCGGGGTATTTACTGTATTTGAAATGTCATGTCACAAAAATGCTCTCAACAGGCTACCTGTAGTCCTGTGGAACACTGGTTGAAGACCTCAAATCTAAGACAATAGGAGAAAGTATTGTTGCCACAGATACATAGTTTTATGATTCAGAATACTTGGAATCCTTGAAAGAATTCTAAAAATCTTGAATTATTAGCTTTTAACTATATTTTTTTCTATAACTAAAAAATAAATCATATATATTGAAGAATATAAAGTTTTATTATATATATAAAGTGTGCAAACTATAACAAAAAAAAAAGTCTCAAATTCTAATACCATTTGATGACAACAATGAACAATTATGATTGTCTTGTCAATATAACTTTCTCTTGATGCAGATCTTTAACTCTTCCGTTTTAAAACAACAATAATTTTAAAAGTTTTATCTACAACCAGGTTTAGTACACTGGTAATAGAAATTACATGTAGCTAGCTCATAGGACTTGGAAAACTCTTTGGACTAAAATTGTTGAAATTATTATTTGAGTAGTGTAGTGTCGGAATTTCTTTTAATCTTTAGAATAGCTATCTATAACTTTAGAATTATAACTTTATTTCAACAAGTATCTAAGATAATGTATTTTAATTGTCTAAAAGAAAAAAAAGACCACTGGATACTATAAAAAAATTAAATGTATATGTTAAAATTGTATTATTACATTAGTAAATAATAAATATTACATTGTTACATTATTAAATAAGACATTGTAATGTAGCTTGAGAAAAAGTGAAATAGACTAGTGGTTTCTGTAATATAGTCAAAATATAAAATTTTTGTAAAATGATTAAATCTTTCTTAAATGTTTTTTCACTGTAACCTCCACTTTTGCATCCTATATGTGTCTTGAATTTAATAAATTTTTTATTGTATGTTGGTCATTTCCCGACAACTGTTCTATTAAGCACTAAAGCGTATTCTATATTTTGAAATATTTGTTTTTGTAAAGCTGTGTTTTTTTACTGTTTGTTGAATTAGAACTTGCTGTAATTTAATTTTTTGCTTCATGTTTTGTAAGCAGTGAAACAGTTTATGTATTGACGAAAAGCATATGTATTATTCTGCATTGAACTTATGTGAAATATTTATTTATTTATTCAATAAATCTATGAAAAGCATTGAGTGTGTTTTTTTTTTTTTTTTACTTAATGCAAGTTCAAATTGGTCTGATATAATCAACTCTTATAAAGACTGTAGTGTAGTGTATATTGGTAATTTGTTTAATAATAAATTTGGAAATAATCTTTTAAAAGTAAAAATTTTCGTCATGTATTTTCAATTGTTTAATTTAAAATCTTTCCTTTCTTCTAATATTGCCTTTCTACCCTCTCCCACTCTTTTTTTCAAAACTAAGTAATATTGAACTGGATGCCGTGAATTGTATTTTATTGCCATAGCTCTCTTTTTAAATAGCAAGAATGGATTTTGCTTTTTACCCTTATTTAACAGATAGTTGTTTGTAAATCAAAACTTAGTGGCTTAATTTATTTGGACAAATTGATTTGGGTTTCAATAAATCCAGTACCATTTCTTTTCTTCTTTCTCTCCCTCTTGCCCCTGCCATGAGAAAATGAAATAGATAAAGAAAAGATCTCGCTGATATATACTTAAGCAAATATTTAATTCTTCCCACACCTTTTAGATGGAAAGTAAAATTGAGTAGAAAAAAAAAAAAGTCTTCAATTTCTCACTTGTATATATTGTCCTGTCTATGTTATTACTTATTTTAATTATATAGCTTATACTTAAAACATGTTTAAAGAAGTAGTTATAAAAACTTTTTTTAAAGGATTATAAATTGCTGAAGAAAAACTAAAGTGTTTTAAAAAAAGGATTGTTCAAAGTTTTAAAATTAAATTGGACTATTGGCTTTAAAAAAAAAAAATAAAAAAAAAAAACCCTCATCACTTAAAACTCATGGGATTTTTATAAATCGAGAAATTAATAACACCAATAACAGCAGTCATAAAAAAGCAAACTATAAAACTCAAAGGATATATATATATATTTTTTTTTTAATCAGAA
Source organism: Maratus michaelseni (assembly GCA_963931845.1). Taxonomy (NCBI): domain Eukaryota; kingdom Metazoa; phylum Arthropoda; class Arachnida; order Araneae; family Salticidae; genus Maratus; species Maratus michaelseni. Next base: position 4,376,422 of record OZ007592.1, on the reverse strand, counting down.
CAATACTGTTTGTAAATTATTTGAAATCAAACTATTATCACCTTTTTGAATATCTTGCCTAAATAAGTTAAATTGAAATTATTGAAAAGTAATAGGAACATATTGAAAGATTAACATGTTTGTCATTTATTTAAATCAAACATACAAGTGTATTTTGTGCAAGGAAAAATTGATTATGCTTTGGATGTTCTTTCAATAAAATAAAATAGTTTTGGAAAATAAGAAGTATGTTGATTGTAATTCTGATTGAAGTTTAGATTATATTTGGGCAGTGCCAGTAATTACTAGGTTTAACCTTCCAGTGAGTGTGCTGTCAGATTTACAGCTAATGTGATTTTTCCTACAGTTTGTTCTCGCAAATGGCATTAAAATTAGTAACTAAGATGTAAATCTACTCTCTGCAGGTGAGTGAATTTTTAGGCAGTCTTTTCCAAATTTCTGCAATGCAAACATGGAGCTAACTCTTAACCTACTCTGTTACATATCTATCTTAATTTTATACAAATCTTAATAAAGCAAAGTGTTGTAGTAATGAATTACTTTTGAAGTCACGTAAATTTTACCATAATTATTTTTGACTGTATATTGCATCTGGCTGATTGGTAAAAATAAATTTATGGCTGGTAAAATTGTACGAAAATCTCCCACCACTGACTACTAATACTATTGATATCTATTTTTGCTCTTCTAACATGTCTTATTAATGTTATAAAATATCTTTCATTTATGCACACTTTCTAGTAATCATACCCATTCAACATACAATAAATAACCATATAAATAGAACCTGTTAATTCAGATTTTGCAAAGCTGAGTGAATGTACTTTGCATATATATAAATTTATATTATATATTTATTTGATGTTTGAATTTGAATGCATATCTTGGAAATGTAGTCACCACATAGATAATATTTTTAGGTGAACTTAAGAATTGCAGTCTTACAAATGCACAGTTATTAAATTTGTTAGTCAAATATATTTTTTAAAAACATGAAGGGAATGGAGATTTAATAATTTATTTTGATCTTTATAAAAAATCCGGTACTTACGTATTATCCGGGCCAGGAGATAGATTGCCAGAAATGGTTGCCAAGTACCAATCTTGTTGATCATTGCCAATCATATTCAAAATAGTAATTTAATATTATTAAATACATAACATTGTTAAAAATGGTAAATAAATAAAATCTGCGTTGCACAATGGGAGATTTCAAGAGCGCGCATGCCTGGGAATATCTACGTTTTTTTAGCAAAAGTAGATAGGATTTATTTATTTTTTTTTTAGATATTACATTTATGCTGAATCTATTTGACAAATTTAAAATGATAATATGAGCAGTAAGAAACGTTTATATACACATTTCAGGAAAATTACATAAAAAGTTAACAATCAATGTAAAGATGGAACCCCCCCCCCCCCCGAAAATACACGAAATTCTTTAATGCGGCGATCAATGTACCACACATATGATCGCTTTACGAACATGAAAACCAAACAAAAACATCACTGGATGCAGAAAACTTGTTGTATTGGAATCCCCAAAAATACACTAAATTCGTTGATGCAGCAACCACTGTACCCTCATGTATAAACGCTTCGCGAACGTGAAAACAACAACAAAAAAAACATTACTTGATGCAGCAACCTTGTTGTATCGGAATCCCCAAAAATACACTAAATTCGTTAATGCCGTGATCACTGAGAAACAGTTTGAGTAATTTAGAGATATGAAGAAACATTAACCGTGGACCAGTCCGAGTCGTCATCAGGTAAGAAAACAACCTATATGCAAGAAAACCAGCTGTCCAAAATATAACCAATTTACTAGCATTCAAAACTCTAAGATAAATGAGCAGAAACACGTGCCGAAATCAGGAGCGAAGCTAGATGTTAATTCTCCCCTCCTAATCTCCTGTTTTCCTCTGTCTCCACCTTCTATATCGGGACTTCTAAATGGACTAACCCGCTCCAATGTGAGTTGTTCCTCGAAAGAGCCGGTAAGTGCAGTTACCATGTAGAAAGAAAAAATAATAAGGGTTACTATAATTAGTAATATAGGCTTCGTGCATGGTGCAATTGGCTCAAACCTGGCCCGGATAATATGCAAGTACCGAAAATCCAATTTAATTTGTACTTTAAAGGTACTGTTCTTTGCTGAAAGAATATAAAGAACGTGAAAAAATTCATTGAAACTTTTTTACAGAAATTTGTTCTGTGATTAATTGTAGGGGTTTTTTTTTTGTTCAGTTTTATTAATGATGAAATGGCTTGAATGCCTGTGCCACTTATATTTTAGGTTTTAAGTTTAGTCATATTAGGAAAATATTTAAACTTTTTAAGATTTCTTTGTATTATAATTTCCTTATTAGGCTTTTTTTTCTCTTTTTATGTTAAATAGCTTTTACAATTATGCATATTTAATAAACAATAGAGGTTGTCATTTTCTTTCATTTCAAAGTGATTTTTAAAACCAAGAGATCAAAGTATTTTTAAATTTTGTTAAGCAAAAAGTTCATGTTTTCATTTTTAAATAAAAACTAAGCATTACCTTGATGAATGTAATTCACATGAGAATAATTACTTACTTAATAATTAACTAGCTTAGATATGAAGTCCAGGGCATTCATGCTTTTGCAGAGCTTTTGTCCTTAAATCTTTTTCATAAATTTTAACCCCCAGACATGACAGGAGACTGCTGATTTCTGACGCATTTCTCCTGATTTTCTTACACATTTTTCAATAGTCTGTTATTTTGATTATTAAAAATTTCTTCAAATAAAACTTAAATCTTCACTGTTGTTTTGTATGTGATTATGAAAAAAGGAAAATTTCCTCAGTTATTGGTAGTTAATTTAAAATAATTTTAAAGAACCTAAATAGAATATGCTTGAATTTTTTTCTACATCTAAGAAGCAGTATGTATATTTTTCTTATTTGAGTAAAAATGATATATTTAATCTTCAACAACAGCCAAGCACAATTTAAAATATTGTATTAAACATGCATTTAAAAAAGTTTTTTACTGAAAATCAATCTCTTGATTTTTGGGTTTCAGAACTTACCAAGTCTGAATTCCACGTATGAGCTTTTCTTAATTTTGGGGCTCTATGCCTGAATGCTCAGCCTAAAGACAGGAACAGAGTATTAAAAAAAAAAAAAAACATGATTATGATGATAAAAAATTTTAAATTGCTATATTGCTAATTTCTCTTTTGATCTGTTAATGCAAAAAATAATTTATACTCTTAATATATTAAAAACTATGATGAAAACTTCAATAAGTTTAGAGCTTTTTAATTATAGAGAGTTTACAATTTACTGCATATTATCCAATGATCTTTTTGTAAATTTGCATATAGGGCTGCCAATGGTGACTGTTTTTTTATATTCAATTCATACCACTATTTCTAAAATATATTCTTTATGGTAGATTTCTCTTGCAGTTGTTATAGAAAATGTACAACAAATTTTGTTTTGGGAAAAAGTGGTACGTATATAATAAAAGAAAATAGTTGCTGGTGGCAGCCTTGTGTATGTAAAGTTTATTTTATACAATGAAATATGATTTTGAATATTGAGTAAGTATATTTATTTTCTTTCAATTTAGTTTATGACAATGATGATTTATTGATTCCTAAAAATACTTCTGTGATCGTTGCAAGAGTTCCTGTTGCTGCTGGAAGCAAAAAGAACTGGTAAGATATATATATAGATTAATGTGTATTCTCTTCATGTTAATTATTTTAATAGTAGTGATTTCAAAATAAATTTTATTAAATTGCTTTTAAACTCTGAAATCTCTTGCTGATTTACTATACAGTCAAACCTCGTTAACATGAACCTCAAGGGGAATTAAATTTTTGTTCATGCTATCAGTAAAAAAAATCCAGATAAAAAAATATTGAGAAATATATATATATATATATATATATAGGGTAGACTAGGGGCTAATGGGACATGGGAGCTAACGGGACAACAGGGTTTTCTCGTAAAATATAACAGTCAAAATTTATCAGTAAATGTCATTTCTGGTGTTACACAAGAACATGCAGTGAACCACATTTTTTCATTATCTATTTGCAAACCAAGAAATATTTAAGCATCAAGATGAAATTTTTTTTTTATAGTTAATAAATATCTGTTTGATCAACAATTAAATCAGTTTTTAATAATAATACCTTTTATTATGAAGCTTTTATACAATGTTCATTTTTAATCATTATTTCGTACCAGTGATAAACAGTTAATTTACAATAAGCTTAAATACAGTTGTAAAGGATTCAGGGACAAATGTGCATTTCACATAGATTCTAAAGGGAGAAAACTTTGTTTTACGATTGAGACTTATTTTAATTTTAATAATTAAACTATTACTTATATTTTTTTAATCAATTAATAGAAAACTGTTAGAAATAATTGTGTAAAAACATGAATTTTATAAACTTTTTACAGCACAAAACGTAAAATATGTCCCATTAGCCCCCAATCTCCCCTATAGAAATATATATCAAATAATGCATCATATGCGTTTTTAATTAAATTACGAGAAATTAAATCTATTTATTCTCGAAAGACTAAATAATAACAAAATAATAATAAGATCCTTACCTTATTTATTTATAACTTATAACAGAAAAAAAAAATCAAAAAATCTGTTATCTGCAATTGTTTTCTGTTTTTATCAACAGTTCTTTTGCAGAAATCTTCTAATCTATCAACAACATCTAGGTATTTGCTAGAATTTTCTGTTTGCATCACAAATCTTCTTGCAGTTTTTAATGCATTAAATGCTTCAATGCTGGATACATTGTTGTATTCTGAATAGTTATTGCTATCATCTTCCTCTTCTGTTTCTGAAGAAAAGTGTAAATTATCGGCAGTAATTTTAGCACATCTAATTTCTTTAACTATTTCCTCATCCGTAACAGTATCGGATGCGATTATTTCATCGTTCATTGATACATATTCCTCAAATGTGACATTTTCTAGAAGTATACCGCGAGCTTGTGCTTCTGAAAAATCAAATTTTATTGTTTCTTCTGTTTGTGAAGGAGTTTCTTTGGTAGCAAATTCCGCTTTTCGGAAACAATTTTGGATAGTACTGGCAGAAACTTCTTTCCAGGTAGATCAGAGTATAATTAATACATCCAACAAGTTGATGGAAAAGGATGTTCCTTGATCGAAACAAGAAATTATTTGGAGGAACATTTCTCTTCTATAGTATGCTTTTATGCATTTAATAATCCCTTGATCACATGGTTGTATTTTTGCAGTTGTGTTTGGAGGTAAAAACTCTACACGGATTGCTTTAAGTCCAGAAATGACGCAATGAGCACTGCAATTGTCTACAATGAAACACTCATTTCGTCCTTCTCTTTCAAATTTTTTATCGAGTTGCTTGACCCACTTCTGGAATAACTCTGTGTTAATACAAGCCTTTTTGCTTGACTCGTATGTCACTGGTAATGTTTTTATACCTTTAAAACAACGAGGTTTTGCAGCTTTTCCAATGACCATCAATGGTAATTTTTCAGTTCCACTCATGTTGCAAGCAACTAAAACAATCTCTCTTTGCTGCACTTTCCACCTGAACATTTATTATTCTTTATAGTTAAAGTTCGTGAAGGAAGTGCTTTCCAGAACAAAGAAGTTTCGTCGGCATTAAAAATATCTGCTTCTGCATACTTACTTAAAATTGATTGCAATTTATTCATTATGAAATCATCCGCCATATCATCATTTACTACAGCCGCTTCACCACAAAGTTTCTTGCAAATTATTCCGTGTCTTTCCTTAAATCGTTGAAGCCATCCTTATGAGCCTAAAAAATCTTTTATGCCCAAAGCATCGGCGAAAAAGTGAGCCTTTTCTAGCAAAATTGCACCGGTAATGGGAAGATTCAGGCTTTTTGCTTCATTCATCCATTTGATTAATGCTGTTTCCACTTCTTCATTATTGGCGACCCTCATTCTCTTTCGACTTGCTTCAAACTTGTTTAGCACACAAGCTGTTTCAATTTTATCTCTACCTTTTAAAATTATTGATACCGTACTTTTAGCAATTTCAGATTTTTTTTTAATTTCTTGAATCTACCTCATGTAATATATCAAGCTTTTTTTTGCAAACTTAAGGATTGCTGAAATTTGCGACTGCACTGTACATGTGAATGCCCTAATAAATTCATACGGGAAAAAAAGAAGAAGAAAAAACGAAGGAAAAAAAAAAAGAATAAAAGACAGAATGCATGCTGCCTTTTATATGAGAATTGCAATACTAAACTGTAAATTTTCCAAGTGTAAAGAAACAATGCATAGAAATACTCCCTTTAGCAGGGTTGTTTGATTTAAATCAGTTTGATTTAAATCGTGATTTAAATCAGTATTTTTAACATTGATATTTACAAGCTGAATAAGGATTAAATTAATCATTCGTGTTCAAATAAATGTCATAATTCATGTCAGATTAGAATTATCTTTTAAAAATGTTAAATAAAACTTTCATAAAATAATTATTTTCAACTTATAAAAGTAAATGCAACACTACATTCAAAATATTATTTATCCATGGTGTATCCCAAAACAAATACTGATAAATGATCTCTCATATTTAAATTTTTGTCTTTCTTAGATGATTACTTCATTTTTGCAAGTTAGATGTTGAAGCTAAAGTTAAATATATCAATATAATAGTAGTTTATTTCATGGCATTTTCAGTGAGGAATTACTTCCTGTAAGATAGATTATACACAATACAAAAGTTTGTTTTATGTTTAGTTGCTTAGACCTGCAGATTTCAATATCCCATATGCTAATGGGGGATGATCAATCCAAGGACTAAATTGCAACATAATAAATATTTAGACTGTTGGTCTAACACAGAATTATAGAATTCCAGTTTCATGTTTCTTCTATAACTGAAAATAATTTTATCCCTTTGTCCTTTCCTTTCCTAGAATTCATAGCTTACTGCAATGGAAAATATAAGACATGTTATTATACCTTATTTTTAAGCTAAACAGTCATCTCTACTGTTAAGTAAGCATAATTGATTGCTGAAATTGGCTGAGGGCTGGATAACACTAACAATTGATATCTTCGTACTTTTAGTTATGCGATTACTTGGCGTCTTGTAACTGTTTTGTAATCATTTATATAATAGTATAGTGTGAAACACATATTGGGACAAGAATATCAGTACAGAGAGCTTTAGGATACATTGATACATAAGAAAAATGGCTGGCAAAAAGAGAGATCCAATGTGGTTTTATTTTACAAGAGAAAAAAAAAATTCAAGAAAATGTGTGAAAGCAATATGTAAACCATGTAGTGTAGAAATGGTGGAGATTGTGGCAAAAAAAAAAAAAACAAAGAAACTTACAGTCTATGGGATAAAGATAACAACAGTGAATCTGAATCTGTTGAAATGAGGTTGGTTTTTTGCCTTTCAAAAATGTATTTTGGAAATATATTTTTGTATTTTCCAAAATGTATTTTTGTCAGGACAGTGGCAAAAAGTGGAAAATCGGAAGTTGATCAAGATTGCAATTTAAATAAAATCCTTAAAACCCTGTTTTAAAATATACTAGCAGTTTTTACCAATGACAAAAATTATGGCAAAAAATATTTTTGCCGGGACAATTTCTTCCACTTAGGCAAAAATTGGCCAACTCTGGTTAAAATACACACATATATTTAGCATTCTTTGCTGCATTTATTATGTGATTAGATATTATGTATATTATTGGAGTAATACCTAAATGAAAAATGTAATATTAGCTAGAAATTATATACACAAGACACATAGGTATATCTTATCTATAACAGTTTAATAGTAGAAAAGTATGATAGTAAATCGTACGCCCATAATGCATCGTACGCCCATAGGATTAAGATTAGCAAGGGGAATCGGAAGTTTACTGACGAGCAGCCTTAAGTGGTTACTTTGTTGACTATAAAGTGAAGAGAGAGAACTGAACTTGTTGGTTTTGATATCAGTACAAATGTGTATATGCATGGGATGGCTGTGGAAGGTTTTCATATACTGCAAGAATAAAACTTCAAATCACTTTCTTTAAGCGGATAAAACTTTTCCCACCCGTACCATTCAATTAAATGATTTATTTCTGACTGCACTCATGATTGAGTATTAATGATTTGACAGCATTGGTATTTTCATATTATCCTGCTGTCTCTGGAAATGGGTTCAGGTTTTAGCTTGCACTCGTAGCTCAGTACAGGAAAGACAAACTAAGCAGATTTTTGTGAATGTTAGTGACATTTACATTAGGAAACAAATATTCAGGATAGAAATGTTTCAGCTTCTTGCAGAGATATCATCCTAGAATCGAGTTATTAACTGCAACTAAATTGTTGTATTTCAAAAACACAAAATTATGCCTAGCTTTCTTTCACTAATTTTCGTTTAACAAATGCTCCGATTCATACTTTAGTTTCTTAAGTTTTACCCCCTGCTGCGTGCACTTCAAGAGCACCCATTTTCAATAAAAGTTCAGACAGCAGCACATGTCTTAGATTCCCTTGCACCTGTCTCTAAGTTGACTTCATTTTTAACCAATGACTGGTAAAACTGACCTTAGAGATTACACCCCTAAAATTCTTCCACACCTTGTCCGGAAGCATGGTAATAAACCCTATTCTTCATTGGGGTTTGAGACTGCGATTTTGGAAATGCTGCCCCAAAGCACGTGATTCAACATCACAAAAATAGGATCTGTTACTGCTCTATGACAGCAATTTTGCATTGCTAAACAAATCATTGCACAATTAAGGCCTACAATATCGGAAATACATCCCCAAAGATAGTGTGTTTAATATGTATTGACCCCTCCTCCTTTGCCCTTACACATGAAAATAGAAAAACAATATTATTGTTAACATAGTTGCAAAAACAAGTGAGGAAATAAGATATAACATAAAATTTCAAACATGAAATGGGTTGTAAGTTTTAAGTATGCCTCCTTATTGCTTTTTTTTTTTACTGTGTTTTTAAAATGTCAAACAGTTTCATTTTAATAAGTCCTTCCGGCCTGTACCGGGAGGAAAAGGTAGCTTTCCTATATCTCTGTTTTAAAATTTTAGCTACTGTTACTCGAAAACAGCAAGCTAAAATGCAAAGAAACAGTTTACAAAAGATACCTTAATACTGAATTTGAATAAGAAATTCGCCAAATTACTGAGCAATATCCAAGTTGGCTTCATTTATGAAGACTTATTTTGGTCGCCAAATTTGGCGATATTTCGCCAATTATCCTGAAGTTTGGCGATAATTTGGTGCTAACGGCATATGATTGGGAAAATGATTACAACAATGAAAGAAAATAATTTGCGAGAAATCACGTTCACTAAAACTCATAAATTAATCGTTGGTTTTAGGTAGCTTTCAATACAAAAAATTCGAAAAGTAAGGAAGATATTATACAATTATTAAAAAATATATTAAATATAAATATCCTAAACTCTTTATTATTGTGAGAGTTAGTAGCTTTAAACATCCTTCTAGAATCCACCAAATGCGATAAGTTATTGTTGCCAATTTGTAACATCAAAAAATCCTTCTGGCCTGTACCGGGAGGATAAGGTAGCTTTCCTATATCTTCGTTTTAAAATTTTAGCTAATGTTACATGAAAACAGCAAGTTAAAATGCAAAGAAAACGTTTACAAATGATTCATTAATACTGAATTATTTGAATAAGAAATTCGCCAAATTATTGAGCAATAGCCAAATTGGCTTCATTTATGAAGACTTATTTTGGTCGCCAAATTTGGCGATATTTCGCCAAATGTCGCCAATTTTGGCGCTAACGGATATGAATATATAGTTTTAAACGTATGAACGTATGATTGGGAAAATTATTACAACGATGAAAGAAAATAATTTGCGAGTAATCATGTTAGTGTGCTGTTTTGTTTCAAAATGTCAGCCACCCTAGAATTTCAAACTGCTCATCTCAGCCATTTTTTAAGATAGAGGTAAACCAAAAAATGCTCTGGAATCCTTGTATCAAGTCCTAAAACATAATTAAAAAATAAATTTTAATTTTTAATTTTTTTGTATATTTATTTCAGTTTTAAATTTTTAAATGGCCGCCATCTTGAAACAAAATGGCGGACCAAGCTGGCCAATGAACTCGGTCGAGACATTGGTTAGCTTAATACACACAATTAGTTTCATCAAAATTGATTTATAAATACGAGTGTTATCGTATGACATAGGTCATATATACAGGGTGTCCATAATTAAACGACCCTACTTTAAAGTTGTCTACAGACGAAACTATTGGTCAGAAAATTGTGAAATTTTGTGAAGGACATAATGAAGGGATGGGAATTTTTTTGAGCGAAAAACATTAGTTCAAAATTTCGCCACCAGGGGGCGCTTTTGAATGAATTACACATTTAGCATACATTTATGATTGTTTAAAATTTTTATTACATCATGTTTCACATGATGGCCATCATTTTCATCTACCATCTGGAGTCGTAAGGTAGCATGTTCCACATTTGACTGCAGTGTGTTTTGGGAAATGCCATAATGCGAACATGTGAAAAAAGTTTTGTTGAACATCTTTTATTGTAATAAAATTTGTAAACTATTGCAAATGTATTCTAAATGTGTAATACATTCAAAAGCGCCCCTAGTGGCGAAATTTCGAACTAATTTTTTTTTCGCTCAAAAAAATTCCCATCCCTTCATTATGTCCTTCACAAAATTTCACAACTTTCTGACCAATAGTTTCGTCTGTAGACAACTTTAAAGTAGGGTCGTTTAATTATGGACACCCTGTATATATATATATATATATATATATATATATATATACACAGTGGAACTTCCCTTTAACGAATTCCCTATTTAACGAAGTTTTCTACTTAACGAAATTTTCTGCAGAACTTTGACTTTGAACACCCTTAACGGGTAAATTAATCTCCATATTACGAAAAATATATTCTATATAACGAAGTTTATTCTACTTTTGTACGTGTACAGAATTAAAACTAAGAGGTTGCTGTTGCGATGGATATGCGAAATTATTTCAGCGGATTGTATGAAAATGAACACATTTAAATAATTTCCATTCTGCTTGGTGCTAAATAAAGCATTTTTTTTTTCACACTAAGAAAAACACTTGCCATCACCACTCTACCACACCGAAAGTCCAGTGCTGACAGTTGGGGGAAGTCAAAATCCCCCTTTTTTACATTAAATGGTATAGAAGATGCAGCGACGCAATGACGCCAGATGCATTGAAGCAAAAAAAATATCAATTAGAGTCAGACAGTTACCATTCTGCCGTTCACTGCTTATAGACAATTGCTTTGTACATCCACAAGAATGTGCTTCAAAATGCAAATCAAAGAACATCAAAGTTATTTTTATTCCTGTCAAAACAACTTCTAAACTTCAGCCATTAGTCTAAGGAATAATAAAAAATGAAGTACATTATTGAAAAAGACAGAAAAAAAGACAATGTAGTGAAACATTAGTTCGAGAACCTGTGTATCAGAGCTGATGAAAGCTTGGGAATGTGACGTGATTCCATCGACCGTACACAACTGTTTTTTAAAATACAGCGGTTAAAATTGAAACTGAATCAAAGGCTTCTAAATCCAACACCTGTTTGTCATATCTGAAGGGAAATTTTCATGAATTTCAATTGATTTCTATTTAACGAATTTTCTTCATAACGAAGTTTTTAAGGGTAACGATGAGACTTCGTTAAATGGAAGTTTCACTGTATATATATATATATATATGGATATATCTATATATATAAATCAACATTTGAACGGAGGGTGGTTTTGGGGTCTGGGGGTCATGATCGGTGAAAATATATCAAAATTTTCTGGAACTGCTTTCCTCCGAACGGCTGCAATAGGTAGCTTTATACTTTTTTGTATTGAAAGCTACCTAAAAGTCTCCTTAAAACAGTTTTAATTATTCATTTTTGTTACGTTTCTGTGGCTTAATTCTAAAATGGGATTTATGTCTAGGGATCGTTTGAAAGGGCTCTTTTATTATTATTATTATTTTATGTTGAAATATATTTTTGGAACTTTATAAAATTCTAATTGTTCAGCCCAAACTCTTTTTAAAAAAATAGCATGTCTGGCTCAAGAAAAATAAAATTCATTTAACTGTGACAAACAATTGAACTTGCCTTTTAATATTTGGAAATAGATTCAGAGTTCCTATTCTTCAGTATTTTTGTTGATAACAAATACTTTGTTTTCACTAGTTGTTTTTATTCTGTAAATGATTTGATATTTTTTTTCTTTCAGGGATAAGCCAGATCTGCCTTTACCCATAGATGATGTAAGTATTTTCGCAAATTTAATCCAAATAATATAATTAAATCTCTTGTTAATGCTAAATTAAAGATGTAATTACTAATTAAATCTTTAAATTTAATCCAGTTTACTTTAATTAAACATGCATCAATCTTTTTTAGAAATTGTGCATAAAATATTATGTATTCTTTTTTACTATAACTTTTTTCCCCCTTTCTAGGATGACTTAGGACAGATTAGATATGACAGAATTGTTAAGGTAGGTGTGTGGTTTCTGATTGATTTTAATTAAATGTAATTTCTTGTCATTAAATGTAATTCATTATATTTTAAAATTATGAAGTAAAAATTAAATTTCTTAAATAGGCATATTAAATATATATCTGTTAAGATTTAAATGAGGAATTTCCTCCTCAATTGAAATGTGTCAAATATAAATTAGTGTATTATTATGTTATTTCTGTTTATTGGAGAGCAAACAATTTATATTTTAAAGGCTGTTTTTCATCATTTAGAATGCAGATCTTATTAATGCTAATACAACTGAAGATGATAAAGTTAAAGCAATGATAACACAATCCAGTGTGGAATATGATCCTTCTAAGTAAGCTCTATTTTTTAGATTCATTTAAAAAATATTACTGAAAAATAAATAAATAGAAAAGTAAATCTTTTATTTTTCTTTAGTTGTCTCGTATTTTATTTATGAAAATGCTCTGAAGTTATTTGTTTTCTGTTAAATTACTGAATGGTAACAAGTAGGTATGTAACGGATAACCAGTAAACAGGCTGCATCCAGCTGATCCAGCCCAGTAATATGGATAATTGGCAGTAGCCAGATATTACGATTATCCGACAATATGTCTGGCTTGAAATTATTATTCCATATTAGGTTGCTTTTTTTTTCGAAGAACTGATTGTTAAAATTTCCAGATTAATAAAACTGATAGCTTTCAAAATACAATGCATTAATTTGTTAAACTGAAAATAATTCATTTATATATTTATGGAAAATTGTGTTTCTAAACCTATACAAGAACAAACATATGAACAACTATAACTATTCATACAATATGTACCTGCATCTATGAGTAACAGACACAGTGTGAGAATGAATCATCGAAGAAGAAAACTTCTTTTTTTTATGTTAGTAGCAAGCAATAACAAGTTTTCTGTTCTCACAAAACAAAACTTCTTTTTATATGGTAAAGCAATAGACAGAATGAAGTTAACAAAACAAAGAGAAGGCAAACAGGGTTCATACTCATCAGTAGATTTAATTTCAGTCTTAAAAATCAGGGGAATGTTCGGGGGATAATCCAAAATTCCCCTAACCTGGGAAAAACTGACAAAATGATCAGATACTCTGGGAAATGAGGGAAATCTCTGCTATTTTGCATGCTTTGTGGTGTCATAATGAAATCAAACTGAAACACGCCTTTTAACACTGTAAGATGTAGAATAGTAAAATAGCCACTCTTTCTCTCAGATTAAATATAACATATGTTGTATTTAATCTGTGCTGCTTCTAACGTCTGGTGACATCCATCCATTCAGACAGTAGACGCATTTTCTAACAATGTGAAGTCATGAAACTAACATGTGTTTCTTTTCTTCAAGTCATTCTTTGAATTGTGTGGGGATTTTCCTCCATGATAATTATTCTTTACTCAGGAAGTCTGCATTTGGCAACAGTTTCAAATTTGTTTTGAAATGGTTGGAGTATCATAGTTGAGATTTTTCCAACAGAGCGAAAATATGCCGGGACCAGGACTCGAACCTGGGTACTTTGGTTTGCCGTACCAACGCTCTCCCTACTGAGCTATCCCGACGATATCCTGGACCAGCGTACACATTGTTTATTAATTCTTTCCAATAATATTGGGTGATTGTGTTTCAAGATTTATTTGTTTGAAAATGTGAAAAATGTTTTCAAAATTTATTTGTTATAAAAATCAGCTGGTTGAAAACTATTTTTAATTTGAACTGACCAGGTAAACAATTAAATGCAGAATTCATTGAGTAAAATGTGTTGAATAGGATCCTTACATATTTCGATGCCGTTTGTGCCAGAAATCATTAAAGCATAAAAAGTTAGTAGTGAAACCTAGCTCAAAATCTTCAGCTGCTTTTTTCAAGGAGGTAATAAAATTACAAAGTGGTAATTAAATTCTGGCAGGAATCGACTTAATTTTTAAGGACAGCCTCGCAAGGTGTGCAGGCTTCATCTCTTTTACTGGAGGTCTGCACAGGCCTGGCCTGGCAAATTTTCAAATGGACCAGGCTGATTAAAAAAAAAAAAAAAAAAAAAGGGGGGGGGCCAGGGCAGGCTTATAAAAAAAATAAGCAAATCGTCCAGTTGGATATAACAAATTTCACAGGTAAAAGCTAACAAAATATGAACAATTTTCAATGGACATGACTGTGACGATATTAAATATAAATGTGTTGCATGGCATAAAACAGTTACATCGTGTCTGAGCCCCGGGCTTAATATTTTCAGCAGACTTGGTCAGGTCTGGAACAGGCTTAAATTTTATTCTACTTACAAGCTAGGATGAAACTGGGCTGAATTGTTTCCAGGATGTTTTGAGCAAGGAATTTGCTTTATAAAAATAGTAGTAATGATAATGAACTTTTGTTAATGGAATCTTCAGAAATAGATTGTAATAAATCATAGAGAAGCATTTTCAAAATCTACTTTTTTTTTTTTTTTACTGTACAGCAACTAAAGTTATAATGTTTTAACCATCTGTTTTCTTTTATTCTAAACTACATTATTTTTTAATGTCTCTATTTGAGTGTCTGTCTTAAGTAATCACTAATGTTGCTATTCTGTATTCTACGGCTTGTGAACATATAGTAACGTAAAATTTTCCCATAAATTTCTATGCAGCAATTAAAAGAATCTTTATTGTATGTTAAGGAAAGGCAGAATCTTTCGTAGAAATTAAGTCAAGGTGGGCCAGATCTGATTTCATTGATTTTTACATGGGCTGGGCTGGAACTGCTTGAAAATTCCTGCTCGTGCAGACTTTTATTTGTTACACAAAATAATGTTTTTCCTTATATTGTTTTTATATGTGATGTGTAAACTGTATTTTTGAGATTACCTTGTTTTTATTTTCTTATTAAAAAAAAAAAAAAAGTTGTTGTAATGATAAAAAATGTTGTTAATTGTCGATATGCAAAAATTATTTCATCCTGGAAAATACATCAAGGGATTTTATTTTGGAAAATGAGTATGAACCCTGGTAAAGATATTAAATAAAACATTCGGCTACAAATGTATTCAGTTTTTTTTTTCCTATGAAAATAGTCTATTACTAAACTAATATTGTAATTTGCTATTCATTAGTAATTTTGTTATGTTACTATGTTAGCAGAAACTAGTAAGAACAAGTTTTCCTTTCTGCTCTCGCAGCAAAAACTGCATTATCGGATTATGTTATTCAAATGGGTTATTAATTTTTAATGTATCTTTTAATAGAGCATGTTAGTTGTAGTTGCAGTATTTTTTTTACCTCCTTGATACTCAATTTCTTTTTCTAGATCAGTTACTATGCAAATAATTACATCTGGCTTGGTAGCCATGAATTTAATGTTCACAGGACACCTGTAGCATAAACAGTTTTCTGAATTTGTGATCTCAAGTTTGCGAGTGTTTAAATTGCTACTATGTTAAAAGCATCAAAAATATTGTTTTCTTAATTTGGTTTAGTAAAATAGAATTACTTGTATTATTAAAAAAAACAAAAACATTTTTGCTTTTCAGAAACGAGGATATTGTACTAGTTAATGTGGTTGGAAAATCCAATTATTTTACCAGCCAATTGCTTCTGTAATCTTATCACCCACAAACCTGTGTGGGATACACTTAAAAAATGTTTTCATGGTTTACAATTTTTTTAAAAAGAAAACTATCAAAGTCTTATTATACAAATTTTATTTAGTTATTTGCAACAGAAATCGCTTCTTATTCTGATTTTAACATAATTTTTAGTTTTTCTGACTATAATTTCATTGGCATTTCCCGATTCGAAGTTGTGAATAGAGCCTCATTGCAATTACCTAATAAATCTTCCTACATCTGAATGTAAAATGTTTCTATCCAAAGATTTTTGTAGATTCAAATTATGTTCATAGGATATTGTTGATTGGGATTACCAGGTTAATTTTTAAAAAAAAATCAAAACTAAGCATTTATTAATACTAACTTTTGTAAGTCTTCCTGTAAAAGTTTGATCAGCCTTTCTGTTTGTTAATCCATTTTGTTGGTTATTCCTGGACATTTTAATCGTAACAAGATCAAAAATTTATGAGTTTGATAGAGTTTAAAAACGAATGGATTTTAAAATCTGTTTCACAACAAATCTATTGCTAGCATTATTTTCTTTGCTGATTAGCAAAGCCAGTAGAAACTCTGCTTGAACATCTAACATTTTACATCTAACCAGAATTCCCAGAATTTTATTCAGAAAAGGTACAAGGACAGTATGGATGCGTTCAGACAACATTCTCAAAAATCTGCTACAAAAAGTCATAAATTATTTCGCTGGGCTCTCTTTTCCAAAGGTTGTGTGCTCATCAACAAAAGAAAATGGAGCATCCATAAAAGAATAGGGAGGTGATAAACATGTCTTGCATGGAATGATCCTCTCTTGCAGTGCTACAGACGACATCCCATTGAAACAGCTGACAAACAAATTTCTGTAGCAGAATGTGGTCTGATCACACCTAACGAATTTTTGGCTGCTTTTGTACTCATTGTATAGGTAAAAATTAACTTTTTTACTCACTGGCCACTGGCCAATACATGGATTTTTTTACTCGCCAGTGTTTTTCAGCCCTGGTCAATAACAAATTTACAAATACTTGATAAAAAATTTGCAAAATTTGTCAAACGATTATGGAATAAACAGCGAAATTCGTCAAATGGTGTCAGGAAAGAAATTGCGACATTTGTCAAATGGTCTCAGGAAAGAAATCAGACATTGCAGGAAAAAAATTAATTTTGTTTAACTGTCGTGAAAAAAAATCGAGAAATTCGTCAAATGATCTCGGGAGAAAAATAGTGAAATTTGTCTAACAATCGCGGAACAGAATTGCAAAATTCGTCGAACGGCAGCGGAAAGAAAGTGCTCAATTTCTTCGTTCAGGGAAAAAATCGTGAAATTTGTTAATCAATGGTCGATAAATTGCGAAATTCGTCAATCGATAGCGGAAAAATTGCAAAATTCATTAATCGATAGTGGAAAAATCACAAAATTCATCAACTGGTTTTGGGGAAAAATTTTTCTAATATCTTTGAATGGCTTAGAAAAAGAAAAATGTCTGTCAAATAATTTCGGGGAAAAAAATCAGGAAATTGGCCAAATGATTTCAAAATTTGTCAAGCAACAGTGGGAAAAAAAATCTTTTTTCCATTAAATCATCGCAAAGGGTGAGTGTGACTGTTAAGTTTGACCAGTGGTGGCAATAAAGTCAATCGCCAAATTTTCAGTATTACTAACCAAGTGGCGAGTCCTAATTTTGTCCTATAACTCATTGGTATTAAAAGAAAGTTTTTCGTTCACAACTCATGGATATTTTAATAGTTTTTCATAAGTATCTCATTCAATACTGCTATGGGTAAAATTAAATGGCCACTTGCCCTGCTATTGTAATTATATATTAATTATTCAATCAAATTGCAGTTATAAATTTATTTATTAGTTATTACTGTATGTGTAAAAATAAATTAACATTTTAATTTGTCTGAATGTAATAATTTGTGCTAAAAAATTTTGAGGGTATTTTAAATTTGAATGTACTTATTTATGAATAAAGTTAAATTACTGTACAATTTTTATTTTTAATTATGATGTAATATTTTTCTTCCATAAATTAAAGGTACAGCTGTCGCAGACGCACTGGGTTATTTTTGGCACCAAAATGGTGATTTTTATGCCTGAGCAACTGGTGACATTGGCAAGATTTTGCCTTGTATGGGAACCCAGTAGAGCAGTTAGCGTGTGTTTTATATTAAATTAATCATTGTGTGTGTTTTATCAAAATTAATCATTGTGTGTGTTTTATTACAAAATAATTAGTGTGTTAAATAATTAGTATGTGTTTTATAATGAAATAAACTGTTTCATAATAGAATAAAACTAATATGCTGTTAAGCAAGCTAAACCTAACACATACTTGAAAACGGGGTTTTCTTGCCAAAATGGCTCCAAACAAAAATCTTGCCAACCCCAACGCGTCTGTAACAGCTGTTCAAATTAAATACTGTAACATCTTAAATGTGTCGAAATTGTTTTTCAAATTATTTTTGATTTAAAGATGCAAACAAGCCATTCGTGAATGTGTAAATTCTCGCATTTAATCTATTTTTGTATCCATTTCAAAAATATATATTAAAACGATTCCTTGTACTTAATTTAGTGTTTGTTTATGAAGGGGAGCGACTTCCTTTCCTTTTTGTTTATTTTATTTTAGCTTTTCATTTCTTCATAACTTACTGAATTGCATCCAATTATTTTAAATATTTGACCGTGTCTTGAGAGTTTTCACTCTTTGACATTTAAAACTAATCAGCTTCTTTTGACTATATTGAAATAGATATGTGAAGAGCCGCAGTATGACAGGACCTCTTCCCCCAACTTACACTTGTTTTCGATGTGGTACCCAAGGGCATTGGATTAAAAATTGCCCAACAAATAGTGTAAGAGTTTCTTTTGATTTTATGATTTTGCATTCATTTCAATTTCTCAGGAAAATATCTTGATTTAAGTTTTTTTTATTTTATTTTAGCCCGACGTGAAACGTAGTACGGGTATCCCTCGTAGTTTTATGGTTCCCGTAGATGGTCCTGAACATAAAGGGGCTCTTCTTACGAGCTCGGGAGACTATGCAGTACCCTTAATTGATCAGTAAGTTTTTACACTACTCTTGTACCTCTTAAGTATCGTACAATTTTGAAAAAACGCATTGTTTTGAAAATTTGCCTTGATATAATAAAAATATGAATAAGTTTATCTGAGTAAAATTATTTGTTTGATCTTTGAAATTCTCTTGGTCTAGATTTTAGCTGGACCAAGGGGAAAAAGCAATTGAGCATTGTCTCTTAATCAAATAGAAGGCAGAATGTCTGAATCTGAACTTTGGAAAATCCCTCGCGATTTTTCTAACTCTATATCCTTCTCATCTATTATCCTTCCCTAATTTGAATTTCTTTTATACTGATTTTTATGTGCATGCTTATGGCTTGTACAGTGTTGAGCGTTTGTGTCTACCTCATGTCAACAGAGTTTCCCTCCGGTTTAAAAAAGGGACGGGTGCTTGTGTGGGAAAAGAGAATTTTTTTCTTGTTAAATTAAATTTCTTGTAGGTCTTTTTTTGTAATACTATTATCCTCTTGATTTTTAAAGGCCTTTTTTAGCATTTAAAGGTAAGTACTAGTAATTGTTCCACATGACAGTATGGCTGGCCTTTTTAACACTTTCCAACCTAGTTGAAAAGTGTTTATGACTTCGGTTTGTCTGGCCGTCTGTCCGTGCTCTAACTCCCGCAAATATGCTCGGATTGCTCTGCAATTTTTATATGTTATAGTCGCTATCTATAGCATGTTCCCTATTTCAACGGAAGTGTGTAGCACTTATACTTTTTTTACTGGGACACTCAAAAGAATTCCATTACATTGCGGTCTAGGGGGAAAAATGACTTGAGGTTTATTTAAATAATGTTTCACTATTTTAAACGCATTGAAATTTATATATATCACTAAGGTGCATTAGGAGAAGCTTAATATGGAATAGTGTGTGCATAGCACTTATAGTTACTTTACAGGGACAGTCAAAAGAATTCCGTTACATTACGTCTATGGAGAAAAATCGTCTGCGGTTTATTTAAATAATGTTTCCCTATTTTAAACGCATTGAAATTTATATAAGGTGCATTACAAGAGGCTTACTACAGAATATTGTGTGTATAGCAGTCATCGTTCATTTACAGGGACACACAAAATGATTCTCTACTGTATGTTAACAATAATTCCTGGAAGTACGTTTTAAGTTACTGAACGCGATTTTAATTTTAACTCGCTTTTTGTCTATTACGTGGTGTGTATAAATTCTGTAGATCCTATACAGGGAAGCACAAAAGTTCGCGAACACATTTCCGTATTATTTAACTCCAGACGGAGAATTTTAAACTGTGCTACGCGTTTCCTAACTGAACTAAAATTTAGCATCCTATGTAGTATATATACAAATCTATAGATCCTATACAGGGCTGATGAAAAGTATTCGGATTACTTAGATGTTATCTTTTAGCTTATTAAACGGTATGATTTGTAAAATTATTTTGGAAGCGTTGGAAAGTGTTACATAATCTATGCTTGACGCATGATTTTTCGTTCTTGTTTTTAACTGAAGGTAAGAAGGGTGCTATTGTTCAAATGAGGGGCAAGAATTGCAGTGAAGTACCCTCCTGTAACTGTCTGGGTTAAGCTCTGCTTGTCAGTAATTGCCTATTATTCTGGCATTGTTTGTGCGAGTCTTTGTTATTAATACGGCTTGCAGTATTTTCCCCATATTTAAAAAAGAGTGGAGCACGGCTGGTAGGGGAAAAAAAAAACAGTTTTTTGATTTATTAAGTTACTTGATTGATTTATAAACACAATTTTAATATTTTAAAAAGTCAAGGTACTTTTTTCATGACTTAACACAAGTCAGTTTTTACTAGCAAATTTTTAATATAAAAGACAGCAAGGGCACTATGTTTTTGACGGAAAGGGACAAAAATGATGTTATTTCTTTAACCAAGGGGCAAGGGGTAAAGCACCCTCCTAAAACTGTTTGAGGGAAATTCTGTGACTTGGCACAATTTTTTATTTTATGAAATTGTTTTCTGTACTGTCTGATGTCGCTATACTGATCGAGATTAAGTGTTCACTCTTACTTTTTTTTAGTCAAGCCTACAAAGAGGTAAAGAAAGAAAAACCTCCTTTCCTACCCCAAGAGGAACCAGTTATTGAGCCAGAAGCTCAAATACCTGAAGAACTGTTATGTAGAGTGTGTAAAGACTTGCTGCAAGATGCTGTGTTAATTCACTGCTGCGGAAACAGCTTTTGTGATGAGTGTAAGAAATTATTTCAATTTCTATATTGTTACTGATATTTATGTGCTAAAAGGGTATAAATTTATAATATAAGATGACATAATATTCTCCAAACTTAACTCATTTGCATTGTATGAATCTAACAATTTTTATAACATTGCATAAGCAGGGCTCCCACTAGGTCCGTTTTTAGGGAATTGGTCCGTTTTTTTGCTTCAAGTCCGTATTGGTCCGTTTTTTCATTATTAGGTCCATAAAGTCCGTTTTTCGATACTGTTAACCGACCTTTATTTTAAATTTTATTGATTTATTTTTTGTATTTAGCCGAGCCTCGCGGAAAAATCGTGAGTTTCTAGAATCGGGAAAACGTCACTAATTTCGTCAAAGAATCTCGAAAAAGCACGAATTGCGTCAAAAGATTGCGAAAAAAGCACGAATTTCGTCAAAGGATCTCGAAAAAAACACTAATTTCGTCAAAAGAAAGTAAAAAACCACGAATTTTCTCAAAAGATCGCAAAAAAACACACTAATTTCGTCGAAAGATCAATAAAAAACCGCAATTTTCGGCAAAGGATTCAGAAAATAACATGGATTATGTCAAAAGATTGCGAAAAAACGCAAATTTCGTCAAAGAATCGTGAAAAACTGCAAAATCCGTCAAAAGATCGCGAAAAAATACTAATTTCGTCAAAAGATTGCGAAAAAAACATGAATTTTGTCAAAAGATTGCAAAAAACCTGTGAATTTCGTCAAAAGATCGAGAAAATAATGCGAATTTCGTCAAAAGATTGCAAAAAACCTGCGAATTTCGTCAAAAGATCAAGAAAATAACGCGAATTTCGTCAAAAGAGCGCGAAAAACCTGCAAATTTTGTCAAAAGATCACGAATTTCACCAAAAAACTACGAATTACATCAAAAGATCGCGAAAAAAACGTGAATTATGTCAAAAGATCGCAAAAATAACGCGAATTACGTCAAAAGATCTCGAAAATAACGCGAATCACGTCGAAATATCGCGAAAATAACGCGAATCATGTCGAAAGATCGCGAAAATATCACGAATTTCTTCAAAAAATCGCGAAAAAAAAACACTAATTTCATCAAAAGATTGTGAATTTCGTGACAAGATTGCGGAAACATTGTTTATTTCGTCAAAAGATTGTGAAAAAACGTGAATTTTGTCAAAGGTCGCGAAAGCACTGTAAATTACGTCAAAAGATCGCGAAAACATCACAAATTTCGTCAAAGGATTGCAAAAGAAACATGAATTTCTTCAAATGATCATGGGAAAATTCATGAAATTCAATCAGTCGTGCTAAAATCAGCACACAGACATCATCAATAGGTTACAAAACTTTCAAATTTTTTGTTCCATCATAAGGATATGAAAATTTCCGTTATTCATTTTGTGTAAAATATGATTTTCGGCTTTCACACAGCAGTTTTAGTTTATCTGATAATCAGTTGTAAACATATCTCGGCAGCTTCAAGTGGCATCCAAATGGGAAATGAATGCAGTGATTCGTTTTTTGTGGGCGAAAAGGTGTAACTGCATTGAAATTTATCGTCAGTTTCATGAAGTGTATAGTGAAAATGCAATGTCACATAAAGTTATTGCGAAGCAGTGCAACACATTTTAGAAAGGACATATAGATATTGATGACGCTGAGTGCCAGGGAAGATCATCACCTGCATAAAATTATGAGATCGCTGCTCTCGTGAATGTATCTTTGCAAACAGACGCATAACAATAGACGAAATCTCAAATGAAGTGAATATTTCTCATGTAAGTACGCATAAAGTTATTGCTGGACATTGGACGGGATTTCTTTGCAGAAGCCATTAAAAAACTTGTTTTATGTCTCGATAAATGTTTAAATAATGGATGTTGAAAAATAGATTTTACATGAAACTTTAGGATACAAATAAAGTTATTGTAAAATTTCGATCCTGTTTTCTTAAGCAGTGCAACTAACTTACTGACTGACTGACTCTTGTAATTCAAATAAAGTTGTATTAATAATAGAAGTTTGTAACCTCTGCCAATAGTGGCTTTCAGATAATGAATTTCAGAATTAAGTGAATTTGAATCAGAGCAAATATAACAAATTATATACTTTGAACATTTATAAATAAGTAACAAATAAGGGATGGGGGGGGGGGGGTATTCTGTGTTTATTTTATTTGTGATTTGCCGGAATAGGTCCCTTAACAAATATGTGGTCCTTTTCGGTCTCTTTTTTGAAAAAAAAATGGTCCCTTTTAGTCCCCTTTTTTCCATTTTTAACTGCAAAAGTTGAGTGGGAGCCCTGCATAAGACTGGAAATTCTCGTTACTTTGTGATTTGTTGAGATGCATTTTTATGAAAGCTATTGTTAATATTTTTATTGCAGCAATATTCTTAAAAATGGATCTCTTGCAACAAAATACAGATGGTAATGCCCAATTTATCAGCGGAAATGTGACAATTTATCGAATATAGGAAAATATTCAGATTTAAAAACTTTATTTAATGTGTTGTGTACCACTCAACTGTAAAGACATTTTCGAATGCAAATCTTTTAAAAATACAGTTTACATTTCGTCAACAAGTTGTTCTGTTCCTCAGTCTGTATTTGGAGAGGCATGCACAATGAATGTGACTCAGATTGTTCAGTCTATTTTCTCATTGACCCTTTTCTAATTTAAAAAAAAAAAAAAAAAAACTTGCATCATATGCAAGATGCATAAACCATTTGCTACACATTCATGATTTTTGTCCAATAAGAGTGGCTGAATTCCTCGACCCTGTAATTCATTGTTTATGGTTACTGTATATGGTAACTGTATGGTATACTGTTGAGAAATGGCATTTGATTAAAGCCGATTTCTCATAACACTTAATTTAACACAAGCAGATAACGCTAAATGTAGCTTAGCTGGAATTGATTATCTCATACTGTAAGGTGGAAGTGTAGTTGAATATTTGATAACTTAAGCAATAGAAATATAAAGATGTGTAACGATGTTTCTTCATAAAACAAGCAAAATATTTTTAATCCAGTCAGTCTTTATTTGAAGTAAAGTTCAACAGAAGATGATATTAACATAGTTCAGTTCTTGATAATTTAGCAGAATAAACAATGAGATGATCTTGAATCATATTATAATAGAGACAGTATATATTAACATAAACCACAAAACTTAACTTAAATAACTTATACTTATTCACTATGAGTAAAGAGCTGCAACGTCAATGGCGACACGTAAACCATTAAGACAACATTCACATTCCATCACTACGATCTGGGCTTAACTAAAACCCGATCGCTTCCGTGAAGATCAAAAACAATAAACCGAAGCCCCGATGATAGCGAAGTATGCGTATAAATACCTGGCCAACAGCTTGACAACCAATGACAACGATATTCTAGAACCGTCACGGAAGTGACGCGAGGCCTACGGCATGAATAATTAACAAAGTAACAAATCAGAGAATAACTTCTCTGCCGCCATCTATCGTAGAACCCGCGAACTCGCTAATCGAATGTCGCCGTGTGTGTGTTGACTGGTGAAAGAAGCAACGTGTCGTTTAAATGTTTGTAAAGTAAATTTAAATTAACAACTATTGTAAAGTGGAATTTACTGTTTCTAATGAATAAAATAAAAGTAATAAGTGAAGAATTAACAAAGTATGGGTAAGTTAAACATATTAATGAATGAAATTATGTTTTACATGATAAATATATACTGCTAAAAAGCACTGTTTATAAAATTTATAATGTGATATAATGAATGTAAATAAAGATAAAAATATGAATGAAAGTTAATGAATGCATGTGTTTAAAAGTGTAATGAGGCAGTAAGACTAAAAACTATTAACTGGAAGCTTGTTTTTACAACAAGTGCCCCCCCCCCCCCCTCTTACTGTCTCAGCAAAAACAGCTGAAAAATGTCAGATATGACATAAGCTGAGAACAAATAAGGGATGAAAATCCCAAAGAACACTAATGACACTATAGCATAAAAATAATAAAAAAAACTGGATTAAATTTTTTTTTACTATAAGATAAAAACGTATTAGTTAAAAAAAAATTTTAAAGTTAAAAACTGTAAGTTAGTGAACTAAACTATACCAATGTGCCATCTTAAATGATGTGCCAACAAGACGCATAACGACTGCCAAAAACTTCCAACACCAATTATATTTTTAAGTTGGAGTTAAAAACCCTTAGCAGTTAAACAGCTAAAAAAATACCACCCGTAACTCCCAACTACATGATCCCAACTTTAAAAGCATTAACCTGGACCAGCAGGGATAACCGGGGGGAAAAAAATGCAGCTCAATACTCTTACAAAAACTTGTAAGATGAAACTTCAAAAGTACTTATACAATAGAGAAATAGTTTTAAATATAACAATTTTAAATATTAAAATTTTAATCTTACAATTTTAAATATACGAATATTAAACATTCTTGAAGATTAAATATACAATTCTAAACATGAAAAATTTGAATATATATATATACGTACCACTAGTCCAATAATTTAACACCTTCAATTTGAAGGGTTTTACACAATATGACACTCTTGACATACCTAAGTAAACTTTAAACATTTGTAACAAACTTTATTAATGTGAAAACTTGTAAAACTTAAAATAATTTAAATCTTCAAAAACTTTCAAAAATTAAGAAAATGCTCGGCATCCAACAACATCATCTTAAAGTCGACTTAATTTATGCATGCAATTTATAGATGTTATAAAGAAGATGACGCCTCAGATGCCTAAGGAGAAACTAAAGTTAATAACATAAAATTTAAAACATCTCAAAAACATGAGATAACAAAACCATTGTAAAGACTATATAACAATTTAAAAAATTTTTAACAATTCTTATAACAATTAAACGGACTTTGTCTAGTAGGGCCCTCATGATCACCAGAACAAAGTATATAAAGATTTCTATGTAATAATATCACCGGATCAAGAGGTCAATTTAAAAATATGTATGTAAAAAAAAATATTGCACTTTAAGAAATTTAACAAGATAATATTTTGTATAAACACATTCTAACACTAATAAAAATTTATGATTGTGTTTAACACATTACATATCTCTTAAAAATGCATACACACATTAACAATAAAGGATGGTAAAAGGTACGTATAATAACAATTATGAAAAATTTTTTATTCGGTGACAAATAGATGATCGACAAACCGTTTAAGGTCAAATTTGGTCTGAGGCTTGGTGAACATATCTGCAAGGTTGGACTTACTACGGACAAAACTAAGACTGAAAACTTCTCTCTAAAATAAATCACGAATAAAGAAAAGCTTGACATCTATGTGTTTTGACCTGTGGTTTTCAACTGGGGATTTAATGAAATTTATGGCTGCTTGGTTATCTGCCCTTAGTTCTGCTACTTGACTACGTTCAGGAATGATACCACTCACCGAGCATTCCCGCAGTATCCGATCATACCAAACTAAACTTTTGGTGGACTCAGTCATTGCTACGAACTCTGATTCCATCGTTGATAAGCTGACGCACTTTTCCTTAAAAGTACGCTAGTCAACGGGAGAGTTATCGAGCATGACTATTTGCCCTCCCATGGAAGTTCGGTCATCACGGTTAGCTGCAAAGTCTGCATCGGTAAATGCTACCAGACGAACGGACTTGCACTGTAGCCTAAGGTGATAATTACGTGTATATTTAACGTAGCCTAATAAACGAATTAAACCCTCCCAGTGAGGTAAACCTGGATTGCTTTGAAATTGACTAAGTATGTTAACAGAATATGATATGTCAGGCCTAGTGCGGTTTGCAAGAAAAGATAGACATCCTAGAATACTGCGATATGGTAATTTAGACATTTGGTAGATATCAGATGAAGAGGTAGGACAGTCAGACTTGGAAAAGATTGTGCCTTTACTTATGGGTAGACTAGAGACAGGAATTTTATATTCTTTGAATCTGTTGCAGACTTCATCAATATATTGACTTTGATGTATCACCAAAGAATCACCTTCTCCTTCAAATTCAACACCCAAAAGCTTACGTGTCTTTCCAAGTATTTTAATATCAAAATGTTTCTGTATCAACTTCAAAACATTATTGATGAGTTTCATATTCCTACCTAGAATGACCATATCATCGACATATAAAAGCAGTACAATGCCTGTTCCAAAAGTATAAACACAATTACATGCTTCTAGTTTACTGAAGCCAATTTTTGTGAGTACTTCATGTATTTCAAAATACCACACCCTTCCGCTTTGATGAAGTCCATACAGCGCGCGATCTAGCTTGCAATATAAATGCTCCTTTCCTGGAATGATGAAACCGGGAGGTTGAGACAGATAGGCGCTGGTAACATCACACTGAATGTGAAGCTATTCGCCATGCGAAACCAAGAGGGAGAAGAATAGTCAGATCACACCAAAGTTCACCACAGGGCTAAAGGTGTCATCGTAGGACTCCCCTTTAATTTGCTTAAAACCCTGGGCAACTAGCCTTGCTTTATATCGTGCGATCCTTCCAAATTCATCTCTCTTGATTGCATATACCCATCTGCAACCCACTGGGACAACGTTGGCGGGCAATGGGGCCAAATGCCAAACCTCTCGCTCATGCATTACCTGGATTTCGGCTTGCATCGCTGCTTCCCACATCGCTCTCTGCATAGACCTCATAGCTTGCTTAAAGGTGCGAGGTACTTCTACGTCTAGTCATGCACTAGGCTTTAGATAATTTGATTCGGGACTGTCGGATTGAGATATATTAGAAGATACAGGACCAGAGTATTCATTTTTACCTTTAAAATCAAACAAAGTAGGATGAAATTTAATATTATTTTGTTGGCAATACCTTTCAACATCGTATATGGACCTGAGTCTTTGATTTTTACCCTGCTCAAAATAGTAGATGTCCACTCTGGAACCATCAGGGCGTGGCTTGGGTTTTCTATAAAAAACTACCTCCTTCAGCGATGTAGACGGTTCTTCATCACTGGAGCTGGACCCAGAGTCCGTGGTCTCCACCCCCCCCCATCACGCTGAGAACTTTGATGTAAATTGGAGGGACCTGGAGTGCTCTCAGGTGCAACCTCGACAATTGTATTCTCGTTCTCAGTGCTACTGGGAAGAGGATCATCGAACAATAGGCCCATCAAGGCTCCACTGCTTGTAGACTCACAATTTTTTGTACAGGATATTCTCTTCAAATTTAACGTCACATGATTCAATAATTTGGTCAATTTCAGGAACCCATATTCTGTAACCTTTTGTACGGAAAGCATAACCCACCATGAAACCTTTTCTAGCCTTTGGACCGAGTTTGCCATCACGTTTCTGCTTCGGTATACCTACGTACACTACTGAGCCAAAAGGTCGTAAGTGACGTACCGATGGTTTATTACCTCCATAAAGTTCAAATGGAGTTTTGGTTCGTGATCTCGGACAAATGCGATTCCAATTGTAAGTGAAAAATTTCATGGCATCAGGCCAGAAGTTCCTGTTAAGACCACTTTCTGATAGAATGGTTCTTGCACCATCTGTTACTGTTTGCATGAATCTCTCCAACATCCCATTCATTTGTGGAGTGTATGGGTTTGTTAACTCATGATGGATTCCCTTTTGTGTGAAGAAGTCTAACAAGTCATCATTGACGAACTCCCTCCCGTTGTCACTTCTGAAATTTTTGACTTTCCTGTTTAGAAAAGTTTCTGCATGCTTAATGTGATTAACAACAATTTCGTATGCATCAGATTTAAGCTTAATTGGATATAGTGACACACGGTGTGAAAAATCATCAATTATAGTTAAAAAGTAACGTTCGCCTTGGCGACCCATAGTTTGACATGGTCCCCATATGTCGGCGTACAATAAGTCAAGTGGTCCCTTAGACCTAGTTATATTAGTTGACTTAAATGATACTTTCCGATGTTTGTTTAATCTACAATCTTCACACTTATGGTTAAAATCCTTTAAATTAGGTAAACCTCGGACTCCCCCCTTCCTTACAAGTATGCATTAAAATTGATGGACTAATGTATCCCATCCTCCTATGCCATACCTCCATGTTACTGAGTTTACTTGTAACATTTGATTCTACAGGAGTAGATTTAGGAACCTGAGGATACAGCTGATGCACTCCATTTTTCAAATATGCATCACAGACAATGTCTTCTCCCCGCGAGATGGTTACCTTGCCTCGCTGACCATGAAATTGAAACCCATGCATATCTAGCTGAGGTCCAGATAAAAGATTACGTTTTAACATCCCAGCGTACATAACTCCTGTAAGAGTGAGGCTGGTTTTGCCAAAATCAAGTTTAACATCCCCTTTTCCCTCAATTGGAAAGGATACATCCTTAACAGCAACGGTCATTTCCTCTCCCACCAATGGTTCAAAATTTAAAAAGTAATTTTTGTTATTTACAAAATGATGAGTAGCCCCGGTATCCAGGATCCAGGACTTCTCATTTACATTAATACAATTAATATTATATTTAGTAATGTCACAAAAATTTGACTTACAAAAATCAGTCCTTGGATTACTGGAACAGTCATCATCTTTGTAATGTACCGCAGGTGGGGACTTTCTGGATCTGGACCATCTGGATTTCAAAGGCTTCCTCCGGGAGTGGGATGAGTTACTTGACTGGTCATCAGAAAAACTGGGTTCTCTCTCTCGGGATCGATGGTGGTGACCGGATCTCACTGGTTGTCGATCTCTGAAATGATGATTGTTGCTGGACCTCTCTGGTTGTCGGTAGTAGCCACAAGAAGAATCACTAGAAGTAGTCTCCGTTCGGTGTGCTGAAGGTGAGCGCCTATGGTACACTGATGATGGATGGCTCCTCGCATTTAATTTACGGAACTTGATACAGTTCTTTCTTAGATGTCCTCTCGCATTGCAGTGCCAGCATCTAACAATCCTCTTTTCTTTACTTGAAAAGTTCTTTTTGTTTAGTAAATTTGCATGAGGTGAACTCCTATTCATATCCATATCACGTACATTAAGACGAATTTCTTCAGCAGATAATTCCTCAACAATTTTATTAAACATGAAATTTTCACTTCGCCACCGCAAAATTGATTGCACGGATGAATCAAATTTCTTTGGCAGATAGCGTAAGAACTGAAAACTTAAGTAAGTTTCGTTAAAGTTCTTGTCAAGATGCTTAATATCGTTGAAGATTCTTAATAATCTGGCCGCAAACATATTGATACTTTCATTATGCTCGATTCTGCATTCAATCAAATTAGAAAATAGTCGCATGTGGTGCGCACGAGAATCAGGACAGTGATTGTTTCGAAGTATAGTCCATGCTTCGACTGGATCTTTACAGTCCTCAATCAGTCTCTTATAATCAGTCCCAACATGCAGGAAAATTAAAGCTAAAGCTTGATTGCTGCGAACATTAAAGCTTGAAACGTCAATTTTTGAGACATCAGATTCTGGAGGTTTCTCAGTTTGATTTACAATACACCAAAGATTTTTCTCTAATAATAGATACTTTAGATCAGCTGCCCAATTAATATAATTGGCAGCGTTTAATTTCTCAATAACTGTGGCCATTTTGAGAGTAACCAAGAGAGTAAAAAAATTTTAAAAATTTTCAAACTTTAAAAAAAATTTCATAAGAAAAATATATAATATGGTTAAAAGCTTTTGTAAAATTTAAAAACTGGAACTATGTATATATATATAACAAATCTTCTTGACTATACCAGCCCCCCCCCCCCCCCCCATCTATTTATTTATTAAGATGGTGAGCTTTTTTTTTTTTTCACTTTAATCAACCAAAAGCTGGACCAAATTTTTCAGAAAAAAAACGATCTTCACACGATCTTCATATTCAAAAATTTCTCTGAAATTTTCTTCATACGTCAACACAAACTTCGTTTTTCACTAAAAAATGTAAGTCCGTTATATACCACTATTCATACTACTAACAGTCCTCACAATATGAGCATCACTCGCCCATAACCAAACTGTTGAGAAATGCATTTGATTAAAGCCGATTTCTCATAACACTTAATTTAACACAAGCAGATAACGCTAAATGTAGCTTAGCTGGAATTGATTATCTCATACTGTAAGGTGGAAGTGTAGTTGAATATTTGATAACTTAAGCAATAGAAATATAAAGATGTGTAACGATGTTTCTTCATAAAACAAGCAAAAGATTTTTAATCCAGTCAGTCTTTATTTGAAGTAAAGTTCAACAGAAGATGATATTAACATCAGAAATAATGTTAATATCTGATGTTATTATTCAGTTCTTGATAATTTAGCAGAATAAACAATGAGATGATCTTGAATCATATTATAATAGAGACAGTATATATTAACATAAACCACAAAACTTAACTTAAATAACTTATACTTATTCACTATGAGTAAAGAGCTGCAACGTCAATGGCAACACGTAAACCATTAAGACAACATTCACATTCCATCACTGCGATCTGGGCTCAACTAAAACCCGATCGCTTCCGTGCAGATCAAAAACAATAAACCAAAGCCCCGATGATAGCAAAGTATGCGTATAAATACCTGGCCAACAGCTTGACAACCAATGACAACGATATTCTAGAACAGTCACGGAAGTGACGCGAGGCCTACGGCATGAATAATTAACAAAGTAACAAATCAGAGAATAACTTCTCTGCCGCCATCTATCGTAGAACCCGCGAACTCGCTAATCGAATGTCGCCGTGTGTGTGTTGACTGGTGAAAGAAGCAACGTGTCATTTAAATTAACAACTATTGTAAAGTGGAATTTACTGTTTCTAATGAATAAAATAAAAGTAATAAGTGAAGAATTAACAAAGTATGGGTAAGTTAAACATATATTAATGAATGAAATTACGTTTTAAATGATAAATATATACTGCTAAAAAGCACTGTTTATAAAATTTATAATGTGATATAATGAATGTAAATAAAGATAAAAATATGAATGAAAGTTAATGAATGCATGTGTTTAAAAGTGTAATGAGGCAGTAAGACTAAAAACTATTAACTGGAAGCTTGTTTTTACAACAGTATACTATTGTTATAGTTAGGTTTTCTCGAGGACTGTCATAAACGAAAGTTTGGAAGGAAAAGATGTCTCATTATTTAGTCAGAAAATGTAAACAGATATAACACGATGTACGTAAAAATTAGATATAAAGCCCTGAAATTTATGAGCCAAAAAAATATTATTCATTCATATTATATATTATTCATTCATTAAAATTACACGCAAAATTTGCAGACAGATTATGAAATTTTAGAAGCTTGTCGCAGACAGCTACAGAACTTTCTGCCACTGGGCCATGAAGTAAATAAAAATGGTATATGTACATATACTAGCACAGCATTTAAAATCAAATGGGACATCATGCTTTTGTATTATTGCCGTTAAATGACATTGTGTGGCTTCTAAGTTATTTTTAATAGAAAGGAGTGAACACAAAAAGTACCTCCTCAAACAGTATTAATAAGACATTATCTATTAAGTTTGCAGTGTGTTGACATAAAATACTTGGTATTATCCGGGCCAGGATTATCCGCATCGCCAAAAATGATTGTCAATTGCTAATCTTGTTTATCATTGCCAATAAACAGCAAAAAAGTAATTTAATATTGTTAAATACATAAAATTGTTTAAAATGGTAAATAATATATAATAAATAAACAATAATAAATAAATAACAAAAAACTGTAAACTAAAATAAAAAATAAACTATAAATTATATTAAACTATACACTATAATAAATAAACTACTTGTCAAAAAATAAAGGTTACTGTAATTAGTATAATTAGTGCCATGCTTGGCTCAGTTGTATCTGACCTGGCCCGGATAATACGTAAGTACCAAAGGGGAAAACACTATTTTGTTTCTTCTTTTCAAATTTAAATAAAGTTCACAGTTTACTGTCATTTTATTTTGCTTAGAAATAGTGAATTAGTGAAAATATTTTTTAAATTTCAGTTTAGCTATAGAACTATATAAAATTTTATGTTTTTTTGTAAATTGTTTGCATATTTAGTCATAGGTTTAACATTTATAGAATAAGATTCGGGGGGGGGGGGGAATCTGAGTAATTAAATTTTTTTTTTTAGTATATTAGAAACAATAACTCATTGCAAATAATATTAAACAATTGAGAATGTTCAATATTTTCTTATGAAATTTATATGCATGTTATTTAGGTATTAGGCAAGTTCTGTTGGAATCGGATAATCACGAATGTCCAGAATGTCAAGAAGTTGAAGTTTCGCCTGATACATTAATACCTAATCGTTACTTGAGAAGAGCCGTCTTGAATTTCAAAAATCAGACTGGTTATACACGTGCGAAGAAAGCGGCATATGCTAAATCCCCGCCTCCCGAAAGAGTACCTTCACCGGACTCGACAGTTGAAAGCCAACCACCACCACAGATAGAGAGCAGCACTCCAGAGCGGACAGAACAACCGGTGGTGACTGTTAAACAAGAAATTAAACCGGAAATTGAAGATCCTCCTCCTGTTCAGGAAGAAGTGAAAGATGACATGCCAGTTGAAACTGGCGAGAGTTCACAGCCTGCTACTCCACCCAGATCTGGGTTGGATGAAGAGTGAGTCAATTCTTACGTTTTATTATACTCTTTTATTTAACTCAATTTGGTTTTTGTATGTAAAGATGGAATTTTATAATCTATTTTTCATCCACGTTCTCATATGCTAGAATAAAAGAAATATATGTTCACAGGTACATGACAATCAATTGTAATAAAAATACAACACAGCAATGACAATACAACATTTTAATATTTTTAGAACTTAATTATAATTTAATATCTTAATCTTAGACTTTTCTTCTTAAAGCTGTAGTGAGTAAATATAAGTTGATGCCGAAAAAGAAGATTAATATTTTTTTTTAAATGTGGTAGTTGGGGGTCTAAGGAAATGTTTAGCAGTTTATAAAGTAGCTGGAGTACTCTAGAACTATGTTAATGAAAATTTCAAGAGAATCTGATCATTTTTAAAGAAGCTGCACCAAGAGCACCAAGAAGGAGATTAATATTCAAAATTGGTAGCAGCTGAAGTCTGAGAAATTATTTTATTGTGCAGATAGTAGCTGGAAGTCCTAAGAAGTTGTTAGAAGAAGAAAAAAAAAAAGGTGAATCAGGTGATTTTTAAGGGAGCTATAATAGGGTAATAGGGGCCCCAAAAGGGGCCAACTGATAGTTTTGAGCAGAACCCTAATAGGAAAACAATTTAAAAGGTCCCAGTACATAGTGCTTCAGATCATTAATTGGTTGAAATTAAGCATAGGGTATAAATTAATCATTATTATCAATAATAAATCATTAATTATCATTATAAAGTATAAATTAATCCTTATTTATCAATAAAATTTTAAAGAAATGCTCAAAAAGGAGCCCTAGGACTCCAATAAAAATATGAGGGTGGTGGCCTGGGGAGAGAAGTCCATGATTCAAGTTATGAATTGAAATGGTTACACAATTAAGAAGGGGGTTGAAAATGCATGGCGCACAAAAAGTTTAAAGGCCCCAACTTGCGGGGGGGGGGGGGGGGGGGGGGAGAGATCTTAACTGGAATGCAGAAATGGAGGAATAACTAAATAGAGAAAAAGTCCTCAAAACGAAGAAAATCAGATTAAAAGAGGACAAGTTATTAACATTTTAGGGAACAAAGACTTCAACTGGCCCTTTATCGGGCCCCAGGGGGCCAGGGTTTTAACCAGAATGTAGTAATGGAGGAATAACTCATGGGTGCAAGCCTTCAATCTCAGGACTGATTTCAGTCTTGGAGAAATGTTTGACTGATAGTAAATTCTATTTGTATACTTAAATAATAGCAATTTTACTATCAAGAACTTTTAATTACTTTCTTTTATGGTAAGAGATCCATTTTTAGCAAGACATAGAAATCTTCTAGTCTATTTCCATTTGGCTATTCCTAAATACTTAGAAAATTTTTCAGTCTTGGCTTGAATGCACTTTTTGCACCCATGAAATAACTAAATGTAGGAAGGACGCCCAAAAACGAGGAAGATCAGATAAAAAAGGAGAAAGTTATTAAAAATTTAGGACACAAAAATGTAAAGGGGTGCGGGGGCCGAGTCGTGTGCGTGAAATTTTTTTGTCATTCATGTAGTAGCTGGAAGTCCTAAGAAATTGTTAGGGAAAAAAAGCTAGTGAATCGGGCAATTTTTATGGAAGCTATAATAGTGGCCCAAAAGGGGGCGCTGATAGTTTTGAGTAGGGCCCTAAGATGAATGGTCCTAACTGGAATGTAAAAATGAGGGAATAACTAAATGGAGAAAAAGCCCCAAAACTGAAGATCTGATTAAAAGAGGCAAGGTATTAACAATTTAGGGAACAAAAACTTCAAGGGATCCAGGGGCTCCGGATCTTCTTCCAAAATGTTCTTTGTTGTTCATGTAATAAGAAGTTGTTAAAAAAGAAAAGCTAGTCAATCAGACGATTTTTAAGGGAACTAGCGTGCTCAAAAGGGGCCATCTGATAATTTTGAGCAGGCCCTAAGATGAAGGTTCCTAATTGGAAAGTAGAAATGGGGGAATAACTAAATGGAGAAAAAAACCCCCAAAACTAAGAAAATCAGATTAAGGGGGCAAGTTATTTACAATTTAGGAAACAAAAACTTCAACGGGCCTCATACCAGGCGACAGGGAGCCAGGATCTTAACTGAAATGTAGAAATGGGGAAAAAGCTAAATTGAGAAAGGGCCCCAAAAACAAAGAGGATCGGATAACAATTTAGGGCAAGGATCTTAAAGGAGACCCAGAGGGTCCAGGTATCAAAAAATTAAAAATATGAGCCTCAGATGCATCAGGACCTGCCTTGGACTATCCGCACCCATATTTTCAGACTTTTACGTGCAGTACATTTCGCTAGCCATCGCACATAGACAGACAGACACACAGACAAACAACTTTCTTTTATTAGTATAGATGACACATATAGTTTAAAATTTAAACCAGAATGTATACTGCAGTTAAGTTAGGACAACAGAGAAAGGAAATCCTACTTAAAAAAGAAAAGTGTGTTACAAGGGATCATGATTATACCGTACCTATCTTTTCACAAGCTGGCAATCATGTGTATCGAATGTATGCAAAATGTGAATTCAGAAATGTTGCTTATACAATCCAACATTATGAGGTTACCCTTCATGAGAGAGTTAAATGTGCTTTAAAAGACAGACATGGAACTTATGTTTGATTCATTAGCACCGAGTGATTGAAAAGTCACACAATCTAACTTAAAAAAAAAACCCAAAGTATGTTATAATGGAAGTATTTTTCAATAAGTGCCAGTACTATACTGTTTTTAAGTCTCATAGGAATAGAAATTTTAGTTACAAATTATGCTGATAACAGTTAGTTGGATGCAAGATGGAAATGAGGAAGGATGAGGTCAGAATGTGATCAGCTGCTTGGTGAACCTATCAAACCAGTTTGTTACCCCACATTCTTTGATCTTATCAGTATAGTACACTATCAATTCTTTTTATTTCTAAACTGTTCTTAGATTGCTAAAAATGTCTCAAAAGTCCAAAATGCTCTGCTCTCGTCAAACAAAAAAAACTGAAAATTTGAAGGATTTTTATAAAAGTACAGGGCTGAGAAAGGTGGAATTGTCTAAAAAGATGCATTTTCCAGTTTCTACATTAAAAACTGTGATTGACGAAAAATTGAGGATGTTGTGAAAGCTTTTAGACCTTCAGCATCAAAGAAACTGCATGCAAAAGGATAAATTTCCTGTTTTGCTCCAGCTTTTCTCTCAGTAGTGTGTGACAAATGTTCCAGTAAGTAGAAGAATGTTGATAGAGAAAGTGAAAGAAATATTAAAGATGAATCTGAGTGATTCTGGCTTCTCAACAGGATAAGTCAAAAGATGATCCAACTGAGTGTGTTGCAGAATGGCATGAAAGTTTACCAAGCACAATCAGTGAATACCAGCCAAGAGATGTTTTTAAATCTAGCCTGGGCAGCTACCCACTACAACCCTGGGTGAGACTGACTTCTATCATCTGATGCCAACATGGTCTTTAGCATTTAAAGAGGAAGAATGTAAAGATTGTGTTGCTTTGTGTAAACTCCACATAGTAGAAATGTAAAGATTACTCTTTTGGTAATAGGAAAATAAAAAAGACCAAGATGTCTGAAGATGATCCACGCACTACTGCTGGAATAATATGCCAACAAAAATGTGTAGATTTTCACCAAGTGACTGAAAAAACTTGGCAAACTTATGAAGCTAAAAACATGTATATATTGGAACAATCCACACTCTATCGATAACATTGAACATGTGATTCAATAAATAAGAAAGGGCCTCAAATGTAAAACTCACCTGCATGCATGTATCCAATCCTGGGACAGTGTTCATTTTTCTATCAGTTTGTTTCTCAGAATAATCATTCTTTCAATTTAATTCATGTTTGTAGTATATGTACTTTTTATGGGTTGTACAACTCTTCAATCACTCTGTATTAATATCTCAAAAAAGAGTTTTTTAATTTGTTGCTTCACAAATAAGTGGCTGGTATAAGTTATGCTTTTTTTCTTACCTTCCAAAAAATATATCTTGTAATTTTGATTGGACTAGATTGACTATTATTAGACTTTATTCTAAAATCAAAATGAAATTACAAAATAATTCTTTAACAATGTTTTAATTTTCAAAATGGATGCTTTTGTTTATAAATGTTAACTTATTGTATTTCTCTCCCAGCTCTCGAGATTTGCAGCCCGGCACCCCTCTAGCAGACGAGCCTCCTGTTGATGAAGTGCATCACGAGCCTCTGCCCATCCAGGCTATCGGTCAGGAACAATACCACTCGGACAGATATGACTACCATTCTGGCTCTAAATATCCTCCCAATTACAGAGACGAATATCACGACGAACATTGCGAGGATACCGTCTCATCTTCTGAGCCGAAACCGATCAGCACCATTGCAACCATTACCAACATGCGTAAACGTTGTATGGGGGGAGGAGTAAGTATTGATTGATAAATCCTAAACCTTACTCATTTTAGTAGTTTATTTAGTAACTATTGTTCTAAGTCAGTGGTATATGCTATGCAGCCCCCCGAGTTCATTTCATGTGGCCCTCTGAGAATTGGGTGTATAATTAAATTATATAAAGTATTTTTAATAATTAACCTATCTTAAAATTATTTAAAATTTTTCTCACTTAATTTTACTAAATTTTCGTCTTTTAAAAATACTTATTTTTTCAAAAAAAAAATCCTAAACGTTTTCAACGTGTCATACTTTTTCTTTTATTTCTTTTCCCTTTGAAAAATTTTCCTTTTCAGCACTTCTATTTTTTTTTTTTTTTTCTCTTTCAATGCATGTAATGCATGTATTCAATTAAAAAGTTCTATTTGGACCAAGCCTTTTAGATATTTCTAGAAGCTTTTATTCTCATGTTTTGGTAATCACCTCTATTTTCTTTAATCCTTATTCTTTCCACTGCGTAAGACATTTTCTAGATGTTCCCTGAATTTTTAAATTTAAATAACAAAATTTTCTTTTTATCTCGTTATTTTAGAAATAATAAAATTTAGTTTTCTCAAGTGATTTAAAATAATTTACTAAACGAAAAAAAGATCTAAAGGATTTTTCCTCCTGTAGACTCTGCCAGCTAAAACTGAAGTGTGAAGTAATATTTATTTTAATCCTTTAAGGCTGCTTGTCAGTAAACTTCCCGATTCTCCTCGCTGATGTTAATAAACCTATGGACATAGGATGCATTCGTCTATTTAAAATATCTCCTCGGTAAATTAACCCTTTTAGTGCGGGAGTCGACATAAGGGTCCGAGTGCGGGAGTCGACATCTAGGAGTTTGGTGCTGTAGACTACACAAAGCTTCGACAAAAGACGCCTAGGCATTCACGGCGTGTATTGGGCTCACTGTAGCGCGTCATGGATTTAGTAGGAAAAAAACCCCCAAAAAATTCTGCACTGAAAGGGTTAATATTTTTAACTTCTGTTTTCTTTGTACTGTTCTTAAAGAATGTCTCTTTTTTTTCTTAGTTGTCAATTTTTTTCTAAAATATATACTGAATTTTATATGAAATGTTAAAATCTTATTCAGCTTCGCTAAGATTTTAACACATAAAAATATCAATTAAGCACCTAGTTTAGAAATATTTTGATAACTAAGAAAAAAAGAGACATTCTTTAAGAACAGTACACAGAAAACAGAAGTTAAAAATATTAATTTCCTGGAGAGATATTTTAAAAATACGAATGCATCCTACGCCCATAGGAATAACATTAGCGAGGGGAATCGGGAAGTTTACTGACGAGCAGCCTTAAGCGTCCTAACCATGTTTTTCCATCGCACAATTTTTTAATTTGAAGTTGAACCTATTCAATATCCTTAACAATTCTTTTCATAACTATTATTTTAGGAATCAAACATACATGAAAAATTATGTGAGATGCTTAAAGGGTTAATTACGCAATCTGTTTCAATCCTTTAGATACATTATTATTTTCTCACTAAATTTTATTATTTCAATTTTAAATGTACTAGGATGCTATTTTTTTGTAGATTTCTGCTTTTTTAATTTCAAAATTCTAAAGTAAATGTATATATTTAACTTAGTCTTAACATGTATTACATTGATGAAAAAAGGTTATTTTTTTAGATTCTTAGATTTCTAAAAAAGGCACATGTAAAAGTGCTCTTTTTTAATGCAAAAGACAGTAAGCGACCCTGTTTTGAATGTGTGGAAAGAAGGGTTTTATATTTTTTTGTACCTAAGAGGAAGCAAGGTACAGCACTCTTCTAAAACTGTCAGGGGTAAAGGACTCTGATCTTGGTGAATAAAATTGTCAAGTTAAGACAGCACAAGTCATGCAAAACCACTCACAAGCTAATGTTAAGTCTATGGGATGTTATTTTCAAATCTCTCGCTTGCATTTTAATATTTTAAAATAATTTTTGTATAGAATAGTTGAGATTGATCTCTAACTGGGCAAGTTTTTACTTATTCGATTTTGGTTTAAATTTTTTTGCAATGCGACCACTTTCGGAACCAATTCTGAAAGTGAAAGTAACTTTCTAAAAAAATATATGCTAACAAAATCTAAAATGTAAAATATAGCCCAGTTAGAGATCGACCTCAACTATCCTCTACAAAAAATCATTTAAAAAAATTTAAATGCAAGCGAAAAATTTTAAAATAGCAAGCTCACATGTTTCTTCGCATGACTAGTGTAGGCTGTTATGTGCATTATGGATTTTTCTATATTTAATTGAGACCATTTATTGAATGAATTTTAAGCAAAATTTTACCTAGAATCCATATTGGAATTTTGGCAGCTCCGGTTTTTCAGTCTAAAGTTAAAACCTAAGAAATAAGCAAATGTCTTTTGTGTATGGGGTGGGGCGATTGGCCCATTAAATATTGAGATCTATAATTTAAAAAAATGCTCTAAGAGCAATGCAATTTTTTTTTTTTTTGAGGTAGAGGGAGGGGAGGGGGGAGTTACTGGGATAAAAATATGATTTTGTGTGCTTTTGAAACAGATTTAAATTTTCTGAATTTTAGTGCTTTTGAATTACTTACTTAAAAATGAACATCAATTTGTTAATGGTATGTATTTATTTTATTATTTATTTATGTTTTGTTTGTATTTATTCATCCGTTTTGGTAAATAAGATTTATCAAAATAGATGTTTTCTTCTTTGGGGAATAGATTACATCATTAATTACGTCATCCATTTCATGGGGGGCGGTAACTTTCCTTTTGTTGTAATATAACATTTTCTGAACTATTACCTAAAGCTAATTTTAATTTTTAAAACATTTTGATTTTTTTAGATGCTATCTATTATTTACTAAAATCATTACAAGCAGGGTGTCTAGCCACCTAGAAAAGTCAGAGTAATTTATCATTTCTGAGGTAAAATAAGGAAAATTTGAAAATTCTGAGAAAAGTTAGAAATTTTTAAACTCCAAAGAAAAAAAAAAAAGAAAAATGATTCTTATAAAATTAAGGATTTGAAATTGCAGTGCCATTAAAATCAAACTTGGCTGTTCAAAAGTACTCTAAAGAGTATTTCAACCTCCCGTGCAAATCATTTTGTCTACCCCCCTTTCAGTCTTTCTTTGTAACTCAGAGATTTTCAGTTCCAGCTTCAATGAAACTTTCTAGTGAATGTTGAAGGTTGTATTAGGTGTTTCACTCTGCTTACTTATCTTTGTTTGGGAACTGAATCTTTGTTAGCTTTAATTTATTGAATATTTATTATTTGTATTAGAATACATCAAAGCAATCTGCATTTAACTGTGACTGGTGTGATAAAGGATTTCATCCTTATTTGACAAAATGGATAGAAGCTGATGCAAAAAAATGTATATCTGCAAAATGTTTAACAA
The DNA here is from genome assembly GCA_963931845.1 of Maratus michaelseni. Taxonomy (NCBI): domain Eukaryota; kingdom Metazoa; phylum Arthropoda; class Arachnida; order Araneae; family Salticidae; genus Maratus; species Maratus michaelseni. The sequence continues at coordinate 4,334,577 of OZ007592.1, read as the reverse complement.
TTTGTAAATTTTTAATCTGTCATGAAAGTTCCACTCTCAAATACACAACTTTTAAGATATTTTGTGTGTAACATCACAAAATCTCGATACCTGGATTATTATTGGTATGGAAAACCTGAAAACGTGAGGGAAATTCATTGCTGATCTGGAATAGACACCCTGCAAGATGTTTTGTGCTGTTACTTGCACTTCAAAGGGAAAACATACCCAATAACTCCCCAAATAAAAATGCCTAGATTTTTTAAACTTTATTATTACTGCTCACAAACAATGTCGACTTAATTATTTTCATATTTTAGATGGGATTTTGTAATTCTGTTAACCCCTCCCCCCACCTGTTGAAGTGTGACGTATTTAATGGATGCAGCCTTTTCATCCTAAGCTGATAGATTTTTGCATTCAAAAAATGCTTAATGTAAGTTTTTTATGAAATGAAAAACTAATTTTTATATATTTATTTTTTAGCGTCCTCCTGCTGTTCGCCAACAATTTCCTCCTAATCAAAGGCCACCTAGAGGTATGTACTCTGTAACTTTTTTTGTGCTATCTAAACTCTATCCATGTGCAATACTGTTTTGTCACACATGTAGTATATTTATTAATTTTATAGTTTTAAGAAATCATTGAGGAAAAAATATTAAAATTTGTATCATTAAATTCATTTATGGATTAATGCTTGCCTAAATGTGCATGTTATTTAAATATACTGCAAGACAAATATTTTTATTTATATAGCATCCTTAAATACATTTATGTAAATCTATTATGGAGTTAAAAATTGGGCAAGTGTTAGGAAATATCTTTCAATGTATGACCTACTAGGCTAAGTATTCAGTACTCCTGTAGTAATGATGGTTTCATTTCAAACATATGTGAGGCAATGGTGGCTGTAACTGCTTCTGAACACTATATGAATGATTTTTCCCAAGGGATTTTTCTATTAAGAAACTTAGAAATTCGTTTTAATCCATCCAGTATTTTAAAATACTAAATTATCTAAATATCTTTCCATGTCTTGCATGAAGGCCATTTGTAATTATCTGGTTGGTACACTTTTAAAACCGTTAATAGTAAGATAGCCATGAAAATGATGGCAAATTAAAATAATCATGAAAGTAAAAGATGATGGGTTATTGGTAAACTTATGCAAGTTTAACATATATAACTCATGATAAAATTGGATGGCAAATAAAAATCCTTTGACCCTAGTTTTAAGAGCAATTAATTTATGGTTCCTTTAATCAAGTAGAGCAGAACACACCTATATTAAGGGAAGGACAGTCTGAATTATCTTTTCCCTTCAGGTATCTTCTGCTTCACATGGTAAATTAATTGCTCTAGAAACTAGTTGTGTTTGTGGATGATTTATTAGCGATGGAAGGAGTTTTACTTGACATCTATAACTCAGTTTGTTATCTGGAAGCAGTTTCTCTTAATCTTTTAAAATGCTTTTGGGATATTAAAATTTGTAGTTATTATGGATCAGTGATCCAAAAAAATTTGAGGAGGGTCAGTCATAATTTTTGATGGGTCCTTCAGAATGTATAATTTTTCTCTTGAAAGGCTGCAAAAGAGGTATATTTTGTATTAAATATCTATCTTATTTCTAAGCAAGGACCCAGTTTTTTGGAAATGTCTGGGTCCCAGGGATCCAAGCTTTCAAAAGCCTGGCCACATCACTGATGGATTGTTAACAAATCACAAATTTTTGCACTTTTGCCACATGCCTTATTAAACTTTGGAATTTTTTATTATCAACCAATACTTTTTGTTAGGGGCAGAAAATTGTTAGCAGCTGTTCTTAGAATGCAAAAGCATATAATGAACATAGATGCAATACATGAATAAATAAATACATATACTGATCTAATACTCCTATATTTCAGGGTTTCAATGTATTTAAATTTTTTTTTTTAATTTAAAGCAATATTTGCATCATATTCCATTATATAAAAAAACTCCCTATATATTGAATTATTCTTAAAACCTTAAGACTGTGATTTAAAATAAATGAATAACATTTTCTTATTTTCTAAAAGAAATATTTTAAAGAGAAATTTTGGCCATGTAATGTTTATTTGTTTAAAAAAAAAAAAAAAAAAAAAAAAAAAAACTATTCAAATGGTGACATCTCAGCAAGAAAAACTTTCCCGCTCTTTTTGATTTAGTTGATGTGGGTTTCATTTTCAGAGGTTGTAAGCACACATGGTGTTCCTAAAACATTGGAACAAACTTTCAGGGGAGATAAATGCGTTCAAGACACATTTTTTGTGCAGGAAACCATTTTCAAGATCTACTTATTCCATCACGGCAAGCTGAACCCAGATTTCCATTCACAACTTTAGCAATAATGAAGCTGTTTTAGTGAGATTTTCATCATATTGCATTGTGTGAAATGGGATGACATCATTGGAAGTGACTGAATTTCATTTGGTCAATGACCCAGTATAAGGTACTGTCAGCTGCATTCTGAATAATGGAATATCTACTTCACGGTTTGCATATGAATGGTGATAATTTTTAGAACTTCCCATCAGTGGTGTAGTTGTAAAAAACCCAAGAGTATATGCTATGCGCAGAGGGCACACCCAGAGAGTTGTTTATTTATAGTTTTATTTGAGAAACAGAAGGGCATACAGTTTCTTTTAAAAAATTCAGAAGTTATACCTCCACTACAACCCCTACTTCTCACCATGTCACACTATTTGACAGAAAGCAGAGCAAGTCTGTCAAAAATATAGCTATATAATATATTCATTATTGTTAAAGTAACAAACAAAAATCCAAGTTAACCTCTGTACAAATAGGCTGTATTTATGATTGAATGAGTGGATTGCGATCCTGGTTTCTTATACAAAATGATGCCTATTGCCACCCCTAAAATTTAAGCATTAGATTTAAAAGTTAGAATAAATATTTTGGCATTTTAAAAAGGGTTTATTTATCCTTTCATATCCCCCCCCCCTCCAAGATGAGATCCACCAGATTTGCCTGCAAAACTGGGGGAGCTCACCCAGAAGACCGAGAATGCCAATGTGAGTTAAAAAGAAGTGTTTAATTGAGTAAGGCTTCAAAATAAGTTAATGTTAAAGTTAAATTTACAACTAAGATTGGTAAAAAGTGAGGGCTGAATTTTGCTGCTGGAAAAATATTAAAAGTTCATATTTTGACGCATAAAAATTAAGGAAAAATGAAAGATTTTATGTTTTTATGCTAAAAATTTCTAAGTTTGGTGTATGGCTCTCGGGACAATCTGACCGAACTTTACATTAAAAACTTGAAAAATATAAGAATTATACCACAAAACATACGGAATCTATGAAAACAATAATACAGTATAAAACTATGTATAAAACTTTTATACAGTAATAAACTATATGAAAAAAAAAAAATACTAATAAGATAAAGATTAAAATAATAGCCATAAATTTGTTGTTTGTCTTTTGGCCATAATTGTATGGATTAAAAGTCTTTTGGCCATTTTTGTGCTATTTTTGTTCAAGTCCTTACAGCACAAAATTTCAAAATATTTTATAAAATATATATAGTTCTGTGAAAATTATAACTTTATGGTAAAAAGTGCAAAAATTAAATATAAAAATAGTTATATAAAAATATATAAACATATGGTATCAATATAATAAAATAATAATAATAAACATAAGAAATTGGTGTGAAAAATATACGTTCTTTATATGTAAATATTCACATTAGACAAATACTTGAAAATGTTAAATTATGAAAAAGAAACTTGAAATTATTTATTCACATTTTTTCAAAACGTGAAAATATTAAAATTGCACCAATATAAAATTGTTAAAATTAAAAAGATTATGTAAATATATAAAAATAACGAAATATACTGTAAAATGGACAAAACAGGTGTGGACATAACAAGTGTAAGATATAGAGTTTATTTACAGGGACTACTGGTTAGGTAAGTAGTTTTATTTGTATCCTAAACCTTTGGAGGTTTTAGCAGATCCTAAACCTCGGGAAGGTTTTAGCAAAAATTAAAAAAAAGAAAATTGAGCATGATGTTTCTATTTTGGGTGAAGATGTAGATGCAATTTAATTGTAAGCAATGGAATTTACTGTTTTGCAGACTGAGGTGTATTTGTTTTCCCCATAAATCTGAGCAGCAATATAATAAATTACAACTACTTCTCACTGTTAGCTCAAAGAAAAAATAAATAAATTCCTGCTCGAGACAAGTAATAAATCACAGAACATTTTTCCTTTAAAATTAGGCCAGAACGCTCCGAATTTTCCTTGCTAGTTTTTACGCAAATAACAAAAATATTTTTATTTTTAAGGGTTTTACTACTGGCAAAGAAAAAACTAATTAATAAAACAAAAAAAATAATAAACCTAGTATGAATAAAAAAGGACAGTGTTTTAGAAGTGCATGGCAACCTGGTGACAATTCTGTTTACTAATGGATCTATTCTTACAAAAATGTCAGCAGTCGCCACATTTGCACATGTACATCACTGAATCATCTTTGATTGCATAGGAGTTCTTTTGGTTGGAGTTTAACCAACTGAAAAACTTAAAAAAATTGTGGGCTTAAAGATTTAATGGAATGGAACCATGGTCATCTTTAAAAATCGAATGGGTGGATTTAGACACTATTGGACTTACCACGGTAAAAGTGGATTCACCAAGGTCATGCCTAAACCGATTGGTTAATGAATTGAATTTATTTTGAATAGTTAAAATGGTAAGGACGGGGCCTTCAAATTTTACCTTTAAAAACTGGCTGGGGTTCAACCAACACAGGGAATGATGGGTCACGATATTTGAATTAAAAAGTGATATGGGTAATAAAGGGGTGATATGAGTAATAAAAAAGGAAATGGTAAAAATAATATAATATAAAATATAAAAATATTGAATAAATGCACTGGAAACACAACATAAATACTTACTTACATGAAATATTTTTTTAAATACTGCCAATCTGATTGGTATCTCCAACAGTTCAATAAAAATATATTTTCATATAAAAAGAAACGAACTGTAATGATGAATAAGTACCATAGCTAATAATTAAACACACACAAAACCTAAAAATAATAATAATAATATATTTACAAATAAAAAAAAATTCACCTGGAAAAATTGGGTAAAAACTTGATGAAAAATACTTGGTGAATAAAATGATAAAAACACTGAACTATCACTGCGTAAATGTATCATTTAATATCTTCATAGCTATTTTCTTTCCTGTTTCACTCTTATATGGAAAAAGTTATAAAAAGAAACAAAAATGTTGCCTGTTTAAATGTTTTTACTGGAAAGCATTCATAAAAGTAACTAGAGTTCAACCCATTTATTTATAATACCATAAACATTAAATTCAACTGCATTTACTTTTTTGGTGATCGCACGTATGCTTCACCTCATGAAAAAGAAAAGAAACTACTGTTATCAAAATCTCTCACAATTTTAATGTGCATAGCTTGCCATTACCAAATTTCCTTTAACTTTAATAACTTGAACTTTACAAGAAAAAATAAAGCTAATAAAATTTTAAAATAATAAATTTAAATTTGCTTAAAACTTCTAAAATCCCTTTAACCCAACTGTGATATTTTAGAAAAATCTAATTTTGAACTTTTAAAAACTACACATTGATAACAGCATTTTTTTTTTTTTTTTTTTTTTTTTTTTTTAACTTTTCATATTTCCAGGAATAACTTTAATATTAATTCGTTAAGCAAATAAACAAATAAAATACTGTTTACTTTAACAAAATCGATTTTTCAAAACACCTTTTAATAAAAGAAATAACGTAAAAGAAATCTGTATTGTGGTTTAATTACTTTTAATACAAAAACTTATTAAAATATTTAAAAATTTAAGCTTCAATTAAAAAATATCAGTTACTTTCAAACACTTAAATGAAGAAATTAAAAAGAATGTAATCAAACTTTATACTTTTTTTCTGCAAAACCATTAAGATGGAAATTTATATAGCAATAAAACTTACCTGTGGATTAAAATATCCAATTTGCTTTAACACCCCCCCACACACAAACAAAATAAAATAAAATAAAATAAAACACAGGGCTTTTTCTGACCCAGATCATTATCGTTATTTGTTCACTAACGGTAAATAAATAACATTTTCCGGTAAATAAATAACATTTTCCGGTGGTCGGTTCACAGTGCATCATGAATCACTTTAGTTTAACGTGCTCAACTGAAAGAAAAGAAAAACTTTAAAAAATAAATGAACACTGAATGTTTTTTCCTTTTCTTACTCAGTTCTAACCACAAAAATTTAAAGTCGGGATCGCACAGATAACGAAGGACACAGATAAATATTTCAGTTCTGTATCAGAGTTTGCGCGATCTTGAAAATCAGCTGTCCCTTTGAACTACATATGTTGAGGTTATAAAAGAGTTTTTCGAAAAATTCAGTTTGATCTTCAGTGAGTCTAAAGTTAATAAATTGATGTGGTTTGCAAATTGATAAGTTTCTTTTTGACGATAAAAGAGTGAGGAAAAAAAATGTTTCTTGGCGGAAATATAGTAAATAAATTTCAGCATCAAGGATGTTTATTTTCAGTTTTTTTTTTTTTTTCAGATGATTACGAAAATTATTTGAAGGTTATCTGGCGAGTAAGCACACTAAGTAAAATAATTAGATGTTGGAGAAAAAGAAAGTTATTTTTTACCGGCCATGGGAGAAAAGTATTTTTCTTTTCTAGGTGAATATATTCAGTTTTTATACACAATAAAAGTTCATGATGGTAAAATGCACTTTCTTGAAAGACTATAAAGACCCGGTCGGTACTCATTATTTTTCAGCAGTCTCATAAGTTTTCAGAGTGTAGCCAGGCGACGAAGCACGAAAAGGGAGTTTTTTATCCGCAAAGGTATGCGCAAAAACATCTTTTTCCCTCTCCTCTGGTCAATCGAAGTCTCTCATTAATTGCTGGCTATCTTTTGAGATTGTTCGTGGGCCGATTGCACTGACACAACACAGATACTATTCGAAATTTTCATGGCACCAGTGGAATTTTTCATTTTTCAAGTTCTTTTATCGTGGAAAGGCTGGGATTTTCCCGAAGTAGGCGACTGTCATGCCGACTTTATAAATTGTAACAAATTATCCGGGGACGACTTGGGAGACTAATAATCGACAGAAACATACAAATAAGTTGGACTCGGGACCTCTAGACAGATCGAACTCGTTTATTGAAGCATTTCTTCGTACAGACATCTTCGCACGTTCAGTCGGAGGTCCCGCGAGCCATTTGCGTTAAATTTTGAGATCTACATGGCCGAGGGTTTGGCTGACCGCTCAAATGTGCCAAAAATCTCTCTTCTTCGTCCTTGCATGTGGTTTTAATCAGAATTTAGGATATTTTCCAGCAGAGGGAGAAAGAGTCAAATTGGGAGGATCATTTATTTTAATTGGTCAATTAGCTTTTGACTGATGTCTGGTGTCTTATGCCGACACCAAGGCTTGGCCGGGCCTGGGAGCCGCATCCCACAGACTGCTGCAAGAAATGCAAACTCATCACTTTTAAAACTTAAAGAGATGTTGAAATTGATAGATGAAAGTAATATTTGTGAGGCTGAGAAACAAAGATCACAGGGGCAGATTAGATTTAAAAGTTAGAATAAATATTTTGGGATTTTAAATTTTAATTTTGCATTTTAAAAAGGGTTTATTTATCCTTTCATATATTCATATATATATATATATATATATATATATATATAAACTTATTGCAAAAATTATCCATTGAAACAGAAGTAACTGAACAAATGCAATGAAATTATTATATATATATATATATATCTGACCTATGTCATACGATAACGCTCGTATTTTTATAAATCGATTTTGATGAAACTAATTGTGTGTATTAAGGTCACCAATGTCTCGACCGAGTTCGTTGGCCAGCTTGGTCTGCCATTTTGTTTCAAGATGGTGGCCATTTAAAAATTTAAAACTAAAATAAATATACAAAAAAGTTAAAAATTCAAATTTATTTTTTAATTATGTGTTAGGCCTTGATACAAGGATTCCAGAGCATTTTTTGGTTTACCTCTATCTTAAAAAATGGCTGAGATAGAGCAGTTTGAAATTCTAGGGTGGCTGACATTTTGAAACAAAACAGCAAAATATTCGGCCAAACCCAATATTCAGCAGACCAAATATTTTGATATTCAGCCTAACCACATACTCGATAGTATGACTGAATACCAAATACATGCGTGATTAAAGTTGTTGTATCTTAGCTTTTGGTAATAATGAAGAATTCAACTAAGTCATTATCTTATTTTAACAGACGATAGACCTCCTGAGTCTTACAATCGGGAGAGAGACGATTATCATCGTTATGACAGAAGGCACGAGAGGATTGCTCAAAGATCCAGGGATCATTCGAGATACAACAGATCTCCTCAAAGATATCATGCAAAGTAGGTTTACTTTCTTTTTTAACATTCAGCCATTGTATGAGCAGTATAATTTTTGTTAAATAAAACGTTAAATTTTAAGTCCTATTATGACTATTTCAAAGCTGCCAACTCTCCTGTTTTTCGCAGGAGACCTGCATTTTTTTTTAGCACAATCTCCTGTTTTTACGTTTAAGTATGAATTTCTCTCATTTTGCACTTGGATTTTTAAAACATACTTCTGAAAATAAGAAAATTGTTCTTTTCAATCTCAATAAAGGGTGCCACAGCATTGCTTGGATCACATTTCTCAAAATATGATATTTACTGATCATAAAAGAATCATGAATTCCGTCAATCGGTCACAGGAAAACCCCCACAGATTTTATCAATTGGTTGCAGAGAATAATCTTGTATTCCGTCAATTGCTCAGGGGAAAAAATATCGTGAATTTCATCAATTGCAAACAGAAAAAAATCTCTAATTTTAACAATATATCTAAGGGTGAAAAAAAATCCTGAATTTTGTCGATTGATCCTTAAAAATATAGCGAAATTTGTCAATTGATTATTGATAAAATTTGCAAATTTTATTAATCAGTCACGATAAAAAAAAATCGCTAATTTTGTCAATTGGTCAATATATATTTTTTAATCTCTATCTCTATAAAAGAGTAAGTGTCTGTCTGCCTGCCTGCCTGCCCGCGTGTATATGGAATTTTGGGTTCGAGGCTATTTCAAGCTCCTCCCATGAAATAGCCTCGGCAACGCCATCCGTGGCAACGAAGCAGCCAGCCAATGAGAGCAGGTGCAGGATCCAGGATTTTGGGTTCGAGGCTTTTTACAGCTCTCCGCCAAGTTCACGGTAACGAAGCAGCCAGCCAATGAGAGCAGCGGTTATTACGGGATATAGTGAGCAATAGCATTTCCTTCCTTTACGGAAGCGGCTAGCCACAGATTTCATTGTTTTGTTTATGTTTGAGTTTTATTTTAAAGAAAATGAATATATTTTTGACAGATTGAGATTAAAGTAGGTTAGTTTTGATTGTATTCATTCTTTGTATGTTTAGTTGCCCCCATATATTATGTTTTAGGTAAGAATATAACTTGCATTTTACTGATTGCATTTTTCATGTTCTGAAATGAAACAAATTGTTTTCAATAACAAATCTTAATGAATTAAATTAATCTTACATCTTACTATAAAATGTGCAGTTCTACAATTTATCGCATGTTACAACGTTCTCAGGAACTAAAAATGTAGTAAAAACTCTTAACAGAAAGATTGTAAATTAACTAACTCATATATATAAGATATAACTTTAAACTGATATGCCTCTTCAACTGTTGTCGAAATCAATGTAATGTAAATATTTCTTAAATATTATGATTTTGTTTAAGAATTGGAAACATTCAGTGAAGTGTAGATTGTATTTTTTCATCAAAACAATTTGATTTGTAAGTATGAGGTAAAAAAAAATCACCATTTTCTCACATGACGAGTTTCATCAGAAAGTAAAACAATAAATAAATATGAATGATTTGCGGAGCTGTTTCAAAATAATTATAAAGAATAAGTCTTTAAAAATGTAAAATCAATGTTATTTCTGGCCGAATTTGTTAAAAAATAATTATAAACCATTTTAATTTGTAAGCATGTTGTAAAAAAATCACCATTTAGTGACAAATTTTGTGTTTTATAAGAATCGCCCAAGAACGGACATGCAATGTGATATAAAATTTATGTTGTCATCGCACTAATTATTTTTGTTGAGGGTTTTTGGGTGATGTTATTGAATTAGTGATAGAAACAGCTCCGCAAATCATTCATATTTACTTACTGCTCAGCCAAGCTTTAAAGACTGGTCACGTGAGTAACGGGTCCAAATATGACCAGTCTATTCTTCGTAATAGGGATCGAGGTAATGAAAGGGAGTCGCCCCTAGTTTTGCTTTCGTGGGGGGATGAGTTGATTCCCGATCGTTTCATGTTTACTTGTTCCAAGATTATAAAAGGATTTTTGTTCTTATGTAATAAAGCACATAAAAATTGTAGTTTTCTCTTCGATGAAGGGGATATCTTCAATCTAAAGAAACATGTTATGATAATTTAGATTATTTAATTATCGGATATAAACATGTTAAGTAAATAAATACTATTTTTTACTGTATTTTTACACATGTCATTGCAATTTATTGTTTTCTTAAATAAATAACGATTTTAAATATTGGTTCCTTACAGTTATAGGGTACACTTATGTAATTGTAGGAGAAGTGTGGTTTTAAAATGTTCTTTTATTAGTATGGTTATTAATACATATTTTTTTAATTTTACCGCAAGAATTCCATTTTTTTTTCTTGATTGCTCATGTTCATTTTCCTATATGAAACCATTTAATAATATGGCGAAAATGTATAACAAAATACTCAATTAATAAGAAAAGAAAATAGTTCAAATTGTACAGAGTCATACTAAAGGATGAAAAATATTTTTTACACTCAAATATTTTTAAAAAAATGTGCTCGAATTCAAATTAAGTTTTCTGATACCTTTACTAAATCTTTTTAATTGATAAATGCGCGAAAGTTTCAGACGTTCTTATTCAGATATCAGGAAATTGAACAGCGTTTTTCGTTTTATTATAAAAGTAACTAATCTTACTGAAAATGTCGTTGAAGGTCGCACTTTGAACCTATTTTTCGGATAAGTTCACGAAAAAATTGTAATTGTAACTCACAATGTACCGATTTTATAGGAAAATTAAAGACGCTGTTCGATTTTTAAGTATTTGAATGTTAATTCTTGAAAATTTTCAGGCAAATAGGAATAAAATTGAAATTACTGTCAAAATGAAACGAAAGAACTTAACAAATATATGCTAAAGCTGGTAAAATTAAAATTATTTTAAAGTGAAGGTCTCAGAAAAAAATAAAGCAATAAAAATGCTTGTATTTCATAATATCATCACGGACCTTCTCTTAAAAAAAAAAAAAAAAAAAAAAGTGCAGGAGGGGGGGGGGGGGGGGGGGGGGTTATTCATTCACTTTCGGTGTCATCATCAGAATCATCCGGAAAAAAATCATCGTCGAACGAAATAATTAATGGCTCACACATTTCTTCTATTATGCCTTCTTTCTTCCAATACTCATTTTCCAGGTGTTCTATGTTCGTGCAGTAGTTTTTCCATTTCTCAGCATTAACATTTTCTAGTGCAAGTTTGGTCAATTTAAAAAGTTGATCCATATTTAAATCCGCCATTATATTTTTTTTTCGAATGAATTCCTTCATATCCGCCCATACATACTCTATTGCATTTATGTCGCAATGGTATGGAGGCAATCTTAACGCATAATGCCCATGTTCGGCTAACATGGTGTCGAATTTGTAGATTTTAGTAGAGGGCGAATTCGTCTTAACAAGGTCCATCAATTCAACTTTTCGCATGTTTGAAGAATATGGCACTTTGTTCAGTGCCAACCAATCCATAATTTCCCTTTTGTTTATTGAAGAATTCGGAGGCTTATTCAATTGAATAGAGTGATATGGCGCATTGTCTATCACAACAACAGAATTTTTCGGTAAGTTTGGAATGAATTTTTCATTTGCCCATTTTTCAAAAATTTGTTACGAATTACATCCAAGTTAAAATTATCCAAGTTGACATTCTCTATGGTTGTTTTCACCTTTTTCTTTTTAGGAGAAGCGAAATTATTTGCATTGTTATTAGCTTCTTTCCGAATTCTTCTTATAGCGCTATCCGAAACACCGGCAATTGCACTAGCTCTTTTTGTTGCATGTGCTAATAGAATAGTTAGACAGCCTTTATCTGCTTCATTATCACAATATTTTACAACATTGTTTAACATATTTTTCACTGCACTGTGAAAATGTTTGCCTTGAGAGCTTTTAGATTCTTTTAAATCCATTTTATAGAAGTAGAAACAAATACAAAATGAATAGCAGACAAAATAAGGAGAGAGAGAAAAAACGCTAACAGTACAAGAACAGCCAGTGAAGAAATGACAAGCGGTCAGGCAAGATAAGGGAAACTTGAATTTTGTCTCCTCCTAATATAATGCTTCCCTCCCTTCAGACGGGTCTATTTTTTTGGCACCATGCCAAGGTCCGTCTTTCTAGAGTGGTTCCACAGTATTGTTTAACTTGCTGATAAAACTCATAATATGTGAGTAAACGGTGATTTTTTTTTTTTTTAACTTCATATTTACAAATTAAATTGTTTTGCGGATTGTAAGTATGAGGTAAAAAAAAATAACCGTTTTCTCACATAATGAGTTTCATCAGAAAGTAAAACAATAAATAAATATGAATGATTTGCGGAGCTGTTTCAAAATAATTATGAAGAATAAGTCTTTAAAAATGTAAAATCAATGTATTTCTGGCCGAGTTTTTTTAAAAATAATTATAAACCATTTTAATTTGTAAGCATGTTGTTGTAAAAAAATCACCATTTTGTGACAAATTTTGAGTTTTATAAGAATCGCCCGTGAACGGACATGGAATGTGGTATAAAATTTATGTTGTCATCACACTCTATAATTATTTTTGTTGAGGGTTTTCGGGCGATGTGATTGAATTTTTGATAGAAACAGCTCCGCAAATCATTCATATTTACTTACTGTTTAACTTGCTGATAAAACTCATAATATGTGAGAATACGGTGATTTTTTTTTTTTTTAACTTCATATTTGTTATGCATCTTTATAAATCCTTGGCTTAAAGCTTTCTTTAAATATAAGTAAAGGTATTTAGTTTTACATTGATGCATTTCAGTTTTTCAACATCTCTTGAATAAACATACTCGCGTATCTGAAACGGCCAGCGCTAATGTTTTCATTCACGATCTTCCAGTTCAAAATACGTTACTCAGTAACAGTAAGTAACCTGTGATGTCAGGATCGCGCTAGTCACCGTAGTCTGCTATTCGCGACTTGCGAGTATTCGTAGCCAATGGCGTTTCAGATGCGAATTTGTGTACCTCTAAATGGCAACGTGTTTATGCAAAACATTCGCCGATGGTGTGTTTAAAAGGCTGGACTTTCCAGGATGCTTTGCCTTCACTTTTCCTTCCTCCAGCTTGTAATGCTGGTTGTAATATAAAATGTAGCTGCATATTATTTTTTCTTCAGTTCGTTTATTTAACAGCGAAGTTATGCTGTCTTATTGTATGTCATCATGTTTATCATAAACTACTATGATTTTAAAGGAGCTGTTACTTTTAAGTCTTCCACATGTCACATGAAACACAGTTTTTTATTGGTACGGCCAACAAGTGGTAGCAGAGTTGCGCGGTTGTGATTTTTTAAAGCAGTTTAAAGTTTGTTTTTGTGGAAGTGAAGACGTCGTCGCCGATGTGTTTCTCGAAGTCGCTGCGATGTTGTTTTTCTGCTTAAGTGTCGCCGATGTTTACAGCTGATGTTTTTTTCCCTGGAGTGCGCTTTTAAAGAGACTTTTGCTTTTTTTCATGTGTATTAAAGTGTTTTTCCTACTTATTTGACGGAGGCCGTATAGAAAATGGAGTTTCAGAATGTTGCTCTTTTGACCTCGTCAAACTGGGAGACGTGGAAGATGGAAGTAAAAGTTCTGCTAATGCATTATGGTGCTTGGGAATATATCGAGAACGTCAAGAGTGAAAGCGGTGAGACATCGGAAAAAACAGTTCCTGTGACAGACAAGCTGACATGGAGAGAACAGAGTGAGGTGAATTTAAGAAAAGCCCGGTCCTATACCATTATTTACCAGACCTTGTCATCTGAGTTTAAGCCATTAATTTCGCATACAACGAATGGAGCTGAAGCCTGGAAGATCCTTAAAGAGCATTTTGAACCTACCACAAGAGCTCGTGTTATACAACTGCTAGATGATTTTTTTGGTGTCCGTTATTTTCCTGGAGAAAATTTGGGACTTTTTTTGTGTCGTGTCAAGCAGGCAGCAGAGCGTCTGCGTGATGTAGGACATACCCTTCAGCCCTTGTATATGGGTTACCAGATGATTAGAAGGAGTTCCAGTCTACAGTCCAAGCGATTTACAGGTGGCCAGATGCAGAGTTTGTACCGGACAAGATTGAGGCTGAATTGCTACTGGAGGAGAATAGATTGAAACTGGCCAAAAAGGACATTTCTAGTTCTAGTGTTGCTTTTTCTGGAGAAGTGGTAAAGTGTAAAACAGGTAAATTTAAGAATTATAATGTTAATCAAAGTAAATTAATAGGTCCTTGTTTTCTTTGTAAATCTTATGGTCATTTAATTGCTAACTGTAAATTGAAAAATCAATCTAAAAATTTTCAGTCTAAAAATTTTCAAACTAAGAAATGTCAGTCAAATAGTAAATTTAAAGAATCTAGTAACGCAGAGTTAAAATGTAATGTAAAATGTAGTAATGAAAAAAACAATAGTAATGTTAAATGTAGTAATGAAAAAAGTAATAGTAATGTAAAATGTACCTTCTCTGAACATGAGACTAGTTTAATTGAAGTAGCTCAAAGTAATTTTAAAAGCAATTTTCTTGAGGCAAATTCATCTGATTTTGGCCAAAATAGTAGCTGGGTGTTTGATACAGCTGCTACTGCTCATTTTTGTAATAACAAAAATCTTTTTTTGAATTATGAGTCAGTTTCAAATATGCAGATGTCACTTGCTGTTGGAGAAAAAGAAAGTCCTGTTCAGGGAAAAGGTACAATACATTTTTTTATTAAATGTAAAGATGGAAGTTTCAATCAAATAATTCTTAAAGATGTTTTGCATAATCCTCATTTACGTAGAAATCTCTTGTCTGGTAGTAAACTTGAAAAACTAGGCATAAATTTTGTTGGCAGTAAAGGCAAACTAATTGTGTATGACAAGGACTGGCAATGGTTATTTTATGCAGTAAGGAAAAATGATTTGTATTTTGTTAAACCTTTCAGCTATAAAACTTGTAAAGGAGAAAGCAACTCGGTTGACATTTCAGCTAACCAAATTGAAAATTTAAATTTGAGTAACTTGTGGCATGAGAGATTTTGTCACGTAAATAGTGAATATTTGGTTAATACTAGTAAAAATGAAAGTGTTAGAGGTTTGCCAGAGCTGTCAAAGTTAACCGAGGATTGTATCTCCTGTAAACTTGCAAAATCGAAGAGAGTGCCATTTAAATCAATAGGGAATGTTAGATCAAAAACTGCTCTAGAACTTTTACACATGGATTTGTGCGGCCCTTTACCTGTAGCATCACATGGAGGGAATAGATACTTTTTCACCATCATTGATGATTTTTCTCGTAATGTTGCAGTATATACCATCAGAAATAAATCAGACGTTTTTCAGACATTCTTAAAATTTCAGAATAGGGCTGAAAGGTATTTAAGTAAGAAAGTAATTTCTACTAGAACTGATGGGGGTTTAGAATTCTGCAACAACGAATTTGAGAAATTTTTAGAGAAGCAGGGAATTTTACATGAGAAAACGAACCCGTACAGTCCAGAAATGAACGGTGTCGCGGAGCGTTTTAATTTAACTGCTCTTGATGGTGTTAAAGCTCTCCTTAATTCAAGTGGCTTATCACAAAAATTTTGGGCTGAGGCCTTAATGTGTTTTTCTTACACCTGGAATAGGATCTGTCACAAACAAAAAAAGAACCCCTTTTGAGATGTACTCTGGTATAAAACCTTCAGTTTCTCATTTAAAAACATTTGGCTGTTTAGCTTATGTTGGAGTGCCCAAACAAGTCCGAAGGAAGCTTGATATGCGAGCTAAACTAGGGATTATGTGCGGGTATGCTCAGGCAACTAAAGGCTACAGAATTTGGTTAATAGATGAACAGAAAATTGTAGAAACCATTAATGTTCGTTTTGATGAAACTAAAAGGGGGGTAGATATAGCTTCAAAAATTAAAGAACCTAAATTAAATTTTTCACTTTTTGATTTCCCAGAGGATGGAAATATTTTTGATGTAGAACCAGAGATTACATCTGAATTGGGAGGGGCATCAGATTCTGACAAAAGTTTAGAACATAGTGGTTTAAAGACTTGTGCAACTATTCCTTGGATACGTAAAGCAGTACCTCGAAAAATTGGAAATAAAACAGACATTTACTATGGCATCGAAGGAACCAATACTAGAATAAGATCTTTTAATGAATTGTTAGAATATTGTAAATTAAATAAAATAGAATGTGATAAAAACCTTTTTGACTTCAGCAGTAAAAATAAAGAATCTGGTAAAATTTCTAATTTTTTAAAAATAGATGAAGCAAACTTGACCGAGGTTAAAATCCCCAAAACTTACAATCAAGCCATAAAAACCCCAGAAGCATCTAGTTGGAGGGATGCAATGAACCAGGAAATGAATGTTATGTATGAACGTAACGTATGGGATCTTGTGACACCTCCAAAGGATACAAAAATACTTGATAATCGTTGGGTGTGAAAGAAATGAAAATGGTGAGATTGTAAGGTATAAGGCTAGGTTAGTTGCAAAGGGGTTTAATCAGGTTAAAGGAGAAAGTTACGATGAAGTTTTTAGTCCAGTTGTTAGTTTCTCAATAATTAGGTTGTTCTTTGCCATATTTTCATGTCTGTTGAAATGGGTTAATGTCCAGGTAGATGTCAACAATGCATATCTTTATGCTGGTCTTGATGAAACTATATACATGCACCAACCTGAGGGTTTTGAAAAAGAAAAAAATAAAGTTTGTAAGTTAAATAAGGCCATTTATGGTCTGCATCAAAGTGGCAGACAGTGGTTTTTTGAAATGGATGATGCTTTATCCAAATTAAATTTTTGCAAACTAGATTGGTGCAATTGTGTATATATGTTTCAAGACAGATTGGTTCTTTTGCTTTATGTTGATGACATTGTTCTTTTTGGCAAAACTAAGGATGATTTGAATTTTGGGATAGATTTGCTGCAAAAACATTTTAACTTAAAAATTTTGGGTGCAACCAGAAAGCTATTAGGCATAGAGTTTGAAGAGATTGGAAATAGACTTTACATACACCAAACAGCTTATATTGAGAAAGTTTGTGAAATGTATTCAAACTTTAAATTTCCAATTAGCTCTTTACCTATTCCTAAGGGTTTAGTGTTGTCAAAGCAAGATTCCCCTTCCACTAAGGAAGAATTTGATAAAATGTCTAGTTTTCCTTATAGAAATCTTATAGGATGTTTATCTTATATAGCGGGAAGGACCAGACCTGATATTATGTATGCAGTAAATTTATTATCTCAATTTCAAACCAATCCTGGCATTGCTCATTGGAATTGTTTATTAAAATTGTTAGGTTATTTAAAATATACTAAAAATTTCAAACTTGAGTTATCTAGAGTTAATGATTTAAATCTCTCATGTTATTCTGATTCAGATTTTGCAGCAAACAGAGACGATCGTGTTTCCATAGGTGGATATATTTTGTTTTTGGATGAAACTCCTATTTCATGGAAGACATTTAAACAACAATGTGTAAGTCTTTCAACCATGGAGGCCGAATATGTTAGTTTAACTGAAGCTGCTAAGGAATTAATCTGGATAAAAAATGTCTTACAAAATAAAATACTTAACTTAAATTTGAGAGATTGCACTTTATTCTGTGATAACCAAGCCGCCATAGCCTTTTCTAATTCCCCTTTTGAAAACCAGAAAACAAAACATATTCATATAAAGTATCATTTTTTAAGAAATCTTGTTTTTGATAAAATGTTTAAACTTAAATATATTCCTAGTAAACTTAATCTTGCAGATAGCTTTACTAAGCCACAAGTGAAAGAGCAGCTGTTGAATTTTTGTAAAAGAATTTTTGATATTTAAATCTTTATGTGGGGGGTTATAATTTTTCTTACAATGTTGTTCACTCTGGTCAGTGTCCTGCCAATAAAGTCTTATGTGACCTGACATTGATCAGATTGTTAGTTTTTGAATTTTTCAAGTGTAATTTTTTTTGTAAATTTTTTGAACTTTTTCATGTTTATGCAAATTTTTCATGCTTTTGTAATATTCTAGAGATGATGAAAAAGGAGGCCGATTGTTATGCATCTTTATAAATCCTTGGCTTAAAGCTTTCTTTAAATATAAGTAAAGGTATTTAGTTTTACATTGATGCATTTCAGTTTTTCAACATCTCTTGAATAAACATACTCGCGTATCTGAAACGGCCAGCGCTAATGTTTTCATTCACGATCTTCCAGTTCAAAATACGTTACTCAGTAACAGTAAGTAACCTGTGATGTCAGGATCGCGCTAGTCACCGTAGTCTGCTATTCGCGACTTGCGAGTATTCGTAGCCAATGGCGTTTCAGATGCGAATTTGTGTACCTCTAAATGGCAACGTGTTTATGCAAAACATTCGCCGATGGTGTGTTTAAAAGGCTGGACTTTCCAGGATGCTTTGCCTTCACTTTTCCTTCCTCCAGCTTGTAATGCTGGTTGTAATATAAAATGTAGCTGCATATTATTTTTTCTTCAGTTCGTTTATTTAACAGCGAAGTTATGCTGTCTTATTGTATGTCATCATGTTTATCATAAACTACTATGATTTTAAAGGAGCTGTTACTTTTAAGTCTTCCACATGTTACATGAAACACAGTTTTTTATTGGTACGGCCAACAATATTTACAAATTAAATTGTTTTGCGGATTGTAAGTATGAGGTAAAAAAAAATAACCGTTTTCTCACATAATGAGTTTCATCAGAAAGTAAAACAATAAATAAATATGAATGATTTGCGGAGCTGTTTCAAAATAATTATGGAGAATAAGTCTTTAAAAATGTAAAATCAATGTTATTTCTGGCCGAGTTTTTTTAAAAATAATTATAAACCATTTTAATTTGTAAGCATGTTGTTGTAAAAAAATCACCATTTTGTGACAAATTTTGAGTTTTATAAGAATCGCCCGAGAATGGACATGGAATGTGGTATAAAATTTATGTTGTCATCACACTCTATAATTATTTTTGTTGAGGGTTTTCGGGCGATGTGATTGAATTTTTGATAGAAACAGCTCCGCAAATCATTCATATTTACTTAATGTTTAACTTGCTGATAAAACTCATAATATATGAGAATACGGTGATTTTTTTTTTTTTTTAACTTCATATTTACAAATTAAATTGTTTTGCAGATTGTAAGTATGAGGTAAAAAAAAATAACCGTTTTCTCACATAATGAGTTTCATCAGAAAGTAAAACAATAAATAAATATGAATGATTTGCGGAGCTGTTTCAAAATAATTATGAAGAATAAGTCTTTAAAAATGTAAAATCAATGTTATTTCTGGCCGAGTTTTTTTAAAAATAATTATAAACCATTTTAATTTGTAAGCATGTTGTTGTAAAAAAATCACCATTTTGTGACAAATTTTGAGTTTTATAAGAATCGCCCGAGAACGGACATGGAATGTGGTATAAAATTTATGTTGTCATCACACTCTATATAATTAGTTTTGTTGAGGGTTTTTGGGTGATGTTATTGAATTTTTGATAGAAACAGCTCCGCAAATCATTCATATTAACTTAATGTTTTAACTTGCTGATAAAACTCATAACATGTGAGAAAACGATGATTTTTTTTTTTTTTTAACTTCATATTTACAAATTAAATTGTTTTGAGGAAAAAATACATCCTACACTGACTGCACTGAATGTTTTAATTTCTTAGCAAACTCATAACGTTTAAGAATTATTTACATTATATTGATTTCGACAACAGTTGATGAGGCATATCAGTTTAAAGTTGTATCTTATATATGAGTTTTTTAAGTCAATGATGTGAAATTTATGATTATTTATTTATTGTTATTTACAATTTTTCTTTCTGTTACTGTTATTGGACTACATTTTTAGTTCCCAAGAACGTTGTAATATGCGATAAATTGTAGAACTGTACATTTTATAGTAAAGTGTAAGATTAATTTGATTCATTAAGATTTGTTATTGAAAACAGTTTGTTTCATTTAAGAACATGAGCTGATATGTCTAGCGCTATGAAAACATTCAGTAAAGTGCAAAATATATTCTTACCAAACACATAATATATGGGGGCAACTACGCATACAAAGAATGAATACAATTGAAACTAACTTATGTGAACCTCAATTAGCCAAAAATATATACCTTTTCTTTAAAATAAAACTCAAACATAAACAAAACAATGAAATCTGTGGCTAGCCGCTTTCAGCTGTGAAGATAATGCAAAACGAAATTAATGATTCTACTTCGAATCAGGATCTTAATCATACTAAGAAATTTTCTCGTTAATTTACACATCAAATAAAAAGGTTCAGATAAGTAAAACTAACAAATTATTTATTAAAACCATGCAAACGCCTGGTTCAGAAAATAGCTTGTTATACCGCCAGCCACTCGGTTCAAGGTTACATCTCAAATCAGAATTAAAACACTAACTGACAGCAAAATAAAGGGTTACAACAATTATTCTTGGCGACGCCTAATCTCGCCAATCAAAACAACAGAAAGGGGGATTTTACAAGCTGTGAACATGAACTGCCGTTGCTGGATCCTGGATCATCCCATATTCACACCTTGATAGGGAAAAGCGGATTAGGATAGGTAGATAGGGAAACCCCGTTATCTGATCGGGACATTAGATGTAATTAAGACGCATTTGTAATAATTAGCGGGAATGGGATGTTTGTGTGTGTGCTGTTTTTAATAAAGACAGCTGCATTTTTTCTGCAACCCTTTCACGAAAGTTTTTTCTTCAAACCTTTCACACACTCAGTATTTTTTCCACAATCCTTTGACGAATTTCGTATTTTTTCTGCGATCCTTTGACTAAATTCAATTTTTTTCTGCAATCATTTGACGAAATTTGCTTTTTTTTTTGTGATCCTTTAACGAAATTTGTGTTTTTTCCACATATTTTTGTTGAGATTCATGTTTTTTCAGTGATCCTACGACGTAATTCGTGTTTTTTTCAGCGATCCTTTGATGAAATTCAAATTTTTCCTGTGATCCTTTGATGAAATTCGCATTTTTCCATTATCCTTTGATGAAATCTGCTTTTTTAATGATCCTTTGACAAAATTCGTGTTTTTTCAGTGATTATTTGATGAAATTCGTGTTTTTCTCGCGAACCTTTGACAAAATTCACGTTTGGCAGCGATTCTTTGATAAAATATGCTTTTTTCTATTATGATAGGGAAAGGCGGATTAGGATAGGTAGATAGGGAAACCCCATTATCGGATCGGGACATTAGATGTAATTAAGAAACATTTTTATATTTGTAATAATTAGCGAAAATGGCGAGATAAAGGGGGTGTGGGAGAACGACTTTTTATTAAATATCACATTTGTTCTACATCAACTTCCTCTCACCACCAGGGGGTGCTTTGCTATCTCTGTTTCTATGGGCTGGATCACGACGGGGTATGGCTCTTTCCACTCGACATCAATAGAGCTTACTGATTTTAGTTTGGATTTTCACCACAGGGGGTGCTTTCATATCTTTGGTTCTATGGGCTGGATCATGACGGGGTATGCCTCATTCGACTTGACATCGATAACCTTAATGATTTCAGTTATGTTCATATAGAACATATCGTGCCCCCTGGCGGTAGAAGGTGTAACTAAAGGATTTTGCAGCTAACTCGGGTTCTATGGGTCACATCACGACACGCTTTGGCTCATTCGACTCGACATCAATAGAGCTTACCGATTTTAGTTCCGAGTTTCACCACCAAGGGGTGCTTTCGTATCTCTGGTTCTATGGGCTGGATCATGACGGGGTATGCCTCATTCGACTCGACATCGATAACCTTAATGATTTCAGTTATGTTCGTATAGAGCATATTGTGCCCCCTGGTGGTGGAAGGTGTAACTAAAGGATTTTGCAGCTAACTCGGGTTCTATGGGTCACATCACGACACAGTTTGGCTCATTCGACACAACATCAATAGAGCTTACCTATTTTAGTTCTGAATTTCACCACCAAGGGGGGCTTTCCTATCTCTGTTTCTATGGGCTGGATCACAATGGGGTATGGCTCTTTCCACTTGACATCGATAGAGCTGACTGATTTTAGTTCGGATTTTCACCACCAGGGGTGCTTTACTATACCTGGTTCTATAGGCTGGATCACGACGGGGTATGGCTCATTAGACTCTACATAGATAGAGCTTTTCGATTTTCACCACCAGGGGTGCTTTTCTATCTCTGGTTCTATGGGCTGGATCATGAAGGGGTATGGCTCTTTCGACTCGACTTACGGTAATATATGGGAGTGTGTATGGCACGCCCAGTGTTTGCTGTCCAAGGTAGTGGGGCCCCAACATTAAATTTGTTTAAAAATAAAAAAATGTTCAACACTGATTTCAGGTACATTTAAGGTTGTTGGCACGGGCAACGCCGGGCGGGTAAGCTAGTAAATTATAAAAACTTGGAGCACAAAATTCTAAGTTTTGTGAATTTATAATGAAAAACTTATTTTAAACTTTTCAGAACAGTGACTGAAATTTCTTAAAAATAAAATTGAAAATGACTAGATTTGTTTACTTTCAAAACTCCTTCAAAATTTCCAATATTCCCCAAAATTCCGGGTTTATTCCCAAAAATTCCCGGGTTTATTACCCTCCATCAAAAACTGCGGGTTTTTTGCAACTCTAATTATAGGAGCTCCCCTCTGCTGTGTCGTCAAGAAGACGTATGGGAGCAGATATACAGGGGACGGATATCCAGTGCTCTCGTCAAAAGTAGAATGTCCTAACATTGGATATGTATCCCCTTTGCTCTGACATCAAAATGACGTATGGGGGAAGATATCCAGGGGTCGGATATCCAATGCTCTCCTCAAAAGTAAAAGGTCCAAGCATCTGATATGTGACCCCTTGATATATGTCCCCTTCTGCTATGACGTCAAGATGACGTACGGGGATGCATATACAGGGGGTCGGATATCCAACTCTCGACGAGCGTGAAAATGTTGTAGCACTGGATAAGTGTCCCCTCTGCTGTGACGTAAAGTAGACGTATGGGGGCAGATATACTGGGGATGGATATCCAGGTCTCGACGAAAGTAAAATGGTCTGGTTTTGGATATATGTCCCCTTCTGATATGGGGGCAGATATACTGGGGTCAGATATCTGACTCTTGAAGAAAGTGAACTGCTCAAAAGCTGGATATATATCCCCTTCTGCTGTGACCTAAATGCGACGTATGGGGGCAGATATACTGGGGATAGATATCAGCGTCCCCATGCTTGACGCATGATTTTTCATTCTTGTTTCTTTTTTAATTAGAGATAAAATATTTAAGGATAGACATTCCAGTCTAACTGATATTCCAGGTTGCGAAAACTGATTAATATACTTGAAAAACAACTCGGAAACGTTTCTAAAAATTAGTGGTAGCAAAAGAAACTTTGGTTTATAAATGCTTTTTTAAATTTCAAAAAACCTCTTTCAAAAAACGAGCTTTCTAAATATAAAGAACACATTTCTCGAATCGTAGGTATTTCGAAGAGATTATTGTATATTTTTGCACATGGTTGTATTATATTGTCGTAGATTAAGGAACATTGGTCTTTTTAACATTTTCCAACCCAGTTGAAACGTGCTTATAACTTCGGTTTGTCTGCCGTCTGTCTGTGCTCTAACTCCCGTAAATATGCTCGGATTGCTCTGAAATTTTTGTATGTTATTGTTGTTTACTATAGCATGTTCCCTATTTCCATTGAAGTGTGTAGCACTTATAGTTATTTTTTTACAGGGACAGTCAAAAGTATTCCGTTACATTACAGTCAATGGGAAATAATCGTTTCAAGTGCAGTTTGATGACGCTACGTCATTTAAAACGTAATGAAATTTTTATATAATTATGAAGCGCATTAAAACAGGCTTTTTGTAGAATATGGGGTGCAAAGCATTTATTATTCATTTACAGGATCAAACAAAAGAATTCTGTTACATATCTTTCTATGGGGAAAAATCGTTTGCAGTGTAATTTAGTAGGTAAATTTTTGCGGAAATGTTGTAGAATCCTACCATGAAATTTTCTGTTAAAAAATATTGGTATTCAGTTGGCAGATTATTTGGAAGCCTTGGAAAAGTGTCATTTTTTCCGTCCTATTTTCTTTAACTTCAGTGTGACTTAAAAAAGTATTAATATTATTTTACATATGAAATGTCCATAGCCCCACAAAATAATAATGTTTAATTCCCAAACAAAGAAAAAGTTGATTGGTTGATTCATTGAAACGTATTGTTTCAAGAAAATCGCGTTTAAAATTTTACTAAAGAAAAAATGAGTGTAAAAAAAATTAATCAATTGTTATATTTCGAAACTTAAAGAGTTAGTCCACAATTCCTGGATTTTTATACCTTTGAAGCAAATAATTTAGCACGCGCGCGCAGGTGTATACTAATGTGTCCCATTTCCCGTTTTTCAGCCGGTCTGCGGTCGCTTTTAATTGACTGTAACTTTTTAAATATTTCAAATTTCACCTAACTTTCTAGGATCATAGTCTACAAACTAGGAAAATTCAAAAATTGTTTTTCAAAAGTCGACCTTTTTAATAGACGTTATTCTTTTGTTGTATTATTTTCTTTTATTCAGCCTTCCCTTAAATTTAAAATATTTTAAAATTTCAAGAAAATAAAGATGATAAAATTTCAGAGTTTTCAGAGTTAAAAAAAAAAAAAGTACTTTGGAATCAGACTCCTGCTTTCTGATAATGAAAACCGTTTATCGATAATTATCCTCTTTAATAAAAAGCTATGCGTTGCTGACGACTGGGATTTTCGTTAATCGTTGCCACAGATTAATGTCGGAAAATGAAACATTTGAAGTTACTGAAAAAATTAATAGCTCGAAAAGTATTTGTCAGAAAGTTGTTAGACAAACTGCGTTAGAAAGGTGAAAAATTGTATTTTTCTTGATATAAATTTCAAATCTAATAATTATGCCATTTTTCAAATATTGAATTTAAAAAATTACCAAATTTCACCATGGAGTACCATAACGACATTTTCACGCATAAAAAGATAATGATAACGGCCATGTGTCCTGACGTATGTATATTGACTAAAGAGCAGGAGTCACAAATTATAGTAGCCTTACTCAGTATTGTGTTAAAATATAAAAGTGAATTATGATGCCACGAGTGCATGGTTTTTATTTAATTTTAATATAATCACACACACATATTAGAAACAAGGTTTTGGTAATTCTTTTCGAATAGGACTAATAAATTGGCCAATACTGTATATTATTTTGAGTTTAAAAGAGGAAAGGTGGGGGAGCGCTTTATAGTATTTAGGTTTCCACAGGAACTTTTGGTCAGAATTGAAAGTTTAATATATCAAAACGTCAGAAATTAAATCGACAGTAAATCGGCAATAACTATAATGACTGTCCTTCAGTTCGTTTGGATAGATTTTCATTTAAAAATATAAAATCATTCAACATTGAGTTTAGGTATTTTTAAGGTTATTATCACGGGCCCGGGCAACGCCGGGCATGTCAGCTAGTGATTAATATTTAAGTGAATCAATGGATAATATATTTTTAATGATTAATATTTAAGTGAATCAATGGATAATATATTTTTAATTTTTAAATGATTTGATAAAACAACTTTTTATTTTTAAGTAAGCTAATTTAAAATCTCCCTTTTTCTCCCTTCAAACTACGAAGAATCTCCTGTTTTTTTTTCTTTTGCTAAGGTTGGCAGCTCTGCTAATTTTGGTCAGGGTTTGTAAATGTCATGATAGTTTTAAAATTATCAAAAATATCTAATATTTTGATATATATTCAAAATAGTCAATGTACAGATAATAAATATTTTCAATTCGAAACTAAAATATATTAAAAGGAAAATTTAGTGAAACAATATTCTAAATGTCGTTTTCCTTTTTTCCCTGCTTACAATAAAATTGAAGATCAATTAATTGAAAACTGAAACAGTCAGCTTTATACATATAAAAAAAAAAAACTATAAGATTTAGTATCAAGAAAATTTTATGTTTCAGACAACAAAATTTATAATACAAATAAAAAAATTGCAACTTAAATGTAAGCTTGTCTGCTTTTTTATTCCCTCACATGTTGTGCAGTTTAAACTGAATAAAACCGAGATAGGAAAGAATCTTTTAATAACTGATCATCTAAATTAGACCACTTATATGTGTTTTGGCTGTTCTTCCCTACATAACTATTGATTCCACATTTAAAAATTCTGCTTTTGGAAAATATTTGTTTTCTTCTTTGGCTAAAAAAAAAAGTCCACTGCCAGAGACAAAAGTTCCTTTTTCTACAGAATGGCATACAATTAATAACAGTTGAAAAATTCATTTACACTTATTTTGATTGAAAATATGCACAGTGATATATTTTTTTAAGCATCATACAAGCTTAAAAATAATGTACTAGGTATGTTATTTTAAATTTTAAAATAACATTAATTTTCCTTGATGGTTAATTTCTAAACGTTTATGGAAGTGTATAAAACAAATATATATTTTTTTAAATGTGTATAATATTGTAAAGTGTACTATTTTGTAAAAATGGTCATAAATGGGGGAAAAAAATTATATTCCGTAGAAAATAAAATTATACTTAAAATATAAAACAATTTTTAATTTATTGCTATTAATTAATTTTAATAATAATTTGTTTAATTTTTCTCGGTAATATAATTTCAGGCCAGACATACTGTTGGATAATCGTAATACATGACTACTTTTAACTATCTGGCATATTGGCCAGATGTAGTTTGTTCACCAGATATCTGTTGCACCCCTAAACAATACTTTAAAGTAAAATATCTTGGGAAAAATTTAGATAAATAAATAACTTTGAGAAGCCAATGTTTTACTAAAGTTTGTGTAGGAAGCGGGTTGAGGCTAAAATTGAAAAGTTTTCAATCCCGACATAGACTGTACTGTTTGTACAAAACAATTTCATAAATCACATTAGTTTTTAAATTGTATTTTTATTTTTCTAGTACATTCATTAATAAAAGTATTTTTTACATAGTAAAAAGATCTATCAACTTTTATTGTTCTCATGTGCTTTGTGTCAAAGTTAATCTTTTACTTAAGATAGCTTATACAAAAAGCTCCCTATTCCTACATATTAGGTGAGTTACAAAAAAATTTCTAATTTTAAAGTGATTGTCATAATCATAAATTTTAGACAATTGCCTTCAAATGAAAACTCAGTAAGAAAATTGTAATTTTAAAACTATACACAGAAATAAAGTAAATAAAAAAAAATATTTCTCTAATTTCTTTAAGCAAATTAAATTTTTAAGGATTTTGTTAAACAAATGCACAGCATCACTTATTTTTCCATAAATAGATAAAATGCCAGCCCAATAGGGGCCTGGTCTTGGGTTTTGAGGCTAATTTAATACACAACTGTATTGATATACAGGGTGTTTTTTTTTTAAACTGACACTATTCAGAGCCGTCTGTAGCTCGTTCTAATAACTGGATTGACACAAAATTATGTGAATGGACTAAGAAAACCATGGGAAAAAAGATTCCAACAAAAAAAAAAATTAGTTCCAATCACCGCCGATAGGGGGAAATGTGGCGCTGTACATTGAAAAAAACCCATCAGAAACAGACAAAATTAATAATTTGGATAAAATGCCACGTTTTATTCATCATTTACACTTTCCCTTTTGTTGATCGCAGTTGAAACATCCATTATCACTTTTTCTGCCACCGGTTTACGTCCTCTGCCTGACCGAACTGCTAGCGAGCCTGTTTCTTTGAATTTCAGAATCATTGCTTTCAATACATTAACGGATAAAGGTCCTTTGCGCAGTTTATGGCGTGTTCTAAGTAAACGAAGAGCGGCTGGTGCATTGTACTGGTTACAATATAAGAACTTCACAAGTAACGCGCGCTGCGGTAACGTGAGATTCATTTTCAACCTGAGCTGAAATTGTTTCTCTGTGTTTTTCGCATACATTTATAACTTAAACTATTGGCGCTACTGTCGCTTGCATAAGTAAAAATTTGCATTTTCATTTTTTGCCCGTATTTTATGCCAATTCCCAGTTGCATAAATGACCACAGCGCCACATTTCCCCCTATCGGTGGTGATTGGAACTAATTTTTTTTTTGTTGGAATCTTTTTTCCCATGGTTTTCTTAGTCCATTCACAAAATTTTGTGTCAATCCAGTTATTAGAACGAGCTACAGACGGCTCTGAACAGTGTCAGTTTAAAAAAAAAACCTGTACTTGGTGTTTCCCCTAGGCGTTTTCGAGAAGGCGCAGCCCCCTGCCCATTTTTTTTTATAGTTGTAAATGCGCCCTGCCCATTTTTATATAGCTGGAAATGTGCCCTGCACGTTTTTATATAGCTGGAAATGTGCCCTGATTATTTTGGATTCACAAAAGTTTGCTGTCGTGAATTTCCCAAACAGGTTGCAGGAAAATATCGCAAAATTCATCTATCGGTCGCAAGAAAATATCGCAAAATTCGTCTATCGGTCGCAGGAAAATATCGCATAGTCACTCGGTCGCAAGAAAAAATTGCGAAATTCATCAATCGGTGTGTACAAAATCGCGAAATTCAGCAATTAGTTGTAGGAAAAAAATCATTCACGATCGCATGAAAAAAAACCCATAAATTTCGCCATTAAGATGCTGGAAATTCGCCTATTGGGTGCAAGATCTCCCCCCACCCCCCGGTAGCAGGAAAATATCCCGAAATTCGTCGGTTAGCTGCGAAAAAAAAACCAACAAAACTATCCAGTCAGTCAAGGGAAAAAAATAGCAAAATTCGTCCATTGATCACATGACAAAAATCGCTAAATTTGTCAATTTATTTCGGCAAAAAATAGAGAAATTTGTATATCTGTCACGAAAGAACATATATTTTTCTTAGAACGCTGTATTGAAATTTGTGGAAAAAAAAAAAATGACTAATTCGTGTTCCAGAATTATTATTTTTTTTTTTTTTTTAAATATTAAATATTATGATATTTTTTAATAAATTATATTGTTTTAAAGAAAGATGTTCCTGAAATATATGGCTATTTTTTGGAGGTGGCGGGGGGGGGGGGGGGGGGGGGCAGAATAGAAATGCATGAAAAAACTTCAACATGCAAATTGATCTGAAGGAAATGTGTTTTTTGGAATAACAAATACTTTTTAAAACAAGTTTTTTGAGTTAAAATTAAATATCAAAATCTGTATATTGCTAAAATAAAATGCAATTAAGCCATATTTGCAATGTTTTGCATTTCATTTGAAATAAAATATTACTTTTGTTTGATAGGTACTGATGATGCACTTTTGATATTAAAAAGGATTATAATGACATTTCTCTCTATTCTAGAAAAAGTAACTGGTGCTTTTTCTCGACTTATATTAAGTAAAGTATTACTTATAAAAACATGAAATTGGTAGCTTTATTGAGATATGTATGAATGACACACTGAAATAGACAGTTTTTAAATCTAAGAATTATTTTGAGCACTATTTAATGTTGAAATTGGTCATTTTATTTCAGTTATATAAGCTTTATAGGATCAAAAACTATACATAGCCATTTAAACATTTTTTGCAGGCACATACTTGACTAGATTGTAGCGTGCAAAGTCCAATATATATTTTTTAATTCGACTAGTTTGTAAGATCTTTTATTCAAAATTTCATTAGCTGAATAAAGATTTAATTCATAGTTTAAACTAGCTGGTTTTTTTACCTACTATTGACAGATTTTAAAAAGGCCAAATAATAAAATTTACAAATACTTTTCAATAGAAAAATATGTTTATGTGTGAATATTAAAATAGAAAGAAAGCTTTAAAATAATTAAGCTATTACTTACGAAAAGCACTTTTCATAAAAATTATTTAGCTGAAGTGCCCCTTTTTTATGCTGAGGGAAACTTGTGTCAATTTTAACCTACTTCTTGAATAATTTTCTCTGTCTATAATATTTTCCTCGTCTGGAATAATTAGATTATTCTTTTTGTGTTTGATTTTTAGTGATTATCATCATTCTGATGACCATCATGAGAATCATTATGAGATGGAATATGAAACGCGTCACTCCCGCACCGAAGAAACGCACCGGCATGTGGACAGGTACAGGGTACCAGTTCCTGTACCCACGGCTGTTCCCGTTTACACTGTTCCTCCAACTGTGCCCCTCCCTGCCATTATACCAGCGGCTCCTGTGTATCCACCACAGCCACCTCCTCCAGGTTTGTAAATTTTTTGTTTTGTTGAAATAACATCTTGGTTATGAAATTCATTACAAATTTGCTTGAGACAAAAAGAAAGATGTTGTTATGTTGGGGTGGCTAAGTTACGTTGGGGACTTCTTACTTTAGAGGGTTTCTCATTCTTTCACCAAGTACACAGGAACTCTTACATTGATGTCTATTTCTCAGTGGGGATCTGGGTTTGTGTCTAAAAAATGTTTCTTCAACGCAAGGTCTTTCACTGCGAAAGATCTCGATACTCAGAAAAATTTGCAGATGGTGATGAGTCATGCTTTTCAGGAAACTCCGGCATTGACTTTTGACGTGTCCTGGTTTTCTACAAAAATAGCAAGTCACTCTCCTTCTTCTTCTATTTTAGAACTGCAGTGACTGTGCATCAAAATAAATCTTGCCATAGTCATGGTATCTCAAACTAAGCCTTGTCTCCTCGGCAACCAATGACATTACAACATCATTAAAAACAAAGTCCTGCTCTTTCCATCTCAGAATAGCCATCAAATTTAGTTGGTAAAAATCTGAGTAGCTGAAAAGTCACGTAGACATCATCAAAATTTTTGTGATATAAGTAATCTCCAGCGTAATTTCAGCTCTACTAGAAAATTTAATTAGCATGTACAGTTTATCCCAATACTTAAGTTTAGTTTCATTATAATTCTTTAAATTGTTAAATATCAAGATAAGTTGTTTTACAACATAGATGGAGTTTAAAAGGTTTCTTAACCTTAGGAATCATGAAAATGACATCTATGTAGCTGAACTTGACTGCAATTCTTCATTTAATTATTATTTTATTTTCAAAAATAGTGTATTTATGACACTTAATTAGCCTTGATGTTCATGATAGTCAAAATTTGAATCTTAGAATGAGAAAAGAGAGTGCTTATTGTTAATTCTATATTCTATTCCTACTTCTTATCTATTTAAAACACTTCTTATGTTATTTGTTATAAAATTTCAGGTGCATCCCCTATTGACACTTTGGCTGCTCAACCTCCTCCACCGGGTGTGGGTCCACTGCTTCCTCTTCCCAATGTGCCGCCTGCAGAGCCTCCTTTTAACAACACCAAGTTGTACGAGACGGAGGAACCTCCCAAAGAGACAAAGAAGGTTGATGACAGGTATGCTATAGCTTTCTTCATTTCTTCCATGGGTGGATGCAAGACTTTGTCTCAGGACTGATTTCAGTCTTGGAGAGATGTTTGACTGATAGTAAATTCTACTTAAATAATAGTAATTTTACTGTCCAGAACTTTTAATCACTTTCATTTATTGTTAGATATAAATTTTTAGCCATAATGCAAGACATTGAAATCTTCTAGCCTGTTTTCATTTGGTTATTCCTAATATTCAGAAAACTTTTCAGTCTTGGTTTGAATAGACTTCTTCCACCCATGATTGGTATAACTTTGTTCATTTCTTCTAAAAGGAATATTTTGTTATTCTTGTTCATTCTTTTACATGCTATTTTTGTAGTAAATTGTATAATAATTTTAATTTTGTTATTTAATTACTGTCTTTAAAATTATCTTAGGGCTCGCATTTCTTTTTAAAAAGGCAGAGTGGATTTATAATAAGAGCACTTTCTGTTGTTGTGTGAAAGGAAATTATTAAAGGAAAACGAAAAGGCACGTTGCTTAGTTCCCATTGGAATGTTTGTGCTTACATTGTACAATTAAATTTTAAATTGGTAGAACAACAATCAACTTTATATGATGGAAACTATACAATATGTTGCCTAATTGCTGATCTTTATCTTAAAAAATAATAATTATTAAAAAATTAAACTGTATTCTACATTTAAAAAAAAAAAAAAAAAAAAAAAAAAAAATACTTTGAAAAAGATTAGAATGAAAAGTGTATGCTGGAAAAAAGTCCGCGTACATTGATTTTATATATATATAAGGGGGGAGGCAGACGGCAGCACCCTTAAAAAAACTCCTAACAGAAGCACTCATCTAAATTTTCATTATTGAATTATAAAATGATTTTATACCCGAGTATTTAAATGAAATGGGTGTAAATGTGTTTCATAGTTTTTCTTATTTTTAAATTATGAATTTTCAAATTATTACCCTATTGATTTTACTAATTTGTTTTATAGGAGTATTGATGATAAGATGGAAGCTTTCCAAAGAGAACTGGAGAAAAGAGAAAGAGAATACTCAAGAGATCGAGCCTCACGTAGTAGAAGTCGGAGTTCTGGACGAGAAAGATCTCGTTCATCTTCACGATCGAGATCATACTCTTCTTCAAAGTCATGGACAAGATCTTCTTCACGCAGTTCCACCAGATCTTCTTGGACAAGGTCAAGAACACCCCTTTCTAGTCGCTCAAGAACGAGATCCTATACTCCTTCACGATCAAGATCTTGGTCTAAAGCTCGTTCTTATACTCGATCTCGTTCACGAACTAGAACCGAGTCTTCACGATCTCGATCTCGTTCTAGAACAGAGCCCAGGTTTAGACGAAGGTTTGACTCAAGAGAAAGAATTCGTTCTCCTCGTCCAAGAAGTCGATCTCGTTCTTTTACTCCCAAGAACAACTACAACAGGCACCCACCTCATCGAAATGTAAACTATACTGGAAGACACAGTTTTACACCTCCTCATTATGGTGGTACTTCGTATCAGTATGGACCACCACCTGCACCTAGTGTTCCTGTGTTGAGACCAGATTATTCTTCCCATCACATTCACCATGCTCATCCTGTTCCCCCTCCTATACATTCTAGACCAGTTGACCATTACCCTATTGATCGACCACCTAAATGCCCTCCCTCTTATCCTGAAGTATATCCTCCTCCTCCTGCTTATAATGTCTACCAGCAACAACGGTATGAACGGGAACAAAGAGTTCATGAACGGGAACCAAGAATTCATGAGCGTGAACCAAGAGTGCATGAGCGTGACCCAAGAGTGCATGAGCGTGAGCAAAGAGTTCCTCGATATGATAAAAGGCAGGACTATGAAAAAAGGCAGGACTATGAGAAAAGGCAAGACTATGAAAAAAGGCAGGACTATGAGAAAAGGCAGGACTATGAGAAAAGGCAGGACTATGAGAAAAGGCAGGATTATCCCAGACAGCATCCTGAAGTTATTGCCCGTAGAATTCCTGGTTATATTGGCAACAGAACTAGAGATTATGAGCAGAGATACAGACAGTCTAGAGGGCCTCATAAAGAAATGATCAGAGAACTTCCTCAAATTCCTGAGCAAGAAATACGAGTGGTTCAGACAAAAGAAATTCCAGAAGAACCACCCTTGAAGAAAAGGGAAGAAAAGGTCTTTATAAAACACAAGAAGCATCACCATCATCATAAAAATAAAGAATCGAAGAAACCGGAAAGCAAGGTCATCCCTGTTGTGGTTACTGTCGACAAACAGCAGCAACCTGAAACAACCAGAAATCTCGTAAAGGTAGAAGTACTACAGGCTGATAAATCAGCTGAAATTAATCCTAATGCAGAAACCTCATCTAAAGCTGTAAAAATTTCAGATAAGGCAAAGGATAAGAAACATAAACACAAGAAACATAAAAATCCAGAACAAGCAACTAAAAAGAAAAAGGCGACTAAGAAAGAGAAGGTGGAGCTTGTGCAAGGTGCTGAATCGGAGGTGCAGTCCAAAGTGAAAGTGAAAAAGAAGAAAGTTAAACAGAAACCTGCTGAAGACGTTTCAAATGAACAAATTGAAGCGGAAGAGAATTCTGTGCCAGAAGCTATTACTAAGCCCAAAGAGGCAGCAGTTGAAGAAGATAAGCCTGAGGAGGAAACAAATGCTGTCAAAGCTGACACTTCAGCTGACACTTTAGACATATTTGCCGAAGAAGGGGAGAATGCTCTCCTTTCGTCTGATCCCATACCAGATGCTGATCCAAATGAAATTGAAGTGGCTGAAGGTGAAGGGGAAGGGGAAGAGAACGCAGATGAAAATGCTGAAATGAGTGATGAAGCAGGTGAAGAAAACATGGAAGAAAGCCTTCATGTGGATGTACCTGAAATGTCAAAATGGGAGAGGGAAGAGTTAGAAGACGATATGGAAACTCGGCCCCAGAGAAAGAGTGCGGTCGTTGTACCGAAGGAAGAAAAAGAAGCTTTGACATCAGATATCATCCAAAGAGCTGAATTAGCTATTCTCTCAAAACCCTTGAAGCCTCAAGTCGTATTAAAAGATAAAGGGGATTCTAAAGCATCCAGTGCTGCATCAAGTCCTGATAATACTGTCTCGCAGGGCAAAGAACTGGAGTTAAAAAGTGTTATCAAGTCAGAGAGACTTTCACCTGCTCTGCAAGTTACTATTTCTACAACGAAAGAGAAGCGATCTGTTCACTCTAAGAAAGATCAGAAAAGCTCCAAAGATTCTAGTCAGGTACAGTCGAAACGAATAAAACTGGACAGATCTAACTATGCAAAATCAGATGAACTCCCACATAGGACAGTCAGTACCGGTAGGACAGCCGAGAGAATCAAAGATTCCAGAGACAGAAACAATGACCGACACGATAGAAAACGCAGTCCCATTGCAAGTTCTAGCAGAAGAACGTTATCCAATGATAGAAGAGATAGAGATTATAGTAACAGGAGGGTCGAAAAAGAAAGAGAAGTGCGCTACAATGATGATCGTTTGAGGGATGAAAGAAGACACAGATTTGCTGATGACAGATACATTCACAATACTCGCGAGTTCAGTAATACTCGTGAACCCATAAGGCAGCAGGATAGAAGACGACCCTTGCCAGAAAGTTCTTCCTATTCAAGAAGCTCCAGGTATTATGGACCTGGGCGTGAAAATACACAAGGTGTCGAAAGATCACGTAAAACTAATTTCCAGAGGTCCAGATCTCGAAGTTTGGAGTCTGCTGAAAGTTTCAATTCTTACAAGAAAAAAGAACACTTCAGACATGTTGAGCACAGTGAAGGTTCACATCACCGGAAAAGCACTCGCGATCATTACCAAAGTGATACCAGTGATAATAAGCACAAACGAAAACATTCCCCCATTAAACCACCCGAGAAGCATTCTGAATCGGAACGTGTTAGTAAGAAACCTCCTCGAAGAGATTACCATGATGATCTAAAATTTGAGCCCGACTATGATGCGTTCAGTGACAATGAAGAAAAAGAGAGCCGAGAAAGAATGAAAAGAAGTGCAACTCCCGAAGTTGCCAGAAAGAAAGCTCGAACTGATAAAATTGAGAAAGAATCTCAAAAAATAGAGAAATCGAGTAGCAGTGATGATTCATCTGCCGTCAGTGAAAGTGATTCATCCGATTCAGATGATCCAAAAAGTTCAAAGAAAAATATTTCCGATTCTGATCACAAGCAAAAACACAAGAAGTCGAAGCACAAGAAACATAAGAAGCATAAGCACAAGCACAAGAAGAAGAAGAGTCATAAATCCAAAAAAGAATAAGTACTTATTTGCCTGTTAAAACTGAATTTTGACAGCTTAAATAATCCTGCATCATTATATTAATGAATCGGTAGTGTCTTTCATTCAGCTGAAGGAAGTCAATTCTGAAACTGGCTGAGTCACATTTTCATGAACTGTATTCTCAAACTTATAAGAGGACATCATTCACATTTTCACTGTTATATCTTTAACTGGTGAAATCTCATCCTTTATGCATACTTCTATAATGCAGCCTGACTTGAAATATAAAATGTTCAAACTTATGAAATAACATTTTAGTGTTGCAAAAATTGGGTACTGAATTTCCTACTTTTCACTTATGACATTTTTACTGAAAGAATATTGGCTGAACGTTCCAGTTCTCAGGTTTTTTTTTTTTTTTTTAATGGCGAGCCTACTGTTATTATATTTTTTCAAAATTTGTTGATTTACTTTTGTTATTGTCATTTTCAGATTCACCATTGTTTTTTATCATTATTAATTTTGAATAACAGGAGAAAAAAAATTGTCAAATCAAGATTTGGCAAATAAAATGTCTCTGAATGAGTTGTGAAGAAAAAAACTGTTATATTTTTTGTTTGACGTACTATTTATAATATCAAAATTATTTTTTTTAGACAGAAATAAATAATTTCATTGTAAGGAATCTCAGAGTTAATAGACAGCTTTTCTTTCATACTGTTTTACTTGTAGGAATAAGTATAAATAGGTCTTTTTAAAAAGTTTTTGCATGCATTCTATGAACATCTGAAAGTTGCCAAGTAACCTGTTTGAATATCAGCTTAAAGTACAACTCGAAAAAGATTTATGTTAAATGTGTACTTTTGGAATACAAATTTATGCTTTGAGCATCTTATCGTAATATCTATTTAGACTACGAAATGGAAGATTTTACAGAATTAGCTTTTTAATTAATGTATTATTTGAATGGATCATTTGTTAATCTGTCTGCTGAAGAACATGTCCCATTCAAAATGATTGGAGTAGGTTTGTTTTTGAATTCATCTTAAGTGAGGTAAAATATTTTTAAAGCTAACATTGGATTAGAATATTTTTTTAATGAGTGTTTTCTTAAGTTGGTACTACTGAAGATTTTGTTAAAGAATGATTTTAACTCAAAATTATTTCAGCTCTGATCTTTATCTTGAGTTGTTTTTGCACTTGTCTCAAGATATCTTGCATTGCAAGCAAAAAGCAGCTGATGTCTATGCCAAGAAAATAACTAGTGCTCCTCACCCTATTTACTTCTATGCCTGCTGATGAACTTTGCAACTCTAGCAAAGTTTGTGCCCAGATTGTGAGGGTGGAAATTCGAATGCAGGAATTGCGTAATAATATAAATATCAAAATCATCAGAAAATGAAAATCCAATACTGACAGACATGTTGTTCTCTTAAAAGTTATTTGATTTGAAGAATTTGTAAGAGGAGGAAAAGGATACTCAGGAAATTAATAATTTTAACCTGTTTTTTTTTCTTAAAGGATGTTATATCTTTTTTTCCTTTAGCTGACAAGTGGTGAGTAAAATTTTAACACTTCAGGTAAAATGAAGTGTTTTACAGAAATAGTTTGACAACTCAGAAAAAAAGAGATTACATCCTTTAAGAAGAAGTTTAAAATATTAATTTCCTGAGGAAGATATTTTGAATATACGAATGCATTCCACGCACCCATAGTTTTGTTACCAACAGTATTAAAATAAATTTTCAAATTTTGTTTAAAAAAAAGACTCTTTAAAAACAGTATGTTGATGTTGGGCATTTCTTATATTAGTCAATGTGTCATCCTGTGTTTGAATTTCGCAAGCTGTAATGCTAAGCAATTGGTAGGGAAGCTCTTGCTTGGTTTCCATAAAACTCTGGAGACTGTTAGACAATTCAGTGTGCAGTGTGAATTCAGCTATCATTATCTATCATTTAACACTCTCGAGTATAGACTTTTTAGAATTTTAATTCAGTTTAGGAAGAATAAATAAATGTGTGCAAAAACTTTCACTTGCTGCAAACAGAAGGCCTATTTATTCTCATTTTAATATGTAAGAAAATACTCTCGATGCTTTTTTGCTATGAAATGGAGTCCCAAGTACAGTTTCGGCAGTGCTCAATTCCTTTTGTCTGTTAAACTTCTAAGCATGCATCTTAACAAATGGATTTGAAGCGATTCACTCTGTTTCTTGATTGGCTAGAAGTTCATTGTTTGTAAATAAGGCCTTTTGTAATATATTGAATCAAAAAAAAAAGTGCTTTCTGGCATGTTCTATTCTGGTCATCATCATGTGTACATGTCTCATCCAAAATCATTAGGATGCCTTTCACCCCATTTCATGATTGTATATTTTGTAGGTATTTTGTTTATGAAATTTGTATGGAAAAATAAAATTGTAAATAAAAACTGTAAAAAGAAATGTAAATAAAAAGTGTAAAAAGAAAATGTTCTTTTTGTTTATTTGTCCAGTTCCTTTTGATTTTTCATTTTCTTCGGTACTTTATGTTAGCCAGGCACAGATAATCCATCGCCCAATAGCGTTCCCATTGCCATCATTCCTATTGTATTCATTTCATTTAAAGTATATTCGATAAATGCCAGAAATTTATTTTAGCATCAAAGCATCGTCTCAAATTTACACACCAGAAAATAAGGTGTTTTTGACGAGAAATAAAGATGCTATTGACGAGATTTGGACCCGGTTAACATAAAACTACCTTCTCCTCTTTAGAAAAAAACCGGGCCCTTCTCAAAACTTCTCACTTTAAAACAGGATCCTGCACAAAATTCTTTGTCTTAAAAGTAAACAGTAAACCTTTCTTAAAATTTTTCAATCTCCAAACTGAACCTTTTACAAATTTAATCATTTGAAAGTAAGATTTGACCTGTCACGAAAGAACCTAATATAGCTTTTAAATAGATAAAGTTAAAAATGTAAAACAAATGTAAATGTAAAAATGTAAATGTCTTGTTAAAAATGTATGAACAACAACCTGAATATAGCAATAATTTCAAATTCATAAAATTATCACTAGGTTTTTCATAAATATAAAAAGCTATTCACAATTTCAGAAAAACAAGACCTTGTGTATTTTTTATTTTATTTTTTTAGACCATTGACCAGGCCCCATTCTGCTGGGTAAAAGCTTAACGTGTTGATGCCTGGCAACGGGGCAAGGATTTGCCTAATCTCCGTATGGTGAAGATCTGTTTGATAAATCTCTAGGCCAATATGGCTTCGGTGCATCTTGTTGTCTAAGTTGCTTTTCCGTAGTTGGCTGGCTGCTAATTGATGAGACAATCAGTGCTGCACAGTGTAGCGAAGTCATGCCAGATGTATGCTGGGGTATTTACTAATTTCACGCTGTATCGCACACCCAACCGTCATGCTATCGCTACACGAATTTGTCACACCTTGATCAGGTGACGAGACCTTCACCTGACTAGGCACTAGGGTGGTCCTTATATGATCGATTTTAACTTTTTTTAAATTTTCTTCTGTCTCACCCTCAAAATTTGTTCCAATACAGTAAAAAACAATGTAGGAAAAGTTTGAATGAAAAAAAATATATTTAGAGGTAGATTACACTGTTGATTACACTTAAAATCATTGTGTTATTGACAGGAGAAAACTAAGTGAAAATGATACTTTTTATTACTATAGTAAATTATTTTCATATTTTATATAACATAAAAGCACAATATTAAGTATATAAAAAGTTTAAAGTATGAAAGTATTAGTAATTAGATTAATTTGTTTGCAGTAAGGATAAGCTTTCTAGTGTTCCTCCACAACATTCACCAATAATAGCTGAAACGGAGGTTCATTTCGTGCAAGGATTCTAGTGTATTCTTTGATCAAATCAATACCTCTCTCAGCATGATCATTTACCACTTTAACAATTTCTAATGCAATCCTAAAATCAGAATTAGTGTTCCAATGTCCAGTGTCTACTTGAAAGAATCCTTGGGGTAAATTCATTTCTTTGAACAACTTAAAAGATTCTTTGGTAAAAAAATCTTCAAACTTCTTTTCATGAAAATGTTTAAGTGAAACAGTTATCTTCTTCTCAGGATTCTAATGCAAGTACATGGCTATCAAAAAGGGACAGTCCAGAAAGATCTCACAAATATTACAGATTCTTTGATAATTTTTCAGATGCAGC
Source organism: Maratus michaelseni (assembly GCA_963931845.1). Taxonomy (NCBI): domain Eukaryota; kingdom Metazoa; phylum Arthropoda; class Arachnida; order Araneae; family Salticidae; genus Maratus; species Maratus michaelseni. Next base: position 4,294,400 of record OZ007592.1, on the reverse strand, counting down.
TTTTGCAATTTCTTCATGCCTGTTTGTGTTCCGGGGATTTGACAAAAAGTGCCCCGGAAATTCCGGAGTTACAATGCAGCTGATCGGCATCTTTTTTTTTTTTTTTTACTTCTCTAGAATCATCTTTCATCCAGACGTTAATAGCTGAGAAGCGTGATTCGAAAACAACAAATCACAGCGAACAAGTGGATAAGCTACGTCATAGTGACGAAAGGCATTTTCACCACTAACGGATTCTGATTGGTTACTCGGAAACCAAGTTTCCTAGCTACTAAGGTTTAGTAGCTTTTGTTCCGAAAGATCGCGTCAAAATCTCACCTTGTGTTCTCCCACTGAAAGGGTGGAACTATCGCTCTCCGCATGTCAGCCAATAGCAGGCAGGAGAGGGTATGATCTTCCAGAGCGCAGATGTAGATGAGAACGGAAACACCGCTCCAGAGACCAGTTCGATTTCTTACGCTGCACAGGGGAGAACCATTTGTTCGATCCGCTAGTTGTGAGAAATTCTTGACTTCATGCGCATTACGTCACCTGGCAGACAGATTCTCTTGTTTATGTAGTAATGTGCCGTTCTGCATGAAAACTTTCTTTCCATGAAGGTCTTTAGTTATTCTGTTATTCTAACAGGCTTTAATGTAAAAATGCCTAGAAAATTATCCATATCAACGTGTTCCAGTAACTAAGCGAAAACAGACAAGTCTGTATTTTATAATATAAATAAGAGAGCTGTGGATTATTATCCAATCCAATCACGGGGATTCTCATTTTAATCCTGATACTTCTCGCGTTTGCTCAGTTTTATGCTTACTATTATGTAAGAAACTGCGGAATTGCTGGGTTTTGTTCCTGATAAAAAAAGGATAATTTAACTCTTTAAAAAAAATTCCTTTCCGAAACTAACTTTGGTGACTTTCATTTTTTATGCATACTCTAAAATTCTGCATTCGGGTTTGATATCAAAATACAAAGACAAAAAAAATCATACTCACTAAGCATACATTTAGCTTTAAAAGTATGTTTCCTGATCTGCTTAATGATGAAAACAAATCTTCCACATCTGGAAATCAAATGAAAAGAGAAATCAGTTCCACAAACTCTTCTTCTAAGAAACAAAAAAAAATTAGATTGCTTTTTTACAAAAAAATATTCCCCCCCCCCTTTTTTTTTAACGTATATTTTTCATTGTATTAACTGTATATTAATGTTATATTTTTTAAGACATCTTTAAATTGTTTTCTCTTGATTTGATATTATCCATAAAGTAGTTAAAGTGTAATTTTTCATTTATTTCTTTTAATATTTACTTTCAAGTTGTACTTTTTATAAATGAAATTTGGATTTAAAATCTAAGTTTCAAGAAATCTTCTAAGCTATTTTCTTTGGATTTTATGTTAATCCTGAAATGAAATAGTTAATTTTACTTTTTTTTTTAATTTTATTGAAACCATAATTGAGATAAGAAAATTTAAACCATGTCAAACTTTTGATTTATTACTTTTGCTGCAATGAAAATGATTCTACTTTAATTTTGCAATTTATTTTTAAGGCAACTGTAAAATATTTTCTTAAGATTATTCATAAAGTATAATTTTACATTTATTTAAATTACCGATTACGAACAGTTTTACTTCTTGTGGCAAATTTTAATTAAATGCTGCATGTTTTGCATTTCATAAAAACACTATTGTGATAATTGTGCTTATATCCGACCAAAGTGATGACAGAATGATTGCATCAGATTTATGGAGCTTTTTCTTTTTTCGGGGATAAGAATAAATGTGCAAGGGGGGGGGGGGGGAAATGTAATTGAAGTTTTTTGATGTTCTTATAGTTCATAACTATTATGGGGGGTCAGGAATCCACAAAAGAATAAAAGATATGCATGTTAAAGACAATTCTATGTAGCGACTCATGAGATACTTATGAAGTTAATTGATGATTATGAGTTATATACTTTCGTAAGTTGGATCTTATTTCAAAAATGGGGATTTATTTTTTCAGGGGATTTCATCAAGTGTTACAAACAGGCATGATTTCTTCATGTATTCTTGAATACTATAATAAACTATTCATTAACTGAAAGTCATTTTTTGGTGAGGTTTCTGTTATTGAAGCAGTAATCCAAACTTTAAAATACATTCACTATAAAAAACACAAACATCACGTAGACCTCTTTCTTCCTTTTTGGTAAGCATGAATTGGGACTTAAAGATGAATATCTTCAAAGAATATATTATCTTAGACATCCAAGGAGAACGATGCATTGCCCTAGGAAGCATGAAACGAATTCCCCTGACAGGTATTCCTCCAAGGAAAATAATAACAAATTTTTGATAATCATCTCTTCGTCCAGGTGCTGATGGTGTTGATCATGATTCTTTTCTAGTGGCAAACTCCAAAATTTCATCTTTTACATTTTGTACAAGAACTCTAATATTATCTTTCAAATTTATTTCTATCTGGAAATCCCCAGTACACTTGGAAACGTTTGAATAAAGGTACTTCTGGACTTGATGACAAAGTTCACAAAGAATTATGAAATACTTTTCAAATAATTTCCATAATATGATGACGACAGGCAAAAAAAAGTTTCTTCCCAAGCTTTTCTTCTAAAAGGACACAAGCACCTTTATCATTTCCAGTATTTGCTTATGTAGTATCAATGCTCATTCCAATTACTTTATCTGCAATATCCCATTCATTCAGAACTTTATAAATTGCAAGTCTTGTGCTTTGCCTGTTGCATAAAGTACTCTTCGTCCGAGAGTACTTAGTAGTTTAGCAACTGAGAGCATCAGAGAAACTCCTTTTCTGGAAATTATAATTGGTAGCTTATCTATTTTCTCTTTACCAGTTAATTCTGATAAAATTTCCCGTTTCTATAGACAATGGCAGGAACATTTATTTGTAGCCGTTCTTTTAATTTTTGTGATTGTCTAATTCTATGAACAATTCTTTTTCAACGAGACTGACTTCTTTAATACATATCCTAAACTCTGCAGTTTCGGCAACTACAAATACTTCCTGATACTTTTGTCCTGTCTAGAGCTGTTGCTAAATATGGAGTTATAATATCCATATGCCCTCCACTCTCTTAACTTTGTATAGACCAGGATCTCATGCTGCATCCTCTAACAGTTTTATTTCCTGATCGTGATGTTCCTTTTCTATCTTCTTCATTTGAGCTATCTGTAGAAGATTCAAGTACTGCTATTTTTGTTTCGTTCTCTTGTGAACATTTCTTTTTTTCTAATCTTTTCTTCAGAAGATTCTTCTTTTTATAAGCAACCAATTCCTTCCGCAAGAGATTTATTTATGTCAATACCAATCATTGATGCTCGTCTGCCATCTTCTCGCTGTGCTAGCAAGAAATTTCTATCTTCAGCTAATTTGATCATGTTTAATTAATGCATTGGCATGAGCAATATGGAGTAAATTATCTAATTTTGAAGAAAATGCATGTTTTTTTTTCTTCTTTTTTACCAGTCTTCATTCTTCAAATAATTGGGCATTTTTTATCTTTATATCAATGAATTTTTTTTTTTTTTGATAATTAACTTAATTCCATTAACAAATGCTTTTATGGATTTGATAGTGTACATAAGTGACTTTTTAATCTATTAAAATAATTTTATTACTACTGGGATTAGATATATTTTTTTTTTAAGTAAAAGGAGAAGAAAACAACAACTTATGCTTGCTTGAGCTACCTATAAATATTAGTTTTTTGTGATTATATTTTTAGATATAATGGAAGAAATTTAGAGGGTGAGAGCAATGAATTTTAAAACTTGAAAAATAAGGACCATCCTTAAGGACCCACCTCCAGATGTATACTTCACTGGGAGGGTTTTACATGATGACCCTGTAGATGATCCTATTTTACTTAACAAATTTTTCTGTTTGCCCACAGGAGTGATTGTAGGAATTTTCGTTAATATTTTGAATGGGAATTGATGAAATTTAGGAAGTAAGTCATTTTTAGTATTTAAATGTGTCATTAGTTTATTTTATTGGCTAAAAATTATACCATGACATTTTGATTTTCTTACCTATATTTTCAAGTAAACACTCCTGTGTATAAAAATAATTGGATGGTTATTTGGCTCTATTTGCCTATCTGTCAACTTTTCTAAATTTTTCAACATTGGATTGAAAGAGTGATATTTTACCATACATTTTTTTCAATTATTTTTCAAATTTAATATTTCTGATCTGAAAAAAGAGCATGTAGCTATTCTTCTCAAACAAATATTTGTTCACTAACTCTAATTCTATAGTGAACAAGTTGGAAGTTCATAACTGAACTCGTTTTATAAATCTTCGGATCTTTGTGGTGCAATAGCTGTTGCACGCTTGAAAAGAGTTGATGAATACAAAAATTTTTTTATGTGCAGATTTTCATATTATAGATATTGGTTTTTAAGTTTCAGTGCACTTTTACAAACAATTCTATTGCATTCTAAACAAATCATCATTCTATTTGACTGAAAAAATGAATTGTATTGTCTGCTATTATGATAAGATAAAGTAAGTACCCTTTTAAATTGGCAATATTTGATTTTTTGTTGACATTACTATTCCAATGGCCTAGCTTTGAAGATTTCTGAACTTGAAATCCATATTGACTCTTTTTCCATCTATCTAAAAAAACTGTTTGTTATAATGAAACAATTTTAGCATACCAATTCGGTTTTTAAATTCAGTAAAACGGAAATAGGAGATCATCCGTTACCAAGGGTGATTGTGTTCAGGTATTTTTTTTTTTTTCGGTTTTTCTGATAAAATTAAAGGAATAACATTCGACTAAAATATCAATTTCATACGATTCCTAAACATAATTAAAATGAATATTTTTCATAATTGGACCTCCCTGTAATAAAGTATATCTAAAATGTGAGGTATTTTTTCATGAACCCTGGTGGGATATCATTGAATTAATTACATTAGAATGAATACCTTTTGGAAGTTTTGATTCAATTTGAAAGCACTATTAAATTTCAAACCATTTGTTGCGCTGTTCTAATATTGTGGACAGGTCTTATTTCATATAGTTAAAACAAAGCAAAATTCTTATAAGCTTAAAATGTTTTTTCTTAAAACTCACTTTTTAGCTTCATTTAAATATTAATTATTTTTAAAAAGGAAGCTTTATGTTTTAATTAAAAAGGTATAAATGGAAAAAAAATTACTTTAATTTTTTTTTTATATCCTCACGTTACAGATATTGTTTTCTCGCATTGACATGGAAAAGGTAGTAAGTCAAGAAAAATCGATTTTGAATACAAGTAGTATTTACTTTAAAATAAGTATGTTTATTATTATTTTTTTTTAAGTTGTAAAGCTGAGATATTTATACATGGATCTCATATGCTTATTTTTCTAATTTAGCAGTGTCAAACCGTTTTTGGCTTCCCCTGTAAAATTAGGTTTTCTTGACTTACTACTTTTTCCATGTCAATGCTTCATTTATGTATGTACTTTTAAGGAGGAAGGGGGAGGGAGAGTTCTTATATTTAATTTTTGAAGAAAGGTAAAAGATTTATGTATGGCAGATTTTTGATTTCACTAAAAATTTACAAAATGTGATTGGCACCCATCGATAAGTAATACCATCAAGTTATGCTTAAATTTTGCTTAGAGGGTCATCTACATGCACAAATTATACCAAACATTAAAATGTTCAATGTAACACCTAATTTTGAAATCTTATATAGATTTTTAAGTAAATTTTACCTTTAGATACCAAACAAGAAGTTTTTTGAGCAACTATTTTAGGAATTATGCAAATTTTAAAGTACATATGCACCGAATAATTTTACTATTTGGCGAAACTACTGAATGAGTATTTGGCTTGGCTGAATATTAAAATATTCAGTTTATCCACTTTTCAACGAACGCTCCTGTAGAACTGATATTTTTAACTATAATATATTAATTCGGAATAGTTATCAAATTACTCTTTTTTAATGAGAGATTGCTTTCATTTTATTGTTTGCATAGTGACACTTAATAAAATAACTATTAAAGACACTATGAATAGTAATTTAGGGTTAAAAAGGGAATTTTTTTACTCATAGGATATAATTCAACAAAGGTAATACAGAAATGCCAAGCTCCCACTAACTTTCAGTAATATGTGGATTCATTTAAACCAGTTTAACAGCGTTTCGTACCACAAAATTTATTTGATGAATCTTTATTTATTTAAGTTCAAATTTCTACATGGAATATATTTATTTTTATTTCTTAAAAAAATTCTGGTGCGAAACGTATTAAACTTGGGTCAAATGAACCCACATATTACGAATAATTAGTGAGAGCTTGGCACCTCTGGCAATGTATGAATAAATGTAATTCAGTACTATTGGTTAACAATGTTTCTTACTTTTTCACATGTGCAAAGTGTTTCCAAACTAATAAATCAAACCTTTAGTAACAAATTTTGTATAGGAAATATAAAAAAAAATTCGCTAAAATATCTTCACTGTTAAAATTGTGGACTTCATGTTCAAATTTAGATTTACTACAACAAAAATTTGTATAGTATTTTATGCATCCTCTAAACAAGCTGATTCCTTATCTTTAAACGAGTGCCTGAATCCGTGTCCTAACTTAACTTGAACCCAAATGTTCTAGATATAATTTTAAAATCTCGATTACATAAAATTGCTCTCTCAGCTGACGTGGAAAAATCCTTTCTCCACATATTTACAGCAACTATTTAAGATTTCTATATTATGAAAATTTTAACAAATATATATATATTTAAAAAAAAAAAAAAAAAATAGTTCCCATGGCTACCTATAAATCACCATCAGTCTAGAGCTTGTTTTGTTCTCAATAACGTTTTCAAGCATAAATCAGTAACTTATGTGTATCAGAATATACTTAAAAAAATCCGAATTAAATGAAAAATGTTTCTTTTTAACCCCTTCGGGACCAGCGACTTTTACACAAATTTTATTCGGTTGGCACCACTTTTTTTAAAAAAAAGTTACCTTTACTTAAACTATCACAAAAATGCTCTAATTAGAGAAAGCAAATATTACTTTTATTTTTTACTGGTACCTAAAACAAATTATGTATGCTCTTTTTGAGGTTGCATATATGCGACCATGGTCCCGAATGGGTTAATGAAATTACATCATTGAAATCTCTTTTAAGTATTTATTAACGACACAATGACCCGAAATCAAATATACAATTAAATAATTATTAATAATAAAATGCAATTTGAATTCTCGAAGAAGCGCCTCCTTTGGATAAATATTCTGTTACCAATAAAATTCTTTGAACTACGTTAACGTATTTGTTTAAGTAGTGCCACTAGATGGCAGCACTAAAAACTTTATTCATTGATTGTATAGTTTCAGATGACGCTACGAGATGTCAGCACTAAAAGATTCGTAAAATACTTTCGAGACGTGAATATCTAATACAGAGAGGGTTTTAATCTGTTTATTATTTAAATGAAGGGTGAAATTAGCAACACCCCTATTAGAATTTCATTTTATTCTATTAATATAACTATTTCTTGCAGTAAAGGTGCAGATGTACGCTCTTATCTGTCTGCATTTTCCTTAAATTTTGTAAATGTACAATCGGAAAAAAAAAAAAAAAATTCCAATGCATTTTAATCTTCACATTGTCATAGGAAAAATCTGAAATAGCCATTCGAATGGAAATTGTCTTCTTTCAATTTATGTTTTTAAAAAAAATAGCTTCCTAATCAAACTCAGAAACACCTTATTTTAACATCCTAATTTGGCTTTTTCGGTCAATTTTAATTCTGGATACCAAACGACAAACAGTCAAGTAGAAGTTAAGAAGTATGAAAGTTTAAAGTTCGGAACACCCCTCATGTTAAATTAATTTGTAGTCGTTGCAAATCGAGTAGTTTTTTAACCAAAACTCAAAAACTACTGTCTGCCGTCTGTCCGTGCTCTGACTGCCGTAAATAGCCATTGGATAATAGCCAAATAGATTGCCCTGAAATTTTTATATGTTATTGTCGCATGTTCCCTATTTCAACTGAAGTGTATAGATTTTTTACAGGGACACTCGAAAGAATTCCGTTACCATTTTAGGCGACGCATAGAAATTTGATAAAATGTGGTATTATTTACATTGAAATTTGCTTAAAGACACCAAAAAGGTTTCGTGCATGAAAAATAATATTTGATTTAATTTGATAATTTACCATTAAATTTAAATAAAATAGTTTAAGTTTTCTTATGACATTTGTTTATTTTTATTTCATTTACAGAACTTGCAACTTTACTCCATTATAAAAATCTCAAGTGGAATAATTATACATTTTCAAAAAGTCGACTTTGTCAATAACCGTTTCAAGTAACAAACCAGCGTATTTTGAAAATTTCTCAACAGAAAGTGATTACTTCAATTGAATGGCTAATATTTTATAGATGTCTCCAGAACCCTTAAAAATGGCAGAAAAATAAAATGAGCGAAAAATATACGTCACAGTGTTAATAAAAATATATTTATTGAAATGGTGCGTTTACGCACCTTTGGCCGAAAATGGGTTAATAATGTTACACAATTTCAAACACATTGTAATGGATGTATATCACTAAGGTGCATGACAAGAAGCTTAATATAGAATAGGATGTGCATAGCACTTATAGTTCCTTTACAGGGATACTCAAAAGAACTCCGTTACATTATGATGTATGAAGAAAAATCGTATTTTAAGAATGTTTCACTATTTCCAACATATTGAAATGGATATAGATCACTAACGCTTACTACAGAATATTGTGTGTATCATGGACAGAATTCGGTTAAATTACTGCTTATGGCTGGGAATGCTTTTTCAGTTGCTGAACGCGTTTTTAAATTGACCCCATTTTTTGTCTATGACTTGATGTGTATAAATTGTATAGATTGTATACAGGGCAGCACAAAATTTCTCGAGTTTATTTCCGTTTAATGTCGGAAATTGCAGAAGGGAAATTTTAAACTGTGCTACGCCTTTCCTAACTGAACTAAAATTTAGCATTCTATTTAGTATATATACAAATCTATAGATCCTATACAGGGTTGCACAAAAGAGCACGGATATTTTTCCGAATAGTGTTGGTCATTCCTGAAAGTGGATTTTTAAATAGGTTATGCGTTTTCAAAATTGTTTAGTTAGGTAAAAATTTGCATACGGTAAAAATTTGCAAGGTTATTTTGGAAGTGTCGAAAAGTGTTACATAATCTATGCTTGACGCCTGATTTTTCGTTCTTGTTTTCCTTTCCCTCATCCACTCCGCATTTTCGTAAGCTTCTGTTTACGGTTGCATGCGGTGAGCGTTTCATCTGATTTTTTATTTTTGGCATCTCTCTTTATTTAATTTTTTTCGGAAAATGTGTGACGCGACATAATGGATTAACCTTTATATATTGGGTTTAATATATTGTGTTTAATACATTGTGTTTAAATGGAATGTATTTTTAAGTTTCAACAACAAAGAACTGATGCCTGCTTTGTGATTTTAGTTAAAATTAAGAAAAGCTAAAGTGGTCTTGAATTTTGGTACTATGACACTTTTCATTACGTATTAATTACTCTTGCTTCTGCTCTGGTCCGAGTTTAAGTTATTGTAACATCGGCGACTGTTACTTCGTGGTGGTCAGATACAAGCCCCCCCCCCCCCCCAATTTATAACTAAATTAATTACAATGAATGATAATGAAAAGACATTATTACACGAACTATTAATTATTGCTCATATTTTGTAATATGCATTTATATGAATGATTTCCTGTGGATTAATGGTTGATCCTATTTTCTAGTATACATAGTTATTTTTGTATGGGGAAGCATGTACATGTACGTTTTATGTTATGTTTTTCTGCATTCGTATGTGAAAATGTAAGCGACCACCCGTATAGTCGTTTTTATTACTTTGTCTGCGAGTCGAACAAAGATAGCTCTTACGGAGCACAGTTTTACAATTTTAAGAATTTATAGCTTGCTGGATGCAGATGGCGTATTTATGGACAACAGATTTACGAGAGGGCACACCCATGAGAAGGGGTCCCGGGGCCCGTGAACGGTACTCGAGTGCAGGTCAGCCAGACCAATAAGATGTGGGGGTGTAAATTTCTTTTCAAAAAGAGAAGGGCCAATGGAAATGGTCAGTGATGAGGGGGGGGGGAAGGGGAGTTAGACCTAGAGTTTCGAGGGGTTGGAAGAAAAAAAAAACAGAGACTCCGGAGAGAGAAGTGGAAGATGTGATTATTAAGTTCCAGATCGAGACAGATGATACGCCTAAAAAGTAGAGCTATTTACAGTTTAAAATATATATATGTTTAAAAAAATAGCAGACTTATAAACGTCGAACCTAAAGATGTGTACCAACTGGGGATCCGAGCTTATCCCGTTTGCTGTGAAAGAATTGCCATGCAGACCAGAAGGACTCTGAAAGTTACAGGTATCGATTCACTATTCCCTGTGTTTTGTTTCTGTGTACTGTTACTGTATATAAGGTATTGAAATGTTAGGAGTGAATAGATATGTTGTAGAGGAATTGTCCAACCTCTAATATATATATTTCTAATTTAAAGAGGATTTAGGGACTAAATTAATACAATTTTGATCCAGCATCTTGTTAAATGCGTATATGTTAAATCACGAAAATGCTGTAGTAGGGTCCATAAGTGACTCATTAATCTTTTAAGGATTTATTCTTTTTGTAATTTTCACTTAAAATTCCTAGTTCTTGTTATTGACGTTTTCTTTTATTTTTATATGTTTTGTAAATGTCTGTAAATAAATATTTTCGGTTATGTTTAATTCTCTGTTTTAATTTTATATGGGGTAAGACCCATATTTCATCGAGTAGTAGTTTTTTTCTTTTTCCTTAATGACTTGTTTATTAATTTTTAGTTGATTTATCAGGCGGACTAGTTTGTAATTTATAAGTATGTTGGATATTCATATACTTTGTCTAGTCACGCGTCATACGACGTAGGGCGGCGTAAAAAATTCACAATGTAAGAAACTTAATTTTTAAAATTAGAGTAATTTAATTAATGGAATATGGGTATTATTTATTGGATTACTCTAATTTTTCACCAACGTCCAGGAGCAACGATCACACCTTTACCTGCTCAACGGTTCCGGAGAAAGATGGAGGACCCGTGCCTCATTTGGTTAAATGTGGATAGTTATTATTTAATTGGGCTAAGTAACCTACTCCAATTAGGAGGCCCATAACTTACCAGAACTTCGCAATTTCCGAACAAATTTGTGAACTTTGCAAACTGTGAACAAATTTATGAACTTCCGACTTGCAAAAAAAATTTTTAACTTAACAACTTACGAACAAATTTCTATACTTCAGAATTTATGAACTTCGCAACTTGGGAACAAATTTCAATGCTTCATAATTTGAGAACAAATTATGTTTAAAATTTGCGAACAACTGTATGAACTTCGCAATCTGGGAACAAATTTATAAACTTCATAACTTGCGAACAAATTTCTATACCTCGCAATTTGCGAACAATTCGATAAATTCCACAACCTGCGAACAAATTTATGAACTTCGCAACTTGCAAACAAATTTTTAAACTTCGCAACTTGCAAAATTTATGCATTTTTTAAATGGCGAACAAATTTTTGCACTTCTGCAAAAATAATATGTATAAGACACACATAAGAGCATTAGAAGTATATAGATGCGTATACATGAGGTGTATATAAGCTTTGCTATGACCTTGGCGAAATCGTAACTGCAATCTTGACACAATCGTAATTGTAGGAGCAGCTATAATACGAAAGTACCGATTTCCAATCGAATGGCTGTTTTCTTTCTGCTACAACTTGGCGAATAAATTGTATGGGGGATGTTCGTTTTCTCTCTCTTATTTTTTCTGACTGACTGTACATCCAATACAAGTGAATCAGAAAAATCACTGTAATTAATGCGCTTTTCACACTTTTCTACGACTTCTTTAATCAATTATTTAAGTGTTTTCTTTAATCGTTTCTTTAAAAATTTTAAGCATTAAAATGTCTCGTCATTAACCTACATAGCAATGCCTAGTCATTAACCCTTTATTTTACGTTACCTTTTTACAATTACCAGAAACCTGGACTAATTTATGTCATTCTTTTTAACACTTTTCAATATATAGATTAAAAGTATTTATGGCTTCGGTTTATCTGCCCGCACTTCGTGTCGTGCTGTCCGTCCGCGCTCTAACACTCGTAAATATCCTTCTACTGCCACGCTACTGATATATATTATTGAGGTATACTATAGGACGCGACCTATTTAAAATAGAGCCTGTAGTACTTATAGTTCGTTTACAAGAAAACACAAAATGATTCCGTAACATTATGGCCAGTGAAACTTTTTTATAGTGTATTTTAATGATGTTATACTCTTCAAACATAATGCTGAGTAATGAAACTGATATACGTTATTGTGCACTATAACATGCTTTCTACAGAATAGGGAGACCTTTAACATCCTTTATGGTTCATTTACAGGGACACGCAGAAGATTTCGGTTACAGTACTGTCAATGACTGAAAAGACGTTTTCAGTTGTATGATGTGCTCTTAAGCTTAATTAACTTTTAGTATATTACTTGGTGTGTTTGAATTCTGTAAATCCTATACAGGGCTGCACAAAAGGATACGTAAGCGTAACCCTTTCTGGACATGAATTGCTTAAAGTTTGAACACACCTTTGAACTAAATGAATTGCTTAAAGTCAAACACTTTTTTAACTGTGTTATGGACTTTCCAGTTTAAATATATGTTTGTATATACTAAGAGATATTTGTAGAACATAAATAAATTTATATACAGTGCTTTGAAAAAGAAAGTGGATACATTGCCGCCTATGGATGGTAATGGCTGGAAGTGGGTCGATTTCTAGCTGCCTTTAATTTTAGAAAAAGTATGTGATGTTTATAAAAATCTGTAGATTCTATATAATATAGCGATCCTATACAACATATCTGTAGATATACATACAAAACATATAATTTACAATATATATCTGTAGTTACTAGCAACAAGGCTGTACAAAAAAAAAAAAAAAAATTCAAATACATTACTGTCTACGGGCAGTCATTGTTGAAAGTGAATTTTCAACTGCGTTCATTAAGGCCAGTCTCAAACCTCCAATCGTTCATCTCAAATTCAAAGGAGCAACTTTCAGACATATTTTTTAAATTATTTTTGCTCGGGAAGGCATCAAATTGGCAGGTGAAATTATGTTTTCAGAAACTATGTAATCGAAACACGGTTTCCATTATAGTAAAGGCAGAATATCTTTCAGAAAACACTAACAAAGTCGGCGTTTTGAATCGAATTCCCGACGCGACTGACCGAAAAGCGTGTCGACACGTGACCAGAATTGCTTGTAACTGGATAAGTAATCTATTTATCAAAAAATGGAAAACTCATTTCGATTCCAACTCGCTTCACTAGCCAGGTCTACCAATTTTATGCTTTTGCTTTTAAAAATGAGTCAGTAAATTTCGCGTTGTTGTGCAGGCCAACGAAAATTCGGTCTTAGCTTTGGAGTGAAAGACACCCTATGTTTTTGGATGGAATAACTGAGTAATGACTCCCGCATAAAAGTATTGTTTGTCCCTAACTATCTTGTAATGGAACATAAACTAAGACGTTATTTAACTATCAAAATAATAATATTAAACGAGTAAATAGTGTTTAAAAAACAATTTGTATTTTGTTTAAAATTTTTCTTTAATCCGTGTACGGATTTGAAATGGATTACCGACAGTGTATAGACATTTCTTGGAATACCTTGAAACAGGGTCGAAACTATATGAGGAAGCGATCGGGGCAGCAGAGTGGAGAAGATTCAGTTCATCGTTTGGTACAAATAACTAAATTTACGCCAAAATATCATATGGACTCAAAGTAAAGATGTACTTGGTTCCTCTTTGCTTTCAACAGGCAGTAGGTGACAGCCTAGGGGCGCCAGAACAATACTTGATTAACGAATTCATCCAAGATACTTGCAATATACATACACTGTCCCAATTATATTCGAACGGGTTCAATATTTCGAATAGTATCGTGACGACAAATTCTGCATGTTTTGATTTTGTGTGTCGCTATAAACAAACTATAAGATCTACATACTTGATGAACGAACCCATCCAAGATACTTAAAAGACCAATACATTTCCCCAATTAGGTTTGAATGGTTATCTTGTTGATAAGATTTGCATCTAGATAGATACAAAAACGAAGTGATTTTTAACAACCTAAAAATCTTAAGTTTAAAAGACTTCCTAACAATTATTTCACATTTAAAATAAAAATTAACGGAATTGAATGAAAACTTCTGTTTATAAATTTATTTTGGAAAGAAAGAGTGGGGCGCCAAAATTCAGGCTTTCCCGGATGAAAAAACAAATTCCTAGTTTCGGCCCTTATGCCTTGAAATACTAATTCTATTCCTGTGTAAATACTTTGAATTTTTCGCAATTACATTAAAAGGTGATTTCAACAAATCAAATTCCTCGTGGAAGAATAGGGTGCTCCAAAACACACTCCTCACTTTGTTGCCAGTATTACTTTATTTTAACGATGGTGTATTAAGATTTTTTAGATATCCCTGTCAAAAAAACTATACATGCTACGACGACTATTTTAAAAGCGTAAAATAATACTGCACCCTAAAATTTAAAGTTGAAAAATATATTTACATAAATTAAAAAAGCCTCATATTTTCAGCCATTTTTGTATTTTTTACATTTAAGGAAAATCTTATTAAATCATATTAAATGAGATATCTATTATTTCATAAGTAAGAATTATTTCATATATTACAGTAAATGTCCCCCCATTTCCAGATAACGTTTAAATACCGGATTTTTAAATTCTCATTTTATAACAAAAATCGTTTTCACGACAACCTGATTTCAAAAAGTTAATTTTGTTCAGTCTAACAGCGATCAGCTTCAGTGAAGGGGACAAAAACAGCAGTATAATATTTTTACCGTATTATTTCCTTTCCTATTTTATTTTTTATTCTTTTTTTGTCTTTTAACTAAGAAAATGGGTGTTTTATTACGATTTCAATTTTGAATTTGTCATTCTATATATTATAGACATTTTATCTTGATGTAATAAGAATGATTAAATATTTTTGAAATATAAATCTTGAAACGTTAACTGAAAAAAGCCACAATCAAGACCTTACGGACCTGAGCGACTTATAATGTGAAAAATTTTAAAATTAGCTATTCCACGCAGGTCAATTAATTTTAGCTTCCCCCCATCAATATATATGTATATATATGTGTGTGTGTGTGTGTGTGTATATATATAGTTAAAATGAAATCACATGTGTGAAAAACTAAGAAAGAGGTAGTATAAAATATAAAATTCAAATGAAATAATGATATAAAATTAAAGATGAAAATCAAGTATGAAATACTATGAATAACTTATGGATTCGTCAGAGGAGCTTTATAACTCATAGTAAAGATATGTTATTTCCTCAAATAGTGCCAGCATTAAACCTAAAAATGACAATAATATATACAGTCAAAGCACCTTATAACGAAATCGAAAGTACTCCAAAGATTTGCTCGTTTCGTTATAACGTGCTTTCGTTAAAACATTATAACGAATTATTTCGTTATATAGTAAGAACTCCAATTACCCCGGCTAATGTGGTCTGTACGTAATCTGAGTAGGCAGATGTCCATATAATGAAGACAATCATAAAAAAGCGCGTTTTATTACATAAAGATATGTCTCTTAAAATTACTTTTGTTTAATAAAAAAAAAAGCTAGGCCTTGTGTATTCATGTTATATTAAGCCTCCATAGTAATGATCCGTTTGACTACAAACAGAAAAGTGAAGAAAGCTTCTGATTTAAAAAGGAATTTGAAGGAAATTATATTTTTACGAATAAATACGTAAAATTCATAACACAGAATTTTTATTTTGTGATGATAGAGATTTCAGATAATTACAATTTTGTTGTACTATTTTAAGTGCTATGCTACACATGAAAAAACCGGCAAATTTAAATGTAAAAAAAAATATATATATATATATATTTATTAATTTTCTTTAAGGGCAGTTTTACATACTTATATAGAAGTTAACAAGCTCTGCTTTCTCTTCTTAACAGCATTGTCTAATATTGTACACCCTATTTTGACAACATACAAGTTTCATTCGTTAACAAGTCTTCATTGTGCATGTAACACGCAATTTTCTGTAAATACTCAAGTGCATCAGATGGTAAAAGTTTCTCTCCAGCTTCTATGAATTCCCCTTCTTTACTGTCACTGCCAACGCACGACGCATCTACTGTACTTTCTTTTAATGATATTCTCTTCATTGAATTCTTGATTTGTCATTATGTTTTCATCAACATTAACGTATTGATTAAATTTAAAGTCGGAAGTCAGATTTAAAAGGATGAAATCCGTTCATCTGTATCTTCCAATTCAGGTAAAGAAACAATTTCATTATTATTTGATGGCGATGGAGAAAATCTCGAAACTGAAAAAGCGTTAACATCGCACCAAGCTTTATTTATCATATAAATTGCTTTCAGCTCGTCTATTTGTGTTTATTTTGTATCATCTGAATTCACGATTTTTTTTTTTTTTTTTTTTTTCAGAAGCATTTTCGCATATTTTGCTTTAAACGAATGCATAATTCTTTGGTCTAAAGGTTGTACTTTGGATGTAGTGTTAGGTAGCAAAAAAGGTAATTTAATACATTTAACACGAAAAGAAGTCACTTTCGAAGAGACGTTGTCTAAAATAAGGAGAACATTTCTTTTGGCTTTTTGCATCTATTTGTCAAAATCTAAAATCCATTCTTCAAAATGGCATTTCATCATCCAAACTTTTCAATTATGCACGTAGATTACAGGTGAAGTTTTTATTACGTTTTTGGGATACACCGTGGATTCTTTGCTTTTCCAATTACAAGAGGTTTTCGCCTTTCAGAACCGCCAACATTACAGCATAATGGTGGTGAAAGTCGGTCTTAGCTTATTTTCCCACCATGACAAGTTTCTTTTTTTAAATCTATATTTTATCAGGCATTAAACGAAAAGACAATTCTGTTTCATGCATATTAAATATATCTTTTCGATCGCAATCCTGAACAATGTTTGAGTTTTCGTTCTTCCATTCTTCAATTGTTTCTTCTGAAACAGACGCTGCTTCTCCACATAATTTTTTTATACACAATTTCATATATATATATATATATATTTAATTTACTCAACCAATCATCATTTACATTAAAGTCTTTATATACAAGTTTTTTGGCAAGCGCATATGCTTTGTATTGCAAATTACTTCCACTAATATGGATGTTTTGGAATCTTGCATCTTTAAACTATGAAAATAATACTTCCTCCACATCGGCATATTTCACTTTGCGTATACATTTCAATGATGAGGAAACTGCACCCATTTTAAATATTCTCAATTTTTCAATATTGTGCTAAGAGTGCTACCTGAGTCCCAAATTTTTTCGCTACATCTCTTTCTTTAACATTATTTTCGACACATTTTATAACTTCGACTTTCTCTTCTAAACTCGAACAGTTTCTTTGGCCAGACATAGCCAGCTTACAAAAAGTCTTAAAAATTAACTTTCTATAAATTTACAGGAAAAGTAAACGTCATTGAAATCAGTCATCAAATAAAAAAGAACATAATTCCAGTTCAGCTAAGCTGTCGCCCCTCTGTCTGTCTTAAAACACTGCTCCTCCCTCAAATCTCTCTTGGAAGTATTGAAAATATGTGATTGGCCGTAGAGAAAAAGATTGAAGGTATAAAAATAAAGGTAAAAAAATAACTGGCATTTAAAAAATAAAATTATATTTTTCGGCCATTTTTTAAGTAAAAAAATTGAAAAATTCGCTATATCGTTTTTTTTTCTCACTTTTCATTCTCGAATTCTTTTCGTTATATCGTGCTTTTCGTTATAATTATTTCGTTAAATCGTTTTGAATTCAGTATTCTTTAACATACAGACCAACTAAATGGATATGAGCATTTCGTTATATCGTGCTTTTCTTTATATCATAATTCGTTATAAAGTGCTTCAACTGTATATATCGGAACGCTCGGGCTCGGCAACCCTGTGACCCTACTCCTCACTCCTCCTAGAAGTCCGTAACCTTGGTACTCACTGAAACACGTTAGGGAGATGATAATGATAACACCTACCATGGATAACACGAGATGAAAAGAAAAAAAGTAAAATCAATTAAAAAGAAAAATAAGTATCGGCCTTTCTATAATTCTGAAGAAATTCCGTCGTGAAACCAAAACCACTTCCCCCCCCCCCCCCCCCCTATGATCACCTCAGAAGTCTGGTCGCGTAAGCGATTGCATTAGTTGTATGAGTATATGATGCTATTTGAGTAATGGCTCAATAATTTCCGTTAGGTTGAACGTTTCCTTGTTTGGAGGCGCTACTCTCCCAACGCAACTCGCTGATGAATCCTGTTCCGCGGTTTCAGTTTAAAAAACGTCCGTGGAATCGTAAAAGAATGATGACGACCCTATTGTTAGAGTTCCGTAAAGTTATTCGATTTCAGATAATAGCGGGATATAGCGAGTGATATAGGCTACAAAGTACGCAGAATTTTCGACAGGGGCCTGATAATACTTCCACGAAATTAAAAAACATAGTATGTAGAAAAATCGATCCAATAGAGCCTGATGAACTTTCCGATGTTTATGAAATTCCATTCAACAGGGCAGATGGAACGACAAACAGAAAATTTAAAACGAGAATAAAAGAAGCAGATATCAAATGAGGAGGGGGTCGGGGCAAGAAAGTGCCAAGCCACATTTTTGGTGAAATAAATCTAACACTGTCATCTGTTGTTTAATATTGTAAATTATCATATCCTACATATAATTTGTTTGTAATGTCACTTGGTGAAGAATTGAAGATCTGTGATAGGTTTCGTTTTTGCCCCAGATGTTGATGCCCCCAATGAAGATAGCTCATTTACAATAAACGGTAATAGTAATATCATTAAACTAATGCCCTATTGTTACTCAGAATATCTCAAATGTTACTAAGACATGGGCGAAAAAACTTTAGGTTATATATTTTGATTTGAGTATTGGATAAAATTTTCCTATTGAAATATCTCAGAAGTTCAAAAATGTGGCTCAAATATGATAGAAGAAGTTACATAGAATAGTAAAATAATTTTTTCACCAAAAGTTTATTTCCCATCCATTATCCGTCAATCAATAGAAATATGGTTACGAAACGAGAACATGTGTAATGAATCAGCCACTTTTGAATTACCTAAAATTTGGTATGCGATGATTTACAAATTTAAAAAAAAAGAAACAAACAAACAATAAAATAATAATTTTCACGTTTTCAGTTTGACCCATTTCTTGCATTATACATGTGATCTCGTGATTTGTGTTAATCATTTTTAAAAACTTTGCAAAAATAGTGGAATTTATCATTTTGATCTTGAAGTGCATGAAACATGTCATCTTTATATTAATAGGTATTTTTACGCCTTTTGTGTAAGGTTTTTGTCACTTTAAGCAGTAATTACATCTTTAATTTAACGTTAACAAGTGATTTTATTATACTATTTGTAATACAACATGTATATTCATTCTGTTGTCAACGCCCCTTTTTCTATGCATTTAGAAAATGCACAACAATGAATAATGTTCGAAAGATTTTTCAACAGGCTTCTGACATAGTGCACTCACATTTCGTTAGAACATGTTTTCTTTTAATTAAAAATTACAGTTTATAAAAAAATAAATCAGCATTGTTTTCATAAATGAAATGAAAGGTTTTTTTTCCCAATCAGTGCTGCCACAAAAATAAAATACCGCATTATACCATGCTCAGCAATTATTGTACATATAAAAAAAAATAGTACAAAAAAGATAAAGTGTGAATTCTCTTCATGGGTATATTTTATATGTATGATCAGAGCCCGATTAAGGTCGTCTGGGGCCCAAGGCCCAGCAACTTTTCGGGGGCCCCTCAAATTAAAATAGTAGCTAGAATTTTTTTCGAGGATTATTATTAGATATTGTGATACAGTTGACAAGTTAAACAAAATCTTTTTGTTCTATTTTTGAGAAAATAATTGCAGAAAACTTCATTTTTAAGAAACTTTTCTAAATAATTTTATTCATTTTGGGGCCCCCATCAGCAGTGGGCCCAAGGCCGTGGCCTAGTTGGCCTGTACGTTAATCAGTCCCTGTGTATGATTAAAAAGCAAAATTGAAATTGAAATATTTAAAAGAAAAAGACACTATCGACCGATCGATCGAAGCACTGATATTTCACGTGTAGCCTAAAAAGTATGCTTTGTGGTATAAGATTAGATTATATTTTATATGTATTCAATTTATTTTTCTTTGTCCCATGTTTTTGCCAAAGCGAATGACGTTATCTTTTAATGCAGTTAAAATACGATTATTAATTTTTTTTTTTTCCTCCCGTGTGTCTTTTGCTATTTTCGATTACTTTTTTTTGTAACTTATAATATCTATTTTATAATATTCTATGTTCCTTAAAGAAAAAAAAATGATTTCAGAAAACTGACATAAAACAAAAGCAGGTGTTTTTTGTAAGGCAGATGGAATCCTACATAGGAATGACAAACAGAAAATTTAAAAAGAAAATAAAAGAACCTATGCAGATATCAAGTAGGACAGAAGAACTACAGCTTTGGCCAGACTTCATAGAATAGAGCATTTTCAGGTTGATTTCAAGAATAGTAAAAAAAAAAATCCATCAAGAGTTTATTTCCCATCTATTATCCGTGAATCAATAGAAATATGTTTGCGAAACGAGAGTATATGGATGTCAACAAATGGGTATGTAACGTATTGAATTGTACAATTAAATACTACTTAGCATACTTACTTACTTTCCTTAATTTATATCATCCATCGTACGAATTTCAATTCTTACTCTACTAATTTATATAATTTATAATATAATTTAATTATAGGTATTACTTTTTATATAAACATTTGGAATTTTATTTTAATATAAAGCCTGCTTAATAAAGATATTTTTAAGTGGATACTAGAGTGGCGTACTGACTGTAAATATATTAAGTGAAATGAGGAACATACGCAAATCGAGAGGCGTGTTCACATTGTTTTACCATGGTCAGGGCCCGCTTAAGACTTAGAAGTAGGGGAAGCCTGACGTCACACAGGGGGCCCCCTCTACCAATCTTGCTTCAACAATTTGATATTTTACCATCAAAATTTCGAGTAAACAACACTTTTACTATTAAACTAAAACTAACTACCTATATACGTATGAAACAAATATTTATTATATACGTAATTATACATAATAACAAATTAATTTTGTAAATGAATTTGCAAATATGGAACAGGTATATTTGAACTTCAAAATATATTTTACGCTTTACAAATTGCAGGATTTGCCAGTGCTAAGAACAGTGCAGGGGCAACTAATATTTGACATAAATTTATGCTTAGCTGCAATACAATTTTTCTTCTATTTTGTAAACAGAAATTTGATATCACCTGAATGCTCATTACCTTCCCCTTGATTTAAATAACCTGTTCTCCCTATTTTATATCATTTCTGCACTCTATGAATTTAAACAAAATATAATTACAGAGATTAAATTTTCTAGTCATTTAGCACATTGCATTTTTAAACATTTGAAATTAAATTGTAAAACATAAGGAAAATGAAAATTAGCTGCATTTAATCACTGTTTTTTATACCATTTATTATATCAACAGAAAAAAAAAAAGAGTATAAATGTGTCAGTAATAGTCTGAGAGAAAATTTAGTAACTATAATTAAGAAGAAAAAAAAATACATTTTTTACTCTGGCGGAAAATTTCCCCCCTAAAAATTACTTCTGAAAAGTAAATTTGGGGGCCCCTTTGTATTTCAGTGTGTAAGTTCGGGCTTCATGGGCCTATTCAGTTCATGGTTCGAATTCCTATACCGCTTCCCTTGAGACAGCCTCTGTCCCAGCTAAAGGGAAGACGTAATCCAAGATGGATTGTTTTCCACGACGACGACGTCATCCCATGTTAAGTGGGCTAAAAGTTGACATTTCCAGAAGGAGGCATCAAAAAGGGACATCGGAATTTCAACTCCGATAAGAAGCCATTTCACTGGAATCTGAAATCGGCAAAAACGCCCATCGCAAAAATTCCAAAAAAAAATCATTCAACGCATTTACGCACTTACCGTACATGGGGAGCCGGAGGCCCCACGATTTTCCTTCACGATTTTTTCTGATCGTGAATCATCTGATAGCAATAATTTGCATAATTTAAAGCGTAAAATAATAATAAACAAAGCTTAACCTAAGGTATATTCTTGCATAAGAATACTTGATGTTCATTGTATTTTTTCGATTTCTGTTACAATTTTTGGTTTTCAAGATCACTTCCAGTTTCCAAACCGGTTCGGAAATGAATGATTCGGAATTACACTTATCGAATATCTGTGCATAAAGATAGTTAAAATTACGTTTTAAGAAGAACTCATATTTTTAGAGATAGATGCGAATAAAGAGCAATATATCCGAATGAGCGATCATTTGCAAAGTATTTTTATACTTTCGGGGTGGGTGCTTCAGCCCCCTAAGACCCCCTCCCCGGGTACGTGCCTGCCGGAGGCAAAGATCCAGTTTGGGGAGGGGGCTATAACATGCCTTTTGCCACAATTTATACTCATATTAAGAAAAAATACCCGCGTTTTGGCTTTTTGGGGAGGGGGGGGGGGACATTTAGTGTTGGGGCTGCTCCGTTCCCCCTTGCGATAATCAGGCCCTGAGTCATTTTTAACCCTTTGATGGTCGGGACATAGATCGTCCGAGCGGAGATTACACAAATTCCCTTAAATTTCTTACAGTACCTAAATTTACATAAATTAAATTATTCGGAACGGAGACGCAATGCTCGATTTCATATTCAATAAATATTTTATGACAGAAATATCATATCTTCGTATCATGAAAAAAGCATTCTAAAGCAACCTTCGTTGCATTCAATTTCAAAATACAAAGTGTTTTGAGAGGGAAAATGGAAGTTGTAGCTCATTAACGACACAGCGATTATCTTACTGGTGGAATTCTTTTTTCCAATCATGCGGTATCATCGAATGGAATCTAATAGAATAAAGCCTCTGTGAAATAACGGGTTGATGCCTGGCAAAGGGGCGAGGATTTGCCTGATCTCCACATGACGGAGATCTGATTGATAAGCTTCGGCTGCAGTGAATCTTGTTGCCTAAGTTGCTTTTCCTTAGTTGGCTGGTTGCTAATGGATGTTTGGATGAGTTGATACAGTGTAGCGAAGTCATGCCGGACGGATGTGAGATGCTGGACTGTTTACTCATTTCACGCTGCATCGCACACCCATACGTCATGCCATCGCTACGTGAGTGGGTCTCGTAATTTGGAACTTTGATCAGGCGACGAGACCTTCATCTGACTAGGAACCTCCAGCGGTATAATTCACTTGGAGGACTTTGCACCCACGACGGATTTTACATGTACCGGGCGATTATATGAGATTTCCTGCCTGTAACTTTTTGAGTTTTCCCGATATCTGACTGGTCTTTTTATATAAGTTGCCCTAGAGTATTGACTACCAAATCATGACAAAAAAATCTTTGCTGTAGTTCGCGCATGGCCAGTTAAAATTTATTTCATACCAATACTCATATCTCATCCAATATTCCACATATTAATATTTTAATTACAGTATACTATTTCTATAATTTTTTGGAAAGCAGTGTTCAATTCAGCTGAAAACACTGCATGCTATAACGAAAAAAAACCTTTTCAATTTTTCACAGAAACGTTAACAACTTCACGAATATACGTGCTATGCTTACACAAATGCACACACATGTTGAACAGGACTTACAGTGTCATTGGCTACACTCACAGACCATTTTTACCACTTTCTGTTACTTTATTTTATTATTAAAATTATTACTGCCCCCTTAATTGTCCTCGCGACAAAATCTTCAGTGAAAAACATGAAGTCAAAAACATGTTCTTTACATCCCCAAAGTTCAAAGCCATTTCAAACATTTCTCACGAGTTTCAGGAGATATTCGACGAAATGTTTGAAATCGGTCAATGCCCTTCATTTCTGGACATCAGTGTATAATGATCGTCTGAATATTTTGTAGTTTTCTATAATAAAATTCATTCTAATTTCGAATCATAATTTCTAAAATTCATAAAAGAAAATAAATTTTGTTTTTGACATATGACATTTGCCATTTTAACCAGTGATGTAATTGTCTCGTTCAAAGTTGTCAAAATTTATCAACGAACAAAAATATTTCTCGTTTTATTGCAATTTGATGGATTGATTATCGGATCCGCTGCCAGATTTTTAGCAGCGCGGCTTTATATCATAGAAGAAGAAAGTTGAAGTTGTCATAACTGCGATTTCCCAGCACGAGACGAAAACACAATGGCTCTATTATAGTTGCGTAACTGTTGCCCGTGGGACAAAGGCCGCTCTTCACTCGTGTTTCGCCGCATTTTTTGGTGAAGTGGCCAATAGCGGGTGTCATTTTCGATTCAGCTATTTATCCTTTCTCGAACAAGAGTTATATTGTTCGCTGTTGACTCCGTCCACAAACTCAAAAGTAAAATAATAATAATAAACAAAAAAAAAAAATGTAGAGGGCGAAGTGTAAAAAATAGAAAGAAAAAAAAAATGTTCCGTAGAAATTTGGTTCACTTTCCGAGTGACGTCATTCTCGAGATCGTTTTTCCTAGCTGCGGCCCCCTCCACCTGACACCTCCTACACTGAAATGCTAGGAATAACTCGGAACACGTAGGGATTTTCGTAGGGGAAACTTCTACTCTTGAGGGAGACGGGTATAAATAAAGTGACTGGGTAGCTGTGCGAATTTTTTTCATTTTTCAAGAAAAAAAAAGGTCTTTGTAACTATCATCTCAAAACTTTCTTCTATACGCCACTACGATGTGAAGTTGAATTCGGAGATACACTAATCAATGAATCAGAAAGAAAAAGCGTCCCTGTTGGGGTGTTCAATTACAAAATTGAACCTAGGCCCGTGCGAAGAGAAAACTGTGCCCGGGGCAAAGTTTAACTCCTTCTCTTTGTGGAAGGTGTCACCAAATTATTAAAGGGCAGAAACATAAATAAATTCTGTTGAATAAATATTTCGCATTTATTTTGAGAATTTAATTTAAATTCAGAAATTTCCAACAACTTAATAACGAAAGAGAAAATTAAACTTATTTGTTAGAGATATCATGATGTTTTGTGGCAGGGAAAAAATAATATTGAGGGGGTAAAAGAAATTCTCCGGAAAATGATGGAAGGCCAAAAAATAAATAACATAATAAATAAAACCGTGGTTGGTAGTATAAATTCGGCGCGCCCATCTTCGCACGGCCCTGATTGAACCAACATTTATATTTTTAGGTGCGTTCGTAATTATATAAATACGTATCACCTAGAGTCGTCATCTGGCCCGTCCGTCTGTGGAAAAACGACCCAACTGAATGGTTTGAAATTTAATATGTATATATAGAATTGTGTCGAGACATTTCATATTGAATGAACATCGAATATCAAAACTTACAAAAGGTATTCATAAAAGTTTTCTTCATTCTGTTCAATCCTATCGTACGTAAATCTATAGAATAAAAGTGCAAGTCATGGGACTGAGGAAAACAACACCTTTTTATTCAAAATGGCTTAAAAGTTACAGTTTTAGAAAGATCGTTCAAAAATATTGTTTGTCTGATTTACATTCAAAAATGTATAGATTCTGAGATCACTTCAGTGGAAATGAGGTTAACAGCCGAATATCTCAATCTATTAAAGTAAATGAACACAGGAGATTCATTCATGATGAGTCACAAAAATATTAAACCATGAAGCAAGATCTCCAGGGTGAATTTTGCAGCGCTGTATAGTGTAGAAAAAATATTCGCATTTGTAAACGTGGCATACGTAATAAGGGAAAAAGAAAAGCATGTTCATTTCGCTCATAGCAGACGATATAATTCATTTCACTGAAATAATAACAACTAGTTGCACCCGTCGAAATTCGACGCAACAGAATATATTAATTGTTATCGACGCACAGTTGATAAGTATGTTACAATTTAAGCTTATGAATAAAAGAATAATGTAATGAACAAAGAAAGTGTTTAAAGCATGATATTCACACTCAAAGAAAGGCATGCTCATTTCGCTCTTAGCAGACGATATTATAATTCATTTCATTGGAATAATAAGGATGATTTTTTTTTTACATTGTGCGACTCGCTATAAAACGAACGCACCTCATGTGTCACGTTTAACGTACAATTTCCAACTTGTTAATTATTAACTTAAAATATAACAAGAAAGAAAAATCATGCGTCAAGCATAGATTATGAAACACTTTCCATCGCATTTAGAATGCTGCAACAAAACTTCGCAGTTTAATAAGGCGAAAGACGATGTCTAAAAGTAAACAAGGGGGATGACAAAGGATGACCGCCCTGGGAACCCAGCTTTCGCTTTAGTGTATAAGTACAATCCTGGGGCGAAGACACCAACCCACTGATGACTTTAACATACATACAATGTGTTGAAGGTGAAACAGATTTTACAATGTTTAAAGTGCACAATTATTTAACTAAACGTGTCTAACCAAGTTAGGATCGCTCTTTAACTTAATTTAATTGTTGACAAAGCTCACTTTTGTGTAGCTTTACATACTTAACTGTATGAAGGGTGCACATTCGTTTAACTTAGCAAATTTGGTAAAGGTAAAAGAGGATTGGGGAAGAATAGACAAGGTTTGTGAAGAAATATAGTGGTATAGTGATACTAAACAAGTTGGCAATTATTACAAAACAAAACAAAAACTAATAATATGAATGGATAAATATGTACAAAATTTACAATGGGAAAACGGAGGGTTAGGTAAAACAATTTGGAAAACGCTTAACACGTTCGAAAACCTAATTTCAGCAGTTTCCACCAACAGTCTTTGTGCAGACCTGTATAGGATCTACAGATTTGTATATACAGGGTGATTATAATTAAAGTCCCACTTTCAAAATGCTGCAAAAAAGAAACTACTGGTCAGAATGACTTCCAATTTGAACAGTAGATAATATTTGACAGTTCTGCATCAGTGGTGGAGATGGTGGTAACCTCTGAAGGTGAGGTTCAAGGTTACCGGAAGTGGCAAGTGTTGACACCGGAAGGGACAGCTGCTGATAACAGGCATGTTGGAACAGGAAGTGTAGACAGGAAGTTTAACCGGAAACGCGGCAGGAAGTGAATGCGATAAGGGAGAGAGGGGGAGGGCTTATTTTTCGAGGGGGCTTAATTTTTTTTTGTTGGTTTTGATCCTTCTAGTCGAGTGGAGTTGAGTTGTAGGAATCCTGCTATAAGAATGAATTTAGTTTGAAAGTAATGTGAAACTTTTTCTAAAATAATTTTTTTTTATTCTTTTTTTTTTTTTACCTGAAATAAAAATTTTATTTGCTAACTAACACCTAATATAAAAATGGAAATCTTTCTGACTTTGTTTTACTTTATAAAAGTTTTACATGAAATTTATTTTAAGACTGGAAACGCGACAGGAAGTAAGACCGAAACCAGATTAGACATGCTTTTTCTCCAAAAAGTGTTTTCAGGAAGCAGTAAACATGTTTTGGGAACATGTTTGGGAGCTTGTTGCAACAGGGAAGGTAGTTTAAAAGACCGGAAGTAATTAAGATGAGAGATAAAGAAGGGGCAGGATTAGACATATAGATTTTGTTCTTTGTAAAGGGTGAAATTTTATTTTATTTCTTATTTAAAGTGTTTTCATTTTTTTTTTAACTTAATTTAATTTATTTAAAGCGTTTCAAATTATTTTTTCTATCATTTTTATTTTTAGTGACATAAGTTTTAGAACTAATTGTAAAGAACATTTTCCATTGTTGGCTATCTCAAGCATAGAACCTGCAATGTTCTATATCACACATGTCTTATCGAGTATGTTACTAAGGGCTTGTGTGTTGTTATCTCTTCAAATGCAAACCATAGCAAGAGATTTCAAACCCTGCGTTTAATTATTTTTATCGTAGTTTTAATGAATTGCAGGAAATTGTCTTTCACTACCGAGAAATTCGCGAGTTTTGGTATTTAATATGACTGCTTTTTCATCTGTTTGTTGTTTTAATTTCAGTTTACAAACACATTTCTCTCACAACACTCTGTCAACAGATCATTTCCATATTCGAAATAATAATTTAGAAGGAAAATTTTTACTTTCTATACAAAATGTTATTTATAGAGATTGACAAAAATAGCATGCATTATTCTTTTTTGTATTAACTAATCATTTATATTTGAAATATGTTTCTAGTTTTGTTAGGAAAAATAACGTGTTTCTATATTTTAAAAACGAAAGCAAAGTGATTTTTACCAATATAAATATTAGCTATACACCCACGCATTTATGTTATTGAATTAAATTACAATGCTTAATATTGTATTCACCGTAATATTTTCCTGCAAAAGCTGTTTCGCAAACTTGTATAGTGAAAGTAATGTGTCATTTTTAGGGAAAAAATTAATTCAAGTCTTTGAGACAAAACCTTTACGGGAAAAAAGATTTGTTATACTTTCAGTTACATAATGTCTTCCATTTTTTTAAGTTTACAAATTTGTGGAGTAACTTAAATAATCGTTTTTATGATACTTAAACAATATATTTTTTAATTATATATTTTAAAAATTAACTTGTAATAGCTATTTTTTTTCTTAAAAGGGTACTGTAGAATAACTTATGTCACAAGTACTATACACACATCTTTAGTAAAATAGTTTACGCTTCAGACATGACAAAGGGCCTTAGAAACATTTCACTTTGGAGTTAAGTGAATAAACAAGAAAAATATTATTTATAAAAACACAACACATAAGACCAGTGACTGAGAGGTTCTGGTTTTAAAGCTGCTAGACGTTTCGGTTTAAACTTCTTTCACGCTCGTCAACTTAACCGTTCGGAGTTTTCTTCGAACTTTGTCAATACGAGTTAGGATCCCTTAGAATGACCCCTAGAGTGACCTATATCCCAAGCGTAGATAATCGACTGTAACAAATAACCAACGAGCCACAACACATAAGACATTTTTGATCATTACATAAGACATTTTAGATTATTCCATTTAGTTAATAAGTGATTTGACGTGCAAAATATTATTTATAAAAACATACAATAAGAGAATTTTAAAGATTTTTTTCCTTTTAAATGAACAATTTTTAGTGTCTATTTAACTTATTAAAGAGAGCGGGTATTTTGTTTAGAGTTATACGATTAAAATAAATTTTCAATA
>OZ007592.1:2297503-2455003 GCA_963931845.1 Maratus michaelseni | reverse complement strand
AGATAGGGTATTTGGACAAAATAATAAAGAGAAACTTAATATATTCAACATGAATCGTTATACTTTAAAAACTTAAAATTTTCTATATATAAGTTTATATATATATATATATATATATATATATATATATATATATATATATATATATATATATATATATATATATATATATATATATATATATATATATATATATTTAAATTAGAAATAGTTAAAATCACAATGGTTAAATGGATTTATTTTCTTCCGTTTGATTTGTAGTGTTCTATTTTCAAAGGTATCCTTTTTCTTCAATTTCTTTCCAATGATTGTTAGGGCTTGGAATTGTCACAAAATTTTGGCTTTAAGCTTGTGACAATTACAGAAAACAGTCATTCTTTGCTTATAATGTGGTTTCCCAGCCTTTGAAAAAGTAAATTACATTATAAGCTTACATTTGTGTTTTTACTTATGTTTCACTTTTTGAATAAATACTTCATTTGTTAGGACTATGTTTTATAATGTGTAATTTGACATAGCTATTTGGGATAATAATTTCATTGCATTTGGTCAGTTATTTCTGTTTCAATGGTTAATTTTTGCAATAAGTTTATATATATATATATATATATGTAGGTATATATATATATATATATATATATATGTATATATGTAGGTATATATATATATATATATATATATATTATATACCTTACATATATACATATATATATATATATGTACTTGATTATTATTGAGACCTTATATATCAGACGAGCAAAAATTTTTGTTTTATTATTACACAGCTAAATTTATTGCCATAATATATAGAAAGCAAATTCGAGTTTATTTAGAGATAGGGTATTTGGACAAAATAATAAAGAGAAACTTAATATATTCAACATGAATCGTTATACTTTAAAAACTTAAAATTTTCTATATATAAGTTTTTATATATATATATATATATATATATATATATATATATATATATATATATATATATATATATATATATATATATATATATATATTTAAATTAGAAATAGTTAAAATCACAATGGTTAAATGGATTTATTTTCTTCCGTTTGATTTGTAGTGTTCTATTTTCAAAGGTATCCTTTTTCTTCAATTTCTTTCCAATGATTGTTAGGGCTTGGAATTGTCACAAAATTTTGGCTTTAAGCTTGTGACAATTACAGAAAACAGTCATTCTTTGCTTATAATGTGGTTTCCCAGCCTTTGAAAAAGTAAATTACATTATAAGCTTACATTTGTGTTTTTACTTATGTTTCACTTTTTGAATAAATACTTCATTTGTTAGGACTATGTTTTATAATGTGTAATTTGACATAGCTATTTGGGGTAATAATTTCATTGCATTTGGTCAGTTATTTCTGTTTCAATGGTTAATTTTTGCAATAAGTTTATATATATATATATATATATGTAGGTATATATATATATATATATATATATATTATATACCTTACATATATACATATATATATATGTACTTGATTATTATTGAGACCTTATATATCAGACGAGCAAAAATTTTTGTTTTATTATTACACAGCTAAATCTATTGCCATAATATATAGAAAGCAAATTCGAGTTTATTTAGAGATAGGGTATTTGGACAAAATAATAAAGAGAAACTTAATATATTCAACATGAATCGTTATACTTTAAAAACTTAAAATTTTCTATATATAAGTTTATATATATATATATATATATATATATATATATATATATATATATATATATATATATATATTTAAATTAGAAATAGTTAAAATCACAATGGTTAAATGGATTTATTTTCTTCCGTTTGATTTGTAGTGTTCTATTTTCAAAGGTATCCTTTTTCTTCAATTTCTTTCCAATGATTGTTAGGGCTTGGAATTGTCACAAAATTTTGGCTTTAAGCTTGTGACAATTACAGAAAACAATCATTCTTTGCTTATAATGTGGTTTCCCAGCCCTTGAAAAAGTAAATTACATTATAAGCTTACATTTGTGTTTTTACTTATGTTTCACTTTTTGAATAAATACTTCATTTGTTAGGACTATGTTTTATAATGTGTAATTTGACATAGCTATTTGGGATAATAATTTCATTGCATTTGGTCAGTTATTTCTGTTTCAATGGCTAATTTTTGCAATAAGTTTTTATATATATATATATATATATGTAGGTATATATATATATATATATATATATATTATATACCTTACATATATACATATATATATATGTACTTGATTATTATTGAGACCTTATATATCAGACGAGCAAAAATTTTTGTTTTATTATTACACAGCTAAATCTATTGCCATAATATATAGAAAGCAAATTCGAGTTTATTTAGAGATAGGGTATTTGGACAAAATAATAAAGAGAAACTTAATATATTCAACATGAATCGTTATACTTTAAAAACTTAAAATTTTCTATATATAAGTTTATATATATATATATATATTTAAATTAGAAATAGTTAAATTCACAATGGTTAAATGGATTTATTTTCTTCCGTTTGATTTGTAGTGTTCTATTTTCAAAGGTATCCTTTTTCTTCAATTTCTTTCCAATGATTGTTAGGGCTTGGAATTGTCACAAAATTTTGGCTTTAAGCTTGTGACAATTACAGAAAACAATCATTCTTTGCTTATAATGTGGTTTCCCAGCCCTTGAAAAAGTAAATTACATTATAAGCTTACATTTGTGTTTTTACTTATGTTTCACTTTTTGAATAAATACTTCATTTGTTAGGACTATGTTTTATAATGTGTAATTTGACATAGCTATTTGGGGTAATAATTTCATTGCATTTGGTCAGTTATTTCTGTTTCAATGGTTAATTTTTGCAATAAGTTTATATATATATATATATATATGTAGGTATATATATATATATATATATATATTATATACCTTACATATATACATATATATATATGTACTTGATTATTATTGAGACCTTATATATCAGACGAGCAAAAATTTTTGTTTTATTATTACACAGCTAAATCTATTGCCATAATATATAGAAAGCAAATTCGAGTTTATTTAGAGATAGGGTATTTGGACAAAATAATAAAGAGAAACTTAATATATTCAACATGAATCGTTATACTTTAAAAACTTAAAATTTTCTATATATAAGTTTATATATATATATATATATATATATATATAAAACTTTAAGTAAAATTTAACCATTGAAACATAAGAAACTGACCACATACACTGAAATCCCGATACCAAAGAGCCCTGTCAATTTACAAATTAAAATTGTAGTCCTAATAAAAGTAACATTATTAATTCAAATTAAGAAGAAGAAAAAAAAAATTAAATAAATAGAAAATAAGGAATGAAATATAAACCACACGAGTATATACACAAATAAAAGCTTATAAAGTAATTTACTTTTTCAAGGGCAAGAAAATCACATTTATAAGCAAAGAACGATTGTTTTCTGTATATGACACCAGCTTTTGCTAAATATAGTGCCATATCTTGCCCGAACAATCGCTGAAACAATATTGAATAACAAGACCTTTACAATGGAATATTATAAATTATACATACAATTTGAAAAGGAGTGTGAAAAAGAATTAAAAAAATTAAAAAATATATATATTACTTATATTGATAATATCCCAAGATATTTAGTATATTGTGAGCACATGTACAAAGTTGTATCCAAAAGAAGAGGTTAAATTCACAGTTAAATAGAGAATCCTTCAGATCATAAATTGTAACCTACAGTTACAGTTATTTTTATTTAACTAAATAGATTACAACATTTAAAAAAATGTAGAAAAAAAATTATGATATACATATAAATAAAAACCATTAATTATTTTATTTTAACTTTAATTTAATAAATTAAAATATATAATATTACTTGATAATTTGAAAGTATTTCATAGATATTATTACCTCCATACTAAATTTCCAAGTTTTAATATTTTAAATAAGCTATACTACTGCTATCTATTGTAAAAATATTAAACTATTTTAGCATACTATCAAATACATTGCTGCTGACATCTGGTGTACAGATATTCTACTAAAACTTTAATATTGTATGTATAATTACTTATATGCAGCTGTAATGTAGTGTAAATATATTAATTTTACTAGTTAATATTAATGATATATATAGAGAATAAGAGTTACTAGTATAATATAATTTATATTTTAACTAACCCATTTAAAATATATCTTAATTTAACCCAAACATTAATGTAGAATCCATATGATGCTTTCATTTTATAAATTAGTATTATACTTAGAAATAACATAGATTATTCAATATGGTAATGCACTTATTATAATTTAAATCCAGCTATTTAAATAATATCTACCATGAAAAAAAATATATAAAAAACATAAATATTAATTAAATTAAATGATCTAATAATAAAATAAAATAAATAATATAAAACTAAGAGATATGTTTATTAGTGTACTATATTTAATAAATATTTAATATTTACTAAAATTAAATATGTTTAACATATTAATATTATATTGTATTGATTAACCCATTGTAACATCCTTCATAATTTTAACTTTTGTTACAACCCCAATAATATTAACTCCATATAATCATAACAACAATTATAGAATTTGCCCGCATGTAAATTTTAATTTATGAATGACTTTTAACTAAGATGATCCTATGCAGCACATGCTCTTAATATGAGTTATAATTTAGCGAAATATATCAACAGTCAAAAGTTGAAAATTAACGTTAAATTTTAAAATATGAATGACATTAAACTAGGATAATCCTATGCAGCAACGCACACAATAGGATTCATAGTTTAGCCAAATATATCAACAATCAAAAGTTGATTATCATTTTTATCAAGGAGATTTTAACAAAAAAAAAAAAAAAAAAAAAAAAAAAAAATACAGACATTTAACCCAAATTAAATCTATATTTATATGTGTAAAATTGATTTAACTAAATAGTAAGGATATCCATAAACTTGTGCAATTTGAAGGATATGTTTTAAATTTTGATTTTTAAAGTTATTTGAACAAAGATTATTAATTCTATGTGCAAAATTTAGTAAAATATTTACAAATACTGATTTATGTATACATGACAAATAGTTAGTAAATAAGTTAACCTTAAAAGTAAAATCATTTCGCTTGTCATAAATGTCAAACAAAAGTTTATTATCTTTAAGAATTATCTTAAGATCAAGAAAATTAATTTCATTATTTGCCATAACATTGAAACTATAAGTTAAATTTTTATGATATTTTATAGGTAATAAATAATTTGAATTACTATTAAAATAGAAGACAATAATGTCATCTATATAACGGTACATTTTACAATTAGCAATATTAGAGTTACGTTCATAATAATATAAATACAATTCTGCAAGAATTGAAGAAACAATGCCACCTTGAGGGAGTCCACAGCTTTGTATATATATAGTATCATTAAAAACAATATAATTATAATGGAGAATAAATTTAGTTAATGTTTTAAAGTAATTTAACGAAATTTTATTTTTTAATTTAATAGAATCCTTGTATTCCTTATATAATAAATTTACTATCTTGAACATATCGTTAATATCAATGTTATTAAATAAGTCATTAAAATCAAACGTCTTCATGTATTTTATGTTATTTAAATTTTTAATATTATTGACAAGTTGAAAACTATTTTTTATGCTATACAAATTATCTTTTTGTTTTGTAAGTTCAAACAATTTAGTGAGAATACTTAATAAAAATTTGCTTGCATTATTGTTATAAGTATTACAACCGATTGTTACAGTTCTAAATTTTAAAGGAGTTTTGTGGAATTTAGGTATAACAACTATGTATGGATAATTAAAGTTATAGTTTTTAATTTTTAGTAATTTATAAAATTGAAATATATGTCGATTATTAATGATTTTATCTAGATTAGTTATTTTAAAGTTTAAATTTGTATTTATAGCTTTAGTTATTAACTGCGAATAATAATATTTGCAGATGAAAGCATAATTGTTTGGTGATTTATCAACATATGTAATAATAAATTTGTTTTGTAAATTCGTTATTTCACTATTTAGTTGTTTAAAATTAAAATTATATATGTCCAAATTCCTATGAAGTTCAGCATTTAAATTACTTAAAACATTTAATTTCCATTCATTAAAAAATTCAAGAGGTTTATTATAATCTATTGATATTTTATAAATAAAAAGGTCAAGATCCAGATTAAATTGTTTTAAAATAGAAAAAATTGTATAACATGAAGGTAATCGAAATTTAGTCCCATTAGTCATAAGATTACGCAAGTAATCATTCTCTACAATATTAATATCCCCTGTAATAATGTGACCATGTACCTTATCTACATAATTGCTATAATTAGGATTATTACATAAGCAAGGAGGTTTATCATTTGATGTTAGAAATTTTGCAAATTTATTGTAATTGAAAATCCTACGTCCTAATGTAACGTTGTATTTGTACGATTTATGTATTGTAAAATTTTTTATGGGGAATTTGTTCTCAATGTTATTAATTACATTGTGTATATTTATTTTATTAAGTACAATATTGGAAAAAGTAATTATAAGTAGAGTGTTGTTAGTTTTTTTGTAAGTGTTTTTTGAAATTTTTACATTAAGTTGATTAATTCTAAATAATAAAAGATCAAAATAAACATATATATATATATATATATATATATATATATATATATATATATATATATATATATATATATATATATATATTTAAATTAGAAATAGTTAAAATCACAATGGTTAAATGGATTTATTTTCTTCCGTTTGATTTGTAGTGTTCTATTTTCAAAGGTATCCTTTTTCTTCAATTTCTTTCCAATGATTGTTAGGGCTTGGAATTGTCACAAAATTTTGGCTTTAAGCTTGTGACAATTACAGAAAACAATCATTCTTTGCTTATAATGTGGTTTCCCAGCCCTTGAAAAAGTAAATTACATTATAAGCTTACATTTGTGTTTTTACTTATGTTTCACTTTTTGAATAAATACTTCATTTGTTAGGACTATGTTTTATAATGTGTAATTTGACATAGCTATTTGGGATAATAATTTCATTGCATTTGGTCAGTTATTTCTGTTTCAATGGCTAATTTTTGCAATAAGTTTTTATATATATATATATATATATGTAGGTATATATATATATATATATATATATATTATATACCTTACATATATACATATATATATATGTACTTGATTATTATTGAGACCTTATATATCAGACGAGCAAAAATTTTTGTTTTATTATTACACAGCTAAATCTATTGCCATAATATATAGAAAGCAAATTCGAGTTTATTTAGAGATAGGGTATTTGGACAAAATAATAAAGAGAAACTTAATATATTCAACATGAATCGTTATACTTTAAAAACTTAAAATTTTCTATATATTACTTATAGTTTTTGCAATTAATTCACCGTGTTTCAAAATGATACATTCTCAACAAATTGTGAATTAAACTTTAAAAAAAAGAAAAGAAAAGAAAAGAAAAAGATATAAAGAAAAACAATAATAATTAACGAGAGATATTTATGCAATATATTATAATTTAATCGAAATATAAACTATAAATACAAATAGAAATAGTGATAAATATCGGAAAGCAACATTTCATCGTTGGCAATGAATGCAGTTCATTTTAAACGTTTGTTAAAATTCATAGTTGCTAATATTTTTGTCACAATTCACATTAATGGAATTTTGGAATATCAATAGTGGTGAAAAAAATAAACCAATGTTTTTTCTTTTTGTTATTTTTGTTCTGAAATGCATGAAAATCTCAGTTTCTTTTTTCAATAACTATTCAAACAAACTTTTTTTTCCATTTTTCGGTAAAAGAGAGAAGATCGTTTAGCGCGGGAGGGTGTTACATTTTTAGGAGAGGTTCTACTAAAATTTAGAGAATGTTTCCTTTTTTTTTTTTTTTTTTTTTTTTTTTTAAAAAAAAGGGTTTTGTATTTAAAAAGAAAAAACGAAACCAATATAAGATATCTCCTGTGTCCGACTGTTAGAGCCCTTTTTCTCGTAAACTATGGGACGTGGAAAGTTCACAACTTGGGAAAGTTATATAAAACCTTTTTAGCCACATATTTTCAGAATATCAGATTATTAGCCAATCACAAATATGTTTAGAATAAATTTAGAGGTCTAATTAAGTTACTTAAAAAAAAAAAAAGTTTTATTTTTGTATATCGTGCGAAAGATCTCGTAATACCGAACTCAAAAATATATTAATTTTAATTTTAGGTATTATATTTTCAGAGATATCCTCGAAAATGCACTGCAAAAATATGCGCCCACCCTCCTATTTCCGAATCTGCTGAAACTAAAATTAGGAAAATATTAGGGCTAGTAGGAGTTTATTAATTAATAAACTTGATGAACGGTAAACTTTGACCTCCAGATATATTTATTTATTTATTTATTTATTATGCGTGTGTGTTACAAAAAAAAAAAAAAAAAAAAAAAAAAAGATAAACTACCTTCAGATTTTTAACATTATATATTTATTGACGTGTCACTTTTACATTAAAATTTTTTTTGTGTAAAAAACAATAATAATACGCCTTGTGTGACGGGGAGTAATTGCAAGTTACTTCCAATCGTGCGACCGTTTTTCTCCGATTATAAGCATGTGAAAGAAACTGGGTCGACAAATTATAAAGCCTATACCGATCATAAGAGACGGTAGTCTCTTGAGTGACGCAGCGAAAAACCGAAAACCGTAAGCCCAAAACCGAAGATTCCGTCACTCTCATATATACAGCTAGCAGGACATCAAAGGAAAATCGAAACGCCGACATTTAATATCTCAGTAAATATGCGGCATACCGTTTCGATTTTTTCACATTAGTCTTATATCTATGGCCTAACTCTATCCTGAAATTTATAGATTTCTACATGCAGTAGATTTTGAGATCTGGAAACCAATTTTTAAGCGAAAATGGAAAATGTAATGGTGTAATGGGCACAGAGTTGTTATCTCGAAAATGGATCGAACGATTTTTTTAAAATTAATATATTATATTAATCGGTTTTAGATGAAGCGTTTAAGATATTGCGCTAACGTAGGAAAACTCTTGTTTTTTATATAATCCAGTTTCAAAATTGGACTCTTTTCTTATGCTTTTTCTGGTAGACTAACATTACAGATCTTCAGCCTTTTCACCCTTTTTTATTACTGCGCAGTAAGGAAGCTCTTGCCTATTACGGTTACAGTTAAACGTTATAGCATATATACATCGCTGAAAAACTATTTAGATTCTTTTTTTTTTTTAATACGAAAACAGTTTTTAATGCAATTTTTAATATGTAATATATATGTATTAAATTAAATTATTGTTTGTATATTTTTCTTTTTTGTTATAATAAAGAATTTCTTATATCAAAATCTTCATTAAGTCGAAAAATATTTAGATTCCTTGATTAAAATATTGAAATATTTTATAATTATACATATACAATTTAATTGTTATTTATATTTAATTTGTGATTTTTTAAAGGAAAAAAAAGATTAAGATTTTTTTTTTATCAATTAATTTGCGTAACAAGGAATCATTCAAAATGAATTAATCATCAGTTTGTTTTCTTCGTGTGCAATGCGATTCGCTGCTATGAACATTTTTTGAAGTGTTGAAAATCAAATTTCACAAATACTTCTAACTTCTATTAACAAATACTTCATGAATATATTTTTAATTCCATGTTGTTTATGTACGATAAAAAACACGTTTGTAAGCTTCTGTTTCATAGTATAAGAATCCAAACATTCAGTGAAATGCGTATATTTGATCAGCTATATAAACAAATGAAGAATACAGTACCTTTTTTTTTTCAATTTCATTTCTTAAATTTGCATTTTAAAAACAGATAATAAAGAAATATGTATTTATCTTCTAATATTTATTTTCCTAAGTCAGAGAAATGCAAAGTTCTACCATTGTTTTTTTTGTTTTTTTTTTTCTAGTGAAAGTTTATTTTCAAATGTTAAATATAGATTTTACTTAATAAATCACGAAATCAGTCGTCAGTTCTCGGGGCAATGGTAGACGTGGCATTGGAAACCTAAAAATCATGAGAGAGGGTAATATCTTTAAACAAATCTTGTAGCAAAGTATTCAGTAGTATCTTGCACCAAATATAAGACATTGAAAAAAAAAAAAAAAAAGGTACTGTATTCTTCATTTTTGTTTATGTATTGTCAAAGCTATGCATTCTACCGAATGTTTTTATTCTTGAAATAGACTATTTAAACAGAGATAGAAGTTTACCAAACTTTTGTTGCTTTCTTCATACATAAACAACATGGAATTAAAAATATATTTTTGAAATATTTGTTAATTAAGTTAGAAGTATTTGTGAAATTTGTTTTTGAACCCGTTAAAAAATCTTCACAGCGCATGGAAAAATAGAAACGCTATAGAAGGATTTTTTTGTTCTTCAGTTACCCTGAAATTAAAACATATATATATATATATATATATATATATATATATATATATATATATATATATATATATATATATATATGAAAGGATAAAAGCTAAACCCCTTTTTAAAATGCAAAATCCCTTTTTGCCCCTTTTAAAATTTTAAATTACCGTTTTAAAAAATAGAAATTTAAATCAAAACTTTTAAATGCTTTAATAATTGCGTTTCAATTGATTGAAAATGCCGTCGCCCCTGTTAAATTAGTTTTCCTGCATCGCATCTTATAACTTTCAAAGATCGTTTTCTGACTCTTCATAAGAATATTTGTGCTGACGCTAACGCAATTTTAAAGTCTTGCGGCATCCGATCGGCCGATAGAGCCAACGCCTTTATTCCGCACAATCAATCACTCAGCTCGCGGCCAATTAAAATTAAAAATACGCCTCTTTTGACTTAGACGACCTCTAGCAGAAATAATGCAAAAACCTCATATTTATACCATTGCACTGCTATCAGGAGCGAACTTTTTACGATTTCCCTCATCTAAACAAATCCACGCCAATCTGCTCTCTCGGAATTGCCTCGCGATGGACGAACCTTCGATGTCCAGACAGACTTAAAAAGCAGCTCTCACGCCAATATGGGCCTGGTTTAAAAGGATGCATGTAAGAAAAAGAAATAAACCAGGTTCCGTAATAGACGGTGTCTTCCTTTAAACAGACATACATTCACTCGGAATTTAACCGAATCCCGCTCACGGCCCAGGACTACAAGAGCATGCAAGGGAATCAGAATGAGCGCTTTGACGTAAATACGGAGCCGCCATCAGTCCGCGCAGCCACCGGCCCGGCGATCAAGGACCCACCGACGGAGCAACACGCTTCGTTTCAGAAGTCGAGTAGGACAGTTCATCTCAACGGGAAAATCCCAAAAACTAAACAGTTACGTAATCTACGCCCGTCAATCACAGCGAATACCTCCGTGAAAAATTCTTACAGCATACGATGAAAGACTTACGGAATTTATCCCAAAAACTCAAAAGTACTTAATCTCCCTTCGTCAAAAGGAAAGTGAATCATTAACTTTTCTTCATTCTCAATCTTGTGCAGTATTTCATTCTGCCGGCAAGAATCGAAGTGTTTTATCGGATGAAAAGTAGGTCAACTACACAGCTGTTTTCAATTTTCAAGAGCGCGCCGGTAAAGAAATGAACTCGTGACTCAGATGTTTCGGTTTCTGGTTTCTGGACTATTTAGAAAATAAATCAGAACTGCCCTCAGCAAAAACAAAAACCACGTGACTACGGGAAAAAGTATTTTTGTGGGCAGTGCAAGAAGATATAGAGATAAATATTTCAGTGAAATTAATTTATTATTGTTTCGCGTCGCGGTGAAAAAAAAAAAAAAAGTAAGAGGTAAATTTTTCATGGATTTATTTAAAGCAAAGCCGTATAAAGGTATGTACTTTTGATATTAACGTACAGAAAAAAAAAAAAAAAAAAAAAAAAAAAAATTTTTAAAGATCTTTTTAGTGAGAGGCAGTGGTTCTCAAACTTTTTATTTAATTTTTTATGCATGCCAAAAATAAATTAAAGAGGATTATTTTATTATGCTATTACTTGTGTGAAAATTTTAATTATTTTTAAGTCAGCTATTTAAGTTCAAATATATAATTGTTTATGTATTGTGTTTAACGTAATTTTAAAGAGATGAAAGAGTAAGAATGGTGATTTTTATGAAAATTCTTTAGTTGTGTTGAACTGATAATTACGATTTTAATGAAAAATAACATTAACTAAACCTCATATTAAAATCATTTTTCTAGACAGTTTGAAAATATTTTAGCAGAAGTGAAAATTTTATTATTATTATAATATTTTTATTATTAAGTGTTAAACTTTTTAAAGATGATTTATATGCAACGTACTTTATAGTTAGTGAGGTTATTTAAATTTTTTTTTATTGAATTCAAGTTATTGAAAAAAAAAATTATTAAGGTGGATTTTAATTTTAAAAAGATGATTTTAACAGATATTTACAGATATAGTGTTACAAATTTTAAATAGTTTGAAAGATTTTTTCATTTTTATTCTTATGTGCTTTAATTGTGTATTATATTTCTGTGTAATTCAGTGATATTTAGTATTTATATCTATCATGAGTAACCCAACACCTCCCAAAGAAGTAGAGGATTTAACAGACAAATCAGGTGACCCCGAAAAAGAAAAAAATCAAATTTCGAGCAAAGATGATAATCCCGTTAATAATCCTGAAGAGAAAAATAATCAGAAGTCTAGTCAGGAATCTGGAGGTGCACCAGAGACATCTGGTGTAACAATGTTAGGTGGACAGACCCTGTCAGCTCAAGCTGGGTCTGGTCACACTTCAGTATCCGCCAACCCAAAAATGTCAGTAGACCCCGATATCGTT
The DNA here is from genome assembly GCA_963931845.1 of Maratus michaelseni. Taxonomy (NCBI): domain Eukaryota; kingdom Metazoa; phylum Arthropoda; class Arachnida; order Araneae; family Salticidae; genus Maratus; species Maratus michaelseni. The sequence continues at coordinate 2,442,096 of OZ007592.1, read as the reverse complement.
GCGTTTTCTCCGCAAAATGGAATGTCTTGGATACCATGGCTAGCCTATTTCGAGAGTGTCTGTATAGGACAGGGAAAAGATGAGTGCTGGAAAATTAGGCACATACAGAAGTATTTAAAGGACAGTGCACTTACGTTGTACATTAATAATTGTCTAAATGTACTTCATTGGTCCGAATTTGTCACTTTGTTTAATGAACACTACGAGATTCCAGATACCCTTTCTCTCACTGATTTTTCACTTATTAGATATAAAGTTGGAGAGGACTTGAACGAATATTATCAAAAAAAGACTAAAGTAGGCCGAACCTTAGGTTTAGAGCAGAAACTTATCCTGGAAGGGTTAACGGAGGGCTTGCCATTAGAAATGCAGAAGTTAGTTATTGCAGGCAACCCCTCAACTACACATGCATGGCGTGAATTAGTTTTCAGAATTAGCAAACTGCAACTGGACAGAAAGGGAAATGAGAGCAAATTTGAAGCAAGCCCCCAAAACCCCAATCAGTATCGCCAATGGCGACCAAACCGACCTCCATATGAGAATGGACAGAATTTTAACAGGCAGTGGAACTACAGAGTTCCCTATCAAACACACCCCATTCGACCTTTTCCATCAAATCAAGCCAGAAATCCCCAAAATACGTTCAGACCGACTTCAAATGTTCCACCACGACCTAATGTACACCACCAGACCACTTTGCCGCCCTATCCATGCAAAGTTTGTCTTAATATCGGAATACCAAATGCGTATCATTGGGTGGGAAACTGCCCTTTTCGACAACAAGTGTTAGCAGTACCAACCCCTAGTCACAATATGACTTTGCCGAACCCCAACCAAGATCATAGCGCTAATGAGTCATCCCGAAATACATCTAGTAATCAATGACGATTTCTTATGTCCGGACATATACAAAAAGAAAAAGCTAGCTATAAAAAATCAAATAGAGATTGTCATAAAGTTACTTATGTAAAAAATGAAGACTCACTACCTTGTTTGATCGATACTGGGAGTTCGATTAGTGTTATTCCTTGTCATTTAGCCCATAAACTTAACCTAAAAATATGTAAAGTTCAGCAGAGTATACCAGTCACCCAAACACAAGGTGTTCTTGCTTTGAAAGAAAAATGCCTTGTTAGTTTGCAATTAGGACGTATCTCTAAGAGAATTGAACTTTTTATAATTAACAATCAGTTACCTTATGCTTTGATTGGGCTACCCCATTGCAAACTGTTTAGATTAAATATTGACTGTGTTAAAATGCAAATAACTCAAGATAATAAGAAAGTACCTCTCATGGACCATATTCCAACAAATGCGTCTCACCATACTTTACATTTATCAGAAGTATATACTAACCAGCCAGCAATTGAAAATGCAGAGATATTCGAAGAAAATTTTGAGCCGGAGTTGTTCGAGACCACTGACCATGTGCAAAATGTTCAGTCTGTCAGAGAACAATTACCTGCTCTTCTAGCCAAATATGTCTGTATTTTCGCCAAAGATAAATATGATATAGGCTGTGTAAACATGGAACCCCAGAGAATACAGTTAACATCAGATCTCCCCGTTTCTTTAAGAGCATATCGCACTTCCCCTAAGGAAGAAGAGGAAATTAAAGAACAAATTCAAAATTTATTGCGAGCCGGTATCATTAAAGAAAGCTATTCCCCTTATTCATCACCCGTAACTTTGGTGTATAAACGTGAAGAAGGGAAGAAAACCCGGTTATGTATTGACTTCCGAAAATTAAATGCCATTACAAAAACAGATGCAGAACCCTTACCTCGAATCGACACCCTGTTAGATAAATTGGCGCATGCTAAAATTTTTTCCACTCTTGATTTAGCTAGTGGATATTGGCACATTCCTATCCACCCTCGAGACACTGAGAAGCTGGCATTTGCCACCACCTTTGGATTATATGAGTGGAATCGTTTACCGTTTGGATGGAAAAACTCACCTGCTTGGTTTAACCGTACCCTCCGTAGAATTCTTAATAAATACAAAATTGACTTTGCCTGTAGTTACTTTGATGATGTTATTGTATTCTCCCAAAATGAAGAGGAACATTTATGTCATTTAGAGACATTATTTAATATATGTGTTCAAGAAAACCTTAAACTCAAATTGTCAAAGTGTAATTTTGTGAAATCCAAAATTAATTTTCTAGGATATGAAGTTTCGAACGGTTGTATCACACCTGACAACCCTAATATAGAGACGATTAAGAAATTAACACCACCAACGAATGTAAAAGAATTACAACGTTTTTTGGGATCTATAAATGTTTATCACAAATTTATTCCAAAGTATGCTAACATTCGATACCCTCTCAACAATTTGTTGAAGAAAAATGTCCCTTATGTGTGGGACCAAAATTGTCAAAATTCTTTTGAAAAATTAAAAAATGCTTTAATTGAAAAACCAATCTTAAAGTTGTTTGATCCCAAAACACCTTGTCATTTGTTTGTAGACGCATCAAGTCATGGAGTGGGATGTGTAGTGAAACAAGTTGATGAAAAAGGAACATTACATCCTATAGCATATCACTCTAGAAATCTTCGCGATTATGAAAAAAATTATGCAATTACGGAGTTAGAATGTTTGGCGATTGTGGATGCTTTAGATAAATTTTATCATTATTTACACGGTCAAAAATTTGTCATACATACAGATCATGCGGCACTTACCTGGCTCAAAAGTGTTAAAAATTTAAGAGGACGTCTTTTCCGCTGGTCCCTAAAACTTAGTATGTTTGACTATGAAATTAAATACCAGAAAGGCTCCACTAATGTTGAAGCTGATATGCTATCTAGACAACCTGTTTCAGAAAATTTACCCCATATTATACATCTCCTTGACTTGAATGAAGTAAGAGACAATCAGAAGAAGGAAAATGTAACAATTGATGGTAAAAAGTACACTGAGATAAATGATGTTGTTGTTATTAAAAAGAAAGGTTTGTATAAGATTGTGGTCCCCATGTCTTTACGTTTACCCCTATTAGAAAAAACCCACACACAATTTGGCCACCCTGGAATTTATAAAATGATAAATTTAATCTCTCCGCAATATTATTGGCCTAACTTTAATCAGGACATTGAAAATTTTGTAAAACACTGCCACACTTGTCAGATAAACAAAAAATGTAGACAAAAAAGATTTGGCTTATTGCAATTAATGCCCCCAACAGAGATACCTTTTGAATGTTTGGCAGTAGACTCTGTTGGCGGATTTAATTATTACAATTCTACAAAAAAATATTTGCATTTAGTCGTTGACCATGCAACTCGCTATGTGTGGGGTTTTCCTTCAAAAAGTGTAACTACCGAAACTTATACAAACATTTTGAAACAATTATTTCAGATACAAGTACCAGATAGATTGTTAACCGACAGAAATGGAGCATTTACAGCTTCCAGGTTTAGGAGATTTCTTCGTAATTACAATATAAAACACAGATTGACGAGCAGCCATCACCCGGAAACGAATGGGAAAATTGAACGACTAAATCAGACTATTGTCACTAGATTAAAATGTAAAGTCAATTCCACATCCAAGAAAATACCCTGGACTAAGCTTTTAGATGAAGTCTTATATGAATATAATAACACCCCTCATTCTGTAACCCAATTCACCCCTAGCTATTTATTTTTAGGAAATTTACCATATGATCCCCCTTTACCAAATAATAGTTACTATCCCCCTGTGGAAGAAGCTAGAAAATTGGCTAAAGAGAGAACAATTGCTTACCATAAAAAGAATAAAGTCCGTTATGATGCTCGTTTCCTTCCTGTAAAGTTTAAAGTTGGTGACATTGTGATGTATGAAGAATTTCACTATCCGAATACCCGTAAATTGACTGCACCATATTCTGGCCCATACACCATTTTAAAACAACTTTCTGATGTATCCTTTGAAATTGATAAACCCAGCCCACATTTTAAGAGAAATTCCGAAATTGTCCATTCCTCCAAGTTAAGATACTACCACCCTCCTCAAAATCTTAAACTCAGCCATGAATAAACCCCATCTATCTCTTTCAGCTGTCAATTTTTTTTAATTTTTGCTTTCCTATCGTCCCCCTTACTTGTAGCATTTGGATGAGGACCCAGCTGGGCGTGTAACCTATCTCCCCAGCAGTGTAGAATGATGGTGACAGTTTAAAAGTACTGTTAGAATTTTTATTATTTTTTTTTAAAATATTATAATGACGAATTGATGACACATGAAGGGGTCCTCCGCTCCGTGGCCACCCATCTTTAGCCGGACTGTTTTCCCAGATTCTCTTTCCAGGTTGAACGGAGAATCTGGCAAAACTGCTTCGCTTCCCCTCTGCAGGTGAATATCGATTACCCATTTTCTTTTTCTGTCGTGCGAGTGGCACATTTTTGGGTGATATTCCCCTCAGAGTATTAAAACCCATATCGCACTGACCCTGCGCATGGTGAAAATTATAGCAAGTGTATATTTAGTTTTTATTAGCTGTAGTTTTCTTTTTTTTTAAACAACTTAGTGTTGTTTTTTCATGGATATAAACCTAAGGCTGCATCATAGAAGTAGCTAAGTCCCTAACAAAACGGAAAGGTATACGAAGAAATATAATTTGTTTTTGTTATTAGTATTTTAGGATATTTTACTGTTATTTTATCTCAGTGTGAAAATTCAATATTTCTAGAAATGCAAGCTTTTCAAATTGCATTTGAGATACAATATATTTTGTTGATAGTATTAGTGCATATTTTGTATTATTGAATATTTTATATTTTTGAATAATTTGTATTTGTGAATATATTTTACATTTTAATATTTTGTATTTGTGAATATTTTTTTTTTTACATTTGAACATTGTCTATTATTGAATATTTTTTACATTTGCATATGTTGTATAGTTTTCAGTATGTTTACCTGTGAATATTTTAATATACTATATAGTTTATGGTTGCAATTTGCAATTATACACAAAAGGATGTTTCCCAACAAACTATATCAAAAACTTTAAAACAAAAACTGGAAAGAAAGGGAAACACTACAAACACAGTTATGTTATGACAACTGTTATAATCAAGATATGTCGTCTCGAGACACATTATTGTTTTGCTGCAGCACCATTGAAAGAATTCCATTATTTTAGTGTAACCAATATTTTTATGTAAATTTGATATATAAATGTAAAAATAGGTCCAATTGACTTGAGAGCTGAAGTAAATACTGAAGAGCTGAAGTAAATACTGAAGAGCTGGAGAAATTACTTGAGAGCTGGAGAAAATAAGAATCTAAAAAAAAAAAAAAAAAAAAAAAAAAAAAAACATGGGTTAAATTCACGAGATAAGACCCACAGGTCTTGCAGGCGAGCCCTGTGGCTCTTGTTTAGTGGGGGGGGGGATATGAAAGAATAAAAGCTAAACCCCTTTTTAAAATGCAAAATCCCTTTTTGCCCCTTTTAAAATTTTAAATTACCGTTTTAAAAAATAGAAATTTAAATCAAAACTTTTAAATGCTTTAATAATTGCGTTTCAATTGATTGAAAATGCCGTCGCCCCTGTTAAATTAGTTTTCCTGCATCGCATCTTATAACTTTCAAAGATCGTTTTCTGACTCTTCATAAGAATATTTGTGCTGACGCTAACGCAATTTTAAAGTCTTGCGGCATCCGATCGGCCGATAGAGCCAACGCCTTTATTCCGCACAATCAATCACTCAGCTCGCGGCCAATTAAAATTAAAAATACGCCTCTTTTGACTTAGACGACCTCTAGCAGAAATAATGCAAAAACCTCATATTTATACCATTGCACTGCTATCAGGAGCGAACTTTTTACGATTTCCCTCATCTAAACAAATCCACGCCAATCTGCTCTCTCGGAATTGCCTCGCGATGGACGAACCTTCGATGTCCAGACAGACTTAAAAAGCAGCTCTCACGCCAATATGGGCCTGGTTTAAAAGGATGCATGTAAGAAAAAGAAATAAACCAGGTTCCGTAATAGACGGTGTCTTCCTTTAAACAGACATACATTCACTCGGAATTTAACCGAATCCCGCTCACGGCCCAGGACTACAAGAGCATGCAAGGGAATCAGAATGAGCGCTTTGACGTAAATACGGAGCCGCCATCAGTCCGCGCAGCCACCGGCCCGGCGATCAAGGACCCACCGACGGAGCAACACGCTTCGTTTCATATATATATATATATTTTTTTTTTGGGGGGGGGGGCTTCAGGAGTGCAAAACGTTCATATTTACTGATTTATTAGTTGTTTGTTTTCTTTTTAAAATTAAAATAATGTTGTTAAATAGCAACATCATGGTGTAGAAAAAAAAAAAAAACATTAAAAAAATGTGATGCATCGTTATGTACGAGAGATCAGTTTCAACTGACATTACAAAAATTTATTCACAAACTAAGACAGATAATTAAGAAAAATAGGTTAAATCCTAGAACAAGCGAGACGCTTGGCGTCATCGAATTTAGCGAAGCGATAAATGAGTTTTCTTGTTACCGGTTTATTTCTTACGTTTTTACCACGCCTTCTGTGCTTGGTTCTAGCATGAGCAGAATGCATGGTTCTGAAAATTGAGCTGGTTTTTGAGGGAATTAGATTTGATTGGTTGGTTGACAGATTAGAATATTCTATAATAGAGTTCTATTGTCTGTGGGTTGGTTTGTTGTGTGTCAGATTTGTTGAATTATGTTTATGAAATGTGTTTTATGTCATAAAGGATAAATCCTGTGAAATATTAAAAAAAAAACGAAGGATGAGAAATAACGGTAAGTGCATTTTTGTTGATTTTATATGATAAGATGTATTTTAAGCACTTTAGAGATTGCTGTAAACCGATTTTTGTGCGAACATTACTGACCGCAGCTTGAATGGATTTCATGCATTCTAGGGAGTGCGGAATATAGCAATTTTTGTGCATCCAGGATTTTTTTTTTTTCAGTTAATGTACGCGAAGCATACACATATATACATATATATATATAAATTATTAACTGCTGTTTGAATGAATTTCATGCATTCTAGAGATTGCTGCACAGGGAGTTTCATGCATCCAGGATTTTTTTTCTCTGTTATGTACGCAAAGTGTACATATATATGTTACTAACTGGTGCTTGAATGAGTTTCGTGCTTTTGAAAAATCAGAAATCTCTAGATTCTCCCCAATCGTAACCTGTGTTCTTTGTAGCAGAGAATTCACTACTTACACAGTTTCTATGAAAATTTTTTCACGAAGTAAATATTGATTTTATTCCGTTTTGTGACAATTTACAAAGTTTTAGCAAGGAGGAAAAAATAGCTAAAAATTATTAAAAATAGAAAAATCTGGAGGAAAAAATTGCTAAATGTATGTATGTAAAAATTGAAATATCCAGACGAAATATTGCTAAAAGTTTGTAAAATTAGAAAATCGTGAAGAAAAACTTGCTGAAACTTTGTAAATAATTGTAAAACGAAATAAAATTTATGTTAAAATTGTATAATAAAGCTTGCCGTAAGCAGTGTGTAAGTATCTGCTTGCTTAAGCTTAAAAAGCATTCGTTCTGATTGGGTAGAATTTGGAGGTTGCCGATTTTTTGGTTGACGTGCGTAAAAAAAAATAGCCAAATCGGATGTTTTGCTTGTTCTAGGATTTTGCCCAATATATTTGATTAATGAATTTATCGATTGATACTTTGGCTTAATTAGGTTTGAATTGGCTTAGTAATTTGAATCTTATCATGATGACGTTTTGATTTTGCGTGTCCCTGTATAAAAAACTCCTCAATGATATTTGCAAGATAAATACACTGTCACAATTAGATTCAAATTGGTTCAGCATTTCAACAGTGATGGTAAGGATTAAAAAAAAATTCATATTTTTTGCTTTTGTGTGTACCTTTTAAACAAACTGTAAGAGCTAAATGCTTGATTAGCTAACTCATTGATGATGCGGCTAAGTTTAGGGATTCACCCTCAGTTAGCCATCTTGTTTTTAAATCAAAACATTTTAACTTTTATTATTAAATATAAATCAATCAGTCAGTAAAATTAAATAACATGCTTATAATAAGTAAATATGAATGAAAATTATTTTGGAAATGAGAAACAAAACAAATATGTTTTGAAGTATAGATAAAATGCTTCAGTGATTAATTTGTAATCACTTCAGCATTTTATCTATATTTTAATTATAATTAGTGATCTTCTGTGATTATGTAACATTTCAGCGATGCTGGATTGAATCCCTGAAGCATTTATCTATTTCGAAAAACCGAAGTCAGAGAAATGCAAGTTTCGTGCATCCAGGATTTTTTTTTTCAGTTAATGTACGCGAAGCGTACTCACACACACACACATATATATATATATATATATATATATATCAATTATTAACCACTGTTTGGATGAATTTCATGCATTCTAGAGATTGCTGCACAGGGAGTTTCATGCATCCAGGATTTTTTTTTCTGTTAATGTACGCAAAGAGTACATATACATGTTACTAACTGGTGCTTGAATGAGTTTCGTGCATTTGAAAAATCAGAATTCTCTAGATTCTCCCCAATCATAACCTGTGTTCTTTGTAGCAGAGAATTCACTACTTACACAGTTTCTATGAAAATTTTTTCACGAAGTAAACATTGATTTTATTCCGTTTTATGACAATTTACAAAGTTTTAGCAAGGAGGAAAAAATAGCTAAAAATTATTAAAAATAGAAAAATCTGGAGGAAAAAATTGCTAAATGCTTGTATGTAAAAATTGAAATATCCAGATGAAATATTGCTAAAAGTTTGTAAAAATAGAAAAATCGTGAAGAAAAACTTGCTGAAACTTTGTAAATAATTGTAAAACGAAATAAAATTTATGTTAAAATTGTATAATAAAGCTTGCCGTAAGCAGTGTGTAAGTATCTGCTTGCTTAAGCTTAAAAAGCATTCGTTCTGATTGGGTAGAATTTGGAGGTTGCCGATTTTTTGGTTGACGTGCGTAAAAAAAAATAGCCAAATCGGATGTTTTGCTTGTTCTAGGATTTTGCCCAATATATTTGATTAATGAATTTATCGATTGATACTTTGGCTTAATTAGGTTTGAATTGGCTTAGTAATTTGAATCTTATCATGATGACGTTTTGATTTTGCGTGTCCCTGTATAAAAAACTCCTCAATGATATTTGCAAGATAAATACACTGTCACAATTAGATTCAAATTGGTTCAGCATTTCAACAGTGATGGTAAGGATTAAAAAAAAATTCATATTTTTTGCTTTTGTGTGTACCTTTTAAACAAACTGTAAGAGCTAAATGCTTGATTAGCTAACTCATTGATGATGCGGCTAAGTTTAGGGATTCACCCTCAGTTAGCCATCTTGTTTTTAAATCAAAACATTTTAACTTTTATTATTAAATATAAATCAATCAGTCAGTAAAATTAAATAACATGCTTATAATAAGTAAATATGAATGAAAATTATTTTGGAAATGAGAAACAAAACAAATATGTTTTGAAGTATAGATAAAATGCTTCAGTGATTAATTTGTAATCACTTCAGCATTTTATCTATATTTTAATTATAATTAGTGATCTTCTGTGATTATGTAACATTTCAGCGATGCTGGATTGAATCCCTGAAGCATTTATCTATTTCGAAAAACCGAAGTCAGAGAAATGCAAGTTTTGTGCATCCAGGATTTTTTTTTCAGTTAATGTACGCGAAGCGTACTCACACACACACACACATATATATATATATATATATATATATCAATTATTAACCACTGTTTGGATGAATTTCATGCATTCTAGAGATTGCTGCACAGGGAGTTTCATGCATCCAGGATTTTTTTTTCTGTTAATGTACGCAAAGAGTACATATACATGTTACTAACTGGTGCTTGAATGAGTTTCGTGCATTTGAAAAATCAGAATTCTCTAGATTCTCCCCAATCATAACCTGTGTTCTTTGTAGCAGAGAATTCACTACTTACACAGTTTCTATGAAAATTTTTTCACGAAGTAAACATTGATTTTATTCCGTTTTATGACAATTTACAAAGTTTTAGCAAGGAGGAAAAAATAGCTAAAAATTATTAAAAATAGAAAAATCTGGAGGAAAAAATTGCTAAATGCTTGTATGTAAAAATTGAAATATCCAGATGAAATATTGCTAAAAGTTTGTAAAAATAGAAAAATCGTGAAGAAAAACTTGCTGAAACTTTGTAAATAATTGTAAAACGAAATAAAATTTGTTTATTTTGTGAAAAAGCTTGCCGTAAGCAGTGTGTAAGTATCTGCTTGCTTAAGCTTAAAAAGCATGCGTTCTGATTGGGTAGAATTTGGAAGTTGCCGTTTTTTTGGTTGACGTGCGTAAAAAAAAATAGCCAAATCGGATGTTTTGCTTGTTCTAGGATTTTGCCCAACATATTTGATTAATGAATTCATCGATTGATACTTTGGCATAATTAGGTTTGAATTGGCTTAGTAATTTGAATGTTATCATGATGATGTTTTGATTTTGCGTGTCCCTGTATAAAAAACTCCTCAATGATATTTGCAAGATAAATACACTGTCACAATTAGATTCTAATTGGTTCAGGATTTCAACAGTGATGGTAAGGATTAAAAAAAATTCATATTTTTTGCTTTTGTGTGCACCTTTTAAACAAACTGTAAGAGCTAAATGCTTGATTAGCTAACTCATTGATGATGCGGCTAAGTTTTGGGATTCACCCTCAGTTAGCCATCTTGTTTTTAAATCAAAACATTTTAACTTTTATTATTAAATATAAATCAATCAGTCAGTAAAATTAAAAATCACAAAATTCGTCAAATGATCTCGGGAGAAAAATAGTGAAATTTGTCTAACAATCGCGGAACAGAATTGCAAAATTCGTCGAATGGCAGTGGAAAAAAAGCACAATTTGTTCGTTTATGGAAAAAGTCGTGAAATTCATTAATCGATAGTCGATAAATCACGAAATTCATCAATCGATAGCAGAAAAATCACAAAATTCATTGATAGTGGAAAAATCACAAAATTTATCAACTGGTTTCAGGGGAAAAAAATTTCGAATATCGTCGAATGGCTTCGAGAAGAAAAAAAATCACAATCCGTCAAATAATTTCTTTGAAAAAATCATGAAATTCGCCAAATGGTTTTGAAATTTGTCGAGCGACAGTGGGGAAAAAATCTTTTTCCATTGAATCATCGCAATTGGAACTATTAAGTTTGACCAGTGGTGGCAGTAAAGTCAGTCGGCAAATTTTCAGTATTACTCGCCGATTGGCGAATGGCAATTTTGTCCTATATTTTTATGCACTTTATCCATGAAATTCATGATTTTTTACACGCCTGATCGATGAAATTCAAGATTTTTACGCACCCAGTTGATGACTTTCTTGATTTTTATGCATCCGTTTGACGAAATTAATGATTTTTACATGCCTGATAAACAAAATTCATGATTTTTATGCGTGTGTTCAACAAAATTTATGATTTCCCTTCTCCCTATCCACAAAATTCATGTTTTTACTGTGCCTGATTGACAAAATTCATGATTTTCAACTGATATGCTTTCCATCGGCCAATTAATGAAATTCACAATTTTTCTTCTCTAGACAATGGCGAAATTCGCAAATTATTATTTTTTTTTTTTACCGTTCGTTGAAATTTACAATTTTTTCACAAACATTCGATGGAATTCTTGATTTTTCCAAGCCCAGTTGTCGAAATTTGCGATTTTCCATGCCTATCGACAAAATTCATAATTTTGTAGAACCGATAGACAAAATTCATAATGTTTTCCTATGATCTATGGACAATTTGCAAATTTTTCTTGCAACTGTTCGTTGAAATTCTCGATCTTTCCACGCCATTCGAGGAAATTCGCTGCTCGATCCATGAAATTCACGATTTTAAGTGCCTTATCGACAAAATTCGCAGGTTTTTTCAATTGATTTACAAAATTCAAGATTTTTTTTTTTTTTTGAGTGATTGACGAAATTTACAACTCCGGAATTACTGATTTTGGCATCTCTGGTTTCTGTTGACCGATTATTGAAATTTGCGTTTTTTTTTCTAGCGACAAAATGGCGAAATTTGTGATTTTTCCATGCCCATTTGACAAAATTCGCATCCAGTCGATGCAATTCATGATTTTATGCGCCTGATCGATGAAATTCATATTTTCCTACGATTTATGGACAAAATTTGCAAATTTTTCTCACGAATTATTAAGGAAATTCGAAATTTTTGGATAGGTTGGCATGTATGGTCTCTGCGGGCCACCAGTTATCCATCACGGGCCACAGGTTGTGCATTCCTAATCATGATGCAGTTTGGCTCATTCGACTCGACATCGATAGAACTTACTGATTTTAGTTTCACCACCAGGGGCAGTTATGTTCATATAGAACAGAGAGCGCCCCTGGCAGTGGAAGGGGAAATTAATGGATTTTGGAGCTAACTCAAGTTCTATGGGTCCCATCACAACATGGTTTGATTCATTCAACTTGTTTCAAGTTTGACCACCAAGGGGGGCATTCCCATCTTAGGTTCTATGGCCCCGATCATGACAAGGTATGGCTCACTCAACTCGAAATCGACAGCCTCAAAAATTTCAGCTGTTTGTATAGAACAGAGTGCGCCCCCTGGTGGTGGAACATGGAACTAACAGATTTTGCAGCTAACTTGAGTTCTATGGGTCCCATCACAATGCAGTTTGATTCATTTGGCTCGACATCGACAGGATACATCGATTTTAGTTCCAAGTTTCACCACCAGGGGCGCTATCCTATCTCGTGTTCTATGGGCCCGATTACGGTGAGGTATGGCTCATTCGATTCGAAATCGACAGCCTGAAAGATTTCAGCTATGTTTGTATAGAACAGAGTGCGTCCCCTGGTGGTGGAAGATGGAACTAATGGATTTTGCAGCTAACTCGAGTTCTATGGGTCCCATCACAATGCAGTTTGATTCGTTCGACTCGACATCGGCAGGATATATCGATTTTAGTTACAAGTTTCACCACCAGAGTGTGCTTTCCTATCTTGTGTTCTATGTGCCCCATCACGACGAGGTATGGCTCATTCGACTCGAAATCGACAGCCTCAAAGATTTCAGCTATGTTTGTATGGAACAGAGTCCGCCCCCTGGTGGTGGAAGATGGAACTAACGGATTTTGCAGCTATCTCGAGTTCTATGGGTCCCATCACAATGCAGTGTGATTCATTCGACTCGACATCGACAGGATATATCGATTTTAGTTCCAAGTTTCACCACCAGGGGCACTTTCCTATCGGGTTCTATGGGACCGATCACGACGACGTATGGCTCATTTGACTCGGAATCGACGGCCCGAAAATTTTCAGCTATGTTTGTATAGAAAAGGTTGCGTCCTTTGGCGGAGGAAGATGGAACAAACGGGTTTTGCCATGCATTTTCATCCTTCTAATTGTGTTACTCTCTCGCTGTATAATTTAAAAGTTGAGTCTTGGATTCCTCTCCCTGGGCCACCACCCTCATATTTTATTGGGGTCCAAGGGGTCTTTTTTAGCATTTCTTTAAAATTTTATTTTAATGATTAATTTATACCTATGCTTAATTTCGACTAATTGACATTCTCATCAATAACCTTAAAAAAGTAATGATATCAGTACAAAAACCCTTAACGGGTTAAAAGTTGTGACGCAGCACTTTCTTTTGGCTTTATGAATTTTAAATATGGGTCTTAAAAGCAATGATATCAAATTTAAGTGACGCTATGTTAATAATTATTTTTTTAAATCATAATTTTCTTTTTAGTTTTATTTATATTCACAGGTGCAATTATTATCTTAATATGAAAAAATATATAAAATTTATTCGCGGATGCTTTTTCATTCACATCTCTCATGAATTCAAAATATGGGTTTTAAAAGAAATGATATCAAAATTTGAGTGACACCTTGACGTTAATTTAATAGGACTCTTTTAAAATTCAATTTAAATTATTTTTGGTTTGTCTTCTAAAGTATATTTACACATACAAACAATACTTTTAATTTTTCAATACACTTTTAAATATATTACTTTCACTGAGCCTATATTATGTATTTATTTCAATAAATTGATTTATCTTCTGTGCCACGCTATCCAAAATCATAAGTAAAATTTATGTAAATGATTATTTTGCGTCATATTATCCACTTGAATACATTTCCCTTTGTTTGGATACTATGAAGCAAAATAATCATTTACATAAATTTTACTTATGATTTTGGATAGCGTGGCACAGAAGATAAATCAATTTATTGAAATAAATACATTTCAATACAAAAAAAAAGTTTTTTTTACTTTTTTTTTTTTTACATTTTGCTAGCAAAAAAAAAAAAAAAAAAAAAAAAAAAAAAAAAAAATGAAAATTTTGACTCACAGAAATAACAGTAAGAACTTAAAGATTTTTTTTTTTCGATTATGATATTTTCAACTGGAATACGTATTAGCATAAAAATTCTGGCACATTTATGTACTCATTTTTAAACGTAAAAGCATAACACTTGTAGGCAGGACTATTGGAGAGATTTGAAATCAAGTAGTTTTTTTTTTTTCATTATTCAACAAATGAATTATATTTTGAATTATAAGCGATTTTTGTCTTATAACCAACGACCTTAATTAGGCTGTCGTGTTGGAAATTCGGTTCAAAACACTATCTTTGACAACGTTTTCTGAAAGGTCTCCAGTCTTTACCAAAAAAAATTGAAAATTATTTCGATTTCATAGTTTCTGAATAAGAGAATCTGCCAGTCTAATGCGTTTACAAGCAATAATGGATTCAGGAATGTGCCACAAATTAACCAGTTTGGATCTGAAAACGGTTTGGTTATTTAAGTTTCTTCTCAAAATGGTTATTTTCTGACGAATTCATGACTTTTAAACAAAGATAAAGATATTTTACAACGAAAGTTCACCATTTCGGATAGTAGACGATACCCCATTATTTATCTTTTCTTTCCTTAAAAAAAAAATGAATAAATTTAGTTGCCCTTTAGAGAAATTTTGTTAAAAGTTACAAGAAAATTAATATCTCGGAAAATAATTAAATTTCTGATATAGCTATTACGACATCCTCGGATCCATGCGAATAATTGGTGTTAATTTCACCACACTGCGTTCTATATTTCAGGAACAGTAGCTGTGAAATACAAATAAACTGGCAGATAAAAATGTCGTTTTAATATAAAAATGTCGTCTTTAAAAATAGTTCTTTAAAAGCTGAAATAGTATAAATGAAATTCATCGTAACTCATTTTACATTGACTTGCAACCCAACCGGGACACGACAAATGATTTTTCGCCGGACGTTTTTAATGTTACAGCTATTTTATTAAATAAAATTTTTGTTTCAAATATTTATATATTAGCGTGTATGCATCTTGTAAAATTTTCAATGTATTGCAAATAATATTTTTAAATATAAAATCTTGTATTATAATGTTTTTAAATCGATATTTAATAAAATTTTAGACGCACTGAGTCCGTTTAAGGTTATTCTCATTTTTATTTCCTTAGATGAACAATATTAATATTTTCAACATATTTAGAATAGATTTTTATCTGTAAATACATGAAAATTTCAGGAATTGCGATTAAGGTTGTTCACAAATCCACATTGGCTACTGTATGACATAGTTTTAATTTATTTGTGTTCGCAAAAGAATGAAATTGAAAGGTATTCTTTATCAGCAATTTTGTAATCGAGAGATGTTTTCCATTTTAAGGAAGAATATATTTCAGAAAATACTGTCAAAGTGGGCGTTTTAAACCGAATTCCCGACTCCGCACCACGAAGAAGGGGAAAAACGTGTCGTCACGTGACATTAATCGCTCATAACTCGAAAAGTAATTTATTTATCAAAAATTGAAAGACTCATTTTGATTCCAAATCGCTTCCATAGTCAATACTGCCAATTTTATGCTTTTGCATTAAAAAAATGAGCCAGAAAATGTGTCAGAAAGTTTCGCGTTGTTCAGCACATCATTTGAGAGCCACCTTAAAGTGTTTACAGTATACAACAGTATTTTTATTTTTCCTATAAATGTGAAAGATTTTGAATCTTAGTTGTATTCCGATGGCGACATTTTCGTGACCATTGTTCCGAAACTCGACTTAAAACTTTAACGATATATTTTTTTTAAGATCCTTTGCTTTTATAGAAAAAAGTCTGAACGATTCCTTGGTATTTGAGTAATAATATCAGCAAATTTTATGCACTTAAGAATAAAAATAATTTCCAATATATGTCCGATAGTAACGAGTTAGGAAAATGTAGTCTAATGCTTACTTAATTGGGGTTCAACCAAGTTTTAGTCCACATTTTCATAGTTTCTCTCTTTTTAGAAAAAAAAAATAGAAAAAATGAAAAAGTAAAAAAAAAAATAGAAAATAAATAAATAAATAAAGGCAAGAGGTTCTAAAAATCAAGTTCTTGAAATATGAATTAAAAAAAGGTGAGCTAATAATTTTTACTACAGATACATTACATAATTTTTAAGATTAAATATATATATATATATATATAAAAGAAAGAAAAAATTCTCCGCTCAACTATTCGAAACTTACAGATTCATTTTTAAACGTAAAACATGGCATTTACAGGTCTAACTATTGAAGCGATTTGAAATCGAATAACGTTTTCCATTTTTTAATTAAATTAATTATTTATCGAGTTATAAGCGATTTTATTCATGAGAGGAGCGGCCTTTTTCTTTTCTCATGCCTGTTCAAAACTAACTGTGCTTTCTGAAATAAATGGAAAACGTCATTCTATTCCAAAGTTTCAAAATAAGAATACCTGCCAATTTCATGCGTTTCCGAACAAAACTTAATTGAGAAATTCGTCAGAAAGTTAAAACCTTAAATTATACTATAATTAATAAATAATTAATAACCTTAAATTGTGAATTCTGCATTTTTACATGCTGCCACGATATCATACTGCTGAAAAAACATTGAATCCATCACTTTCAATTTGTTCTTATCTTCTCACCGCAGGTTAAAAACAGGACGACAGAGGAATGCAGTGAGGGAGCATATAGCAAGTTAGTTTCTTTGTATACCTTAATTAGCGGAAGCTTTAATGGGATTTCACAGTAGGCGGTGAAAGATAAGAAATTTTCATCTGTAGGGTCGCGAATCTCAGATGTGTGCTCAAATATGGCGGATTTGATGATTTGGTTTTTCGCGTTTTATCACTATAATCATTTCATTTCCAGCCGACCTTATCAGTTCTTTTTCCCCCCATATTGCTTTGCCCTCCCGTAAGACCGTCATGGACCCCTTTGTGTGTGGGGAGGGGGGGTAGGGGGGGGGAGTTGGATTATTGCCATTCCTCTTAAATGCAACAATTGGAAAATGAAAAAAAAAAGTTTGCGTATTGAGAATAAAGAAACAAGTGTTTTCTACTTACGTATGGTCCTTATTTCAAGTCTAAATGATATAAAAAATATTATATTATGTACAGTTATCAGTTATATACAATAAAAATTATGTAATTGGTTGCTAAAACACTTACTATTGCATGGAAAAATGAATTAATTTGGTAAAAATCATTCAAATTTTGAATATTTTCTATGTATTACGGTTCAAAAAACTAAAAATATAACAGTAATTTCCTCTTATAAGTTATATTCTCATCTTATACTTGAAAAATTCTTAAAAAATCAGCTTTATACCTTAAAATTTAATATTTTGTCTGATTATTAGTACTCATTAATGTGATGATTGTTCAAAAACTAAAATATAAGTTTAAATTTAGTTGATAACGTCTTCTTATAGTTGAAAAATTCTTAAGAAATCAGCTTTTTTCGTTAAAATTAATATTTTCTTTTGCTTAATTATTATACTCATTAAGGTGTCCATTGTTCAGAAACGATAATATAAGTTTAAAATCCTTCTTATAAGTTGATATTCTCGTCTTATAGTTGAAAAATTCTTAAGAAATCAGCTTTTTTCTTTAAAATTGATATTTTGTATTGTTTTGTCTCATTATCAGTACTCATTAATGTTTGTCATCCAAAATTAACATATATGGTTAATCTTAGGCTTACGATTTGATATCCTCGTCTTAGAGTTGAAAAAAATTGTAAAAAATCAGCTTCTTTTGTTAAAAATGGATATTTTGTCTAATTATCAGTACTCACTAATGTAATGATTGTTCAAAAACTAAAACGTGAGTTTAAATTTCTTCTTATAAGTTGATATCCTCGTCTTATAGTTGAAAAATTCTTAAGAAATCAGCTTTTTTCTTTAAAATTGATATTTTGTATTGTTTTGTCTCATTATCAGTACTCATTAATGTTTGTCATCCAAAATTAACATATATGGTTAATCTTAGGCTTACGATTTGATATCCTCGTCTTAGAGTTGAAAAAAATTGTAAAAAATCAGCTTCTTTTGTTAAAAATGGATATTTTGTCTAATTATCAGTACTCACTAATGTAATGATTGTTCAAAAACTAAAACGTGAGTTTAAATTTCTTCTTATAAGTTGATATCCTCGTCTTATAGTTGAAAAATTCTTAAGAAATCAGCTTTTTTCTTTAAAATTGATATTTTGTATTGTTTTGTCTCATTATCAGTACTCATTAATGTTTGTCATCCAAAATTAACATATATGGTTAATCTTAGGCTTACGATTTGATATCCTCGTCTTAGAGTTGAAAAAAATTGTAAAAAATCAGCTTCTTTTGTTAAAAATGGATATTTTGTCTAATTATCAGTACTCACTAATGTAATGATTGTTCAAAAACTAAAACGTGAGTTTAAATTTCTTCTTATAAGTTGATATCCTCGTCTTATAGTTGAAAAATTCTTAAGAAATCAGCTTTTTTCTTTAAAATTGATATTTTGTATTGTTTTGTCTCATTATCAGTACTCATTAATGTTTGTCATCCAAAATTAACATATATGGTTAATCTTAGGCTTACGATTTGATATCCTCGTCTTAGAGTTGAAAAAAATTGTAAAAAATCAGCTTCTTTTGTTAAAAATGGATATTTTGTCTAATTATCAGTACTCACTAATGTAATGATTGTTCAAAAACTAAAACGTGAGTTTAAATTTCTTCTTATAAGTTGATATCCTCGTCTTATAGTTGAAAAATTCTTAAGAAATCAGCTTTTTTCTTTAAAATTGATATTTTGTATTGTTTTGTCTCATTATCAGTACTCATTAATGTTTGTCATCCAAAATTAACATATATGGTTAATCTTAGGCTTACGATTTGATATCCTCGTCTTAGAGTTGAAAAAAATTGTAAAAAATCAGCTTCTTTTGTTAAAAATGGATATTTTGTCTAATTATCAGTACTCACTAATGTAATGATTGTTCAAAAACTAAAACGTGAGTTTAAATTTCTTCTTATAAGTTGATATCCTCGTCTTATAGTTGAAAAATTCTTAAGAAATCAGCTTTTTTCTTTAAAATTGATATTTTGTATTGTTTTGTCTCATTATCAGTACTCATTAATGTTTGTCATCCAAAATTAACATATATGGTTAATCTTAGGCTTACGATTTGATATCCTCGTCTTAGAGTTGAAAAAAATTGTAAAAAATCAGCTTCTTTTGTTAAAAATGGATATTTTGTCTAATTATCAGTACTCACTAATGTAATGATTGTTCAAAAACTAAAACGTGAGTTTAAATTTCTTCTTATAAGTTGATATCCTCGTCTTATAGTTGAAAAATTCTTAAGAAATCAGCTTTTTTCTTTAAAATTGATATTTTGTATTGTTTTGTCTCATTATCAGTACTCATTAATGTTTGTCATCCAAAATTAACATATATGGTTAATCTTAGGCTTACGATTTGATATCCTCGTCTTACAGTTGAAAAAAATTGTAAAAAATCAGCTTCTTTTGTTAAAAATGGATATTTTGTCTAATTATCAGTACTCACTAATGTAATGATTGTTCAAAAACTAAAACGTGAGTTTAAATTTCTTCTTATAAGTTGATATCCTCGTCTTATAGTTGAAAAATTCTTAAGAAATCAGCTTTTTTCTTTAAAATTGATATTTTGTATTGTTTTGTCTCATTATCAGTACTCATTAATGTTTGTCATCCAAAATTAACATATATGGTTAATCTTAGGCTTACGATTTGATATCCTCGTCTTAGAGTTGAAAAAAATTGTAAAAAATCAGCTTCTTTTGTTAAAAATGGATATTTTGTCTAATTATCAGTACTCACTAATGTAATGATTGTTCAAAAACTAAAACGTGAGTTTAAATTTCTTCTTATAAGTTGATATCCTCGTCTTATAGTTGAAAAATTCTTAAGAAATCAGCTTTTTTCTTTAAAATTGATATTTTGTATTGTTTTGTCTCATTATCAGTACTCATTAATGTTTGTCATCCAAAATTAACATATATGGTTAATCTTAGGCTTACGATTTGATATCCTCGTCTTAGAGTTGAAAAAAATTGTAAAAAATCAGCTTCTTTTGTTAAAAATGGATATTTTGTCTAATTATCAGTACTCACTAATGTAATGATTGTTCAAAAACTAAAACGTGAGTTTAAATTTCTTCTTATAAGTTGATATCCTCGTCTTATAGTTGAAAAATTCTTAAGAAATCAGCTTTTTTCTTTAAAATTGATATTTTGTATTGTTTTGTCTCATTATCAGTACTCATTAATGTTTGTCATCCAAAATTAACATATATGGTTAATCTTAGGCTTACGATTTGATATCCTCGTCTTAGAGTTGAAAAAAATTGTAAAAAATCAGCTTCTTTTGTTAAAAATGGATATTTTGTCTAATTATCAGTACTCACTAATGTAATGATTGTTCAAAAACTAAAACGTGAGTTTAAATTTCTTCTTATAAGTTGATATCCTCGTCTTATAGTTGAAAAATTCTTAAGAAATCAGCTTTTTTCTTTAAAATTGATATTTTGTATTGTTTTGTCTCATTATCAGTACTCATTAATGTTTGTCATCCAAAATTAACATATATGGTTAATCTTAGGCTTACGATTTGATATCCTCGTCTTAGAGTTGAAAAAAATTGTAAAAAATCAGCTTCTTTTGTTAAAAATGGATATTTTGTCTAATTATCAGTACTCACTAATGTAATGATTGTTCAAAAACTAAAACGTGAGTTTAAATTTCTTCTTATAAGTTGATATCCTCGTCTTATAGTTGAAAAATTCTTAAGAAATCAGCTTTTTTCTTTAAAATTGATATTTTGTATTGTTTTGTCTCATTATCAGTACTCATTAATGTTTGTCATCCAAAATTAACATATATGGTTAATCTTAGGCTTACGATTTGATATCCTCGTCTTAGAGTTGAAAAAAATTGTAAAAAATCAGCTTCTTTTGTTAAAAATGGATATTTTGTCTAATTATCAGTACTCACTAATGTAATGATTGTTCAAAAACTAAAACGTGAGTTTAAATTTCTTCTTATAAGTTGATATCCTCGTCTTATAGTTGAAAAATTCTTAAGAAATCAGCTTTTTTCTTTAAAATTGATATTTTGTATTGTTTTGTCTCATTATCAGTACTCATTAATGTTTGTCATCCAAAATTAACATATATGGTTAATCTTAGGCTTACGATTTGATATCCTCGTCTTAGAGTTGAAAAAAATTGTAAAAAATCAGCTTCTTTTGTTAAAAATGGATATTTTGTCTAATTATCAGTACTCACTAATGTAATGATTGTTCAAAAACTAAAACGTGAGTTTAAATTTCTTCTTATAAGTTGATATCCTCGTCTTATAGTTGAAAAATTCTTAAGAAATCAGCTTTTTTCTTTAAAATTGATATTTTGTATTGTTTTGTCTCATTATCAGTACTCATTAATGTTTGTCATCCAAAATTAACATATATGGTTAATCTTAGGCTTACGATTTGATATCCTCGTCTTAGAGTTGAAAAAAATTGTAAAAAATCAGCTTCTTTTGTTAAAAATGGATATTTTGTCTAATTATCAGTACTCACTAATGTAATGATTGTTCAAAAACTAAAACGTGAGTTTAAATTTCTTCTTATAAGTTGATATCCTCGTCTTATAGTTGAAAAATTCTTAAGAAATCAGCTTTTTTCTTTAAAATTGATATTTTGTATTGTTTTGTCTCATTATCAGTACTCATTAATGTTTGTCATCCAAAATTAACATATATGGTTAATCTTAGGCTTACGATTTGATATCCTCGTCTTACAGTTGAAAAAAATTGTAAAAAATCAGCTTCTTTTGTTAAAAATGGATATTTTGTCTAATTATCAGTACTCACTAATGTAATGATTGTTCAAAAACTAAAACGTGAGTTTAAATTTCTTCTTATAAGTTGATATCCTCGTCTTATAGTTGAAAAATTCTTAAGAAATCAGCTTTTTTCTTTAAAATTGATATTTTGTATTGTTTTGTCTCATTATCAGTACTCATTAATGTTTGTCATCCAAAATTAACATATATGGTTAATCTTAGGCTTACGATTTGATATCCTCGTCTTAGAGTTGAAAAAAATTGTAAAAAATCAGCTTCTTTTGTTAAAAATGGATATTTTGTCTAATTATCAGTACTCACTAATGTAATGATTGTTCAAAAACTAAAACGTGAGTTTAAATTTCTTCTTATAAGTTGATATCCTCGTCTTATAGTTGAAAAATTCTTAAGAAATCAGCTTTTTTCTTTAAAATTGATATTTTGTATTGTTTTGTCTCATTATCAGTACTCATTAATGTTTGTCATCCAAAATTAACATATATGGTTAATCTTAGGCTTACGATTTGATATCCTCGTCTTAGAGTTGAAAAAAATTGTAAAAAATCAGCTTCTTTTGTTAAAAATGGATATTTTGTCTAATTATCAGTACTCACTAATGTAATGATTGTTCAAAAACTAAAACGTGAGTTTAAATTTCTTCTTATAAGTTGATATCCTCGTCTTATAGTTGAAAAATTCTTAAGAAATCAGCTTTTTTCTTTAAAATTGATATTTTGTATTGTTTTGTCTCATTATCAGTACTCATTAATGTTTGTCATCCAAAATTAACATATATGGTTAATCTTAGGCTTACGATTTGATATCCTCGTCTTAGAGTTGAAAAAAATTGTAAAAAATCAGCTTCTTTTGTTAAAAATGGATATTTTGTCTAATTATCAGTACTCACTAATGTAATGATTGTTCAAAAACTAAAACGTGAGTTTAAATTTCTTCTTATAAGTTGATATCCTCGTCTTATAGTTGAAAAATTCTTAAGAAATCAGCTTTTTTCTTTAAAATTGATATTTTGTATTGTTTTGTCTCATTATCAGTACTCATTAATGTTTGTCATCCAAAATTAACATATATGGTTAATCTTAGGCTTACGATTTGATATCCTCGTCTTAGAGTTGAAAAAAATTGTAAAAAATCAGCTTCTTTTGTTAAAAATGGATATTTTGTCTAATTATCAGTACTCACTAATGTAATGATTGTTCAAAAACTAAAACGTGAGTTTAAATTTCTTCTTATAAGTTGATATCCTCGTCTTATAGTTGAAAAATTCTTAAGAAATCAGCTTTTTTCTTTAAAATTGATATTTTGTATTGTTTTGTCTCATTATCAGTACTCATTAATGTTTGTCATCCAAAATTAACATATATGGTTAATCTTAGGCTTACGATTTGATATCCTCGTCTTAGAGTTGAAAAAAATTGTAAAAAATCAGTTTCTTTTGTTAAAAATGGATATTTTGTCTAATTTTCAGTACTCACTAATGTAATGATTGTTCAAAAACTAAAACGTGAGTTTAAATTTCTTCTTATAAGTTGATATCCTCGTCTTATAGTTGAAAAATTCTTAAGAAATCAGCTTTTTTCTTTAAAATTGATATTTTGTATTGTTTTGTCTCATTATCAGTACTCATTAATGTTTGTCATCCAAAATTAACATATATGGTTAATCTTAGGCTTACGATTTGATATCCTCGTCTTAGAGTTGAAAAAAATTGTAAAAAATCAGCTTCTTTTGTTAAAAATGGATATTTTGTCTAATTATCAGTACTCACTAATGTAATGATTGTTCAAAAACTAAAACGTGAGTTTAAATTTCTTCTTATAAGTTGATATCCTCGTCTTATAGTTGAAAAATTCTTAAGAAATCAGCTTTTTTCTTTAAAATTGATATTTTGTATTGTTTTGTCTCATTATCAGTACTCATTAATGTTTGTCATCCAAAATTAACATATATGGTTAATCTTAGGCTTACGATTTGATATCCTCGTCTTAGAGTTGAAAAAAATTGTAAAAAATCAGCTTCTTTTGTTAAAAATGGATATTTTGTCTAATTATCAGTACTCACTAATGTAATGATTGTTCAAAAACTAAAACGTGAGTTTAAATTTCTTCTTATAAGTTGATATCCTCGTCTTATAGTTGAAAAATTCTTAAGAAATCAGCTTTTTTCTTTAAAATTGATATTTTGTATTGTTTTGTCTCATTATCAGTACTCATTAATGTTTGTCATCCAAAATTAACATATATGGTTAATCTTAGGCTTACGATTTGATATCCTCGTCTTAGAGTTGAAAAAAATTGTAAAAAATCAGCTTCTTTTGTTAAAAATGGATATTTTGTCTAATTATCAGTACTCACTAATGTAATGATTGTTCAAAAACTAAAACGTGAGTTTAAATTTCTTCTTATAAGTTGATATCCTCGTCTTATAGTTGAAAAATTCTTAAGAAATCAGCTTTTTTCTTTAAAATTGATATTTTGTATTGTTTTGTCTCATTATCAGTACTCATTAATGTTTGTCATCCAAAATTAACATATATGGTTAATCTTAGGCTTACGATTTGATATCCTCGTCTTAGAGTTGAAAAAAATTGTAAAAAATCAGCTTCTTTTGTTAAAAATGGATATTTTGTCTAATTATCAGTACTCACTAATGTAATGATTGTTCAAAAACTAAAACGTGAGTTTAAATTTCTTCTTATAAGTTGATATCCTCGTCTTATAGTTGAAAAATTTTTAAGAAATCAGCTTTTTTCTTTAAAATTGATATTTTGTATTGTTTTGTCTCATTATCAGTACTCATTAATGTTTGTCATCCAAAATTAACATATATGGTTAATCTTAGGCTTACGATTTGATATCCTCGTCTTAGAGTTGAAAAAAATTGTAAAAAATCAGCTTCTTTTGTTAAAAATGGATATTTTGTCTAATTATCAGTACTCACTAATGTAATGATTGTTCAAAAACTAAAACGTGAGTTTAAATTTCTTCTTATAAGTTGATATCCTCGTCTTATAGTTGAAAAATTCTTAAGAAATCAGCTTTTTTCTTTAAAATTGATATTTTGTATTGTTTTGTCTCATTATCAGTACTCATTAATGTTTGTCATCCAAAATTAACATATATGGTTAATCTTAGGCTTACGATTTGATATCCTCGTCTTAGAGTTGAAAAAAATTGTAAAAAATCAGCTTCTTTTGTTAAAAATGGATATTTTGTCTAATTATCAGTACTCACTAATGTAATGATTGTTCAAAAACTAAAACGTGAGTTTAAATTTCTTCTTATAAGTTGATATCCTCGTCTTATAGTTGAAAAATTCTTAAGAAATCAGCTTTTTTCTTTAAAATTGATATTTTGTATTGTTTTGTCTCATTATCAGTACTCATTAATGTTTGTCATCCAAAATTAACATATATGGTTAATCTTAGGCTTACGATTTGATATCCTCGTCTTAGAGTTGAAAAAAATTGTAAAAAATCAGCTGCTTTTGTTAAAAATGGATATTTTGTCTAATTATCAGTACTCACTAATGTAATGATTGTTCAAAAACTAAAACGTGAGTTTAAATTTCTTCTTATAAGTTGATATCCTCGTCTTATAGTTGAAAAATTCTTAAGAAATCAGCTTTTTTCTTTAAAATTGATATTTTGTATTGTTTTGTCTCATTATCAGTACTCATTAATGTTTGTCATCCAAAATTAACATATATGGTTAATCTTAGGCTTACGATTTGATATCCTCGTCTTAGAGTTGAAAAAAATTGTAAAAAATCAGCTTCTTTTGTTAAAAATGGATATTTTGTCTAATTATCAGTACTCACTAATGTAATGATTGTTCAAAAACTAAAACGTGAGTTTAAATTTCTTCTTATAAGTTGATATCCTCGTCTTATAGTTGAAAAATTCTTAAGAAATCAGCTTTTTTTCTTTAAAATTGATATTTTGTATTGTTTTGTCTCATTATCAGTACTCATTAATGTTTGTCATCCAAAATTAACATATATGGTTAATCTTAGGCTTACGATTTGATATCCTCGTCTTAGAGTTGAAAAAAATTGTAAAAAATCAGCTTCTTTTGTTAAAAATGGATATTTTGTCTAATTATCAGTACTCACTAATGTAATGATTGTTCAAAAACTAAAACGTGAGTTTAAATTTCTTCTTATAAGTTGATATCCTCGTCTTATAGTTGAAAAATTCTTAAGAAATCAGCTTTTTTCTTTAAAATTGATATTTTGTATTGTTTTGTCTCATTATCAGTACTCATTAATGTTTGTCATCCAAAATTAACATATATGGTTAATCTTAGGCTTACGATTTGATATCCTCGTCTTAGAGTTGAAAAAAATTGTAAAAAATCAGCTTCTTTTGTTAAAAATGGATATTTTGTCTAATTATCAGTACTCACTAATGTAATGATTGTTCAAAAACTAAAACGTGAGTTTAAATTTCTTCTTATAAGTTGATATCCTCGTCTTATAGTTGAAAAATTCTTAAGAAATCAGCTTTTTTCTTTAAAATTGATATTTTGTATTGTTTTGTCTCATTATCAGTACTCATTAATGTTTGTCATCCAAAATTAACATATATGGTTAATCTTAGGCTTACGATTTGATATCCTCGTCTTAGAGTTGAAAAAAATTGTAAAAAATCAGCTTCTTTTGTTAAAAATGGATATTTTGTCTAATTATCAGTACTCACTAATGTAATGATTGTTCAAAAACTAAAACGTGAGTTTAAATTTCTTCTTATAAGTTGATATCCTCGTCTTATAGTTGAAAAATTCTTAAGAAATCAGCTTTTTTCTTTAAAATTGATATTTTGTATTGTTTTGTCTCATTATCAGTACTCATTAATGTTTGTCATCCAAAATTAACATATATGGTTAATCTTAGGCTTACGATTTGATATCCTCGTCTTAGAGTTGAAAAAAATTGTAAAAAATCAGCTTCTTTTGTTAAAAATGGATATTTTGTCTAATTATCAGTACTCACTAATGTAATGATTGTTCAAAAACTAAAACGTGAGTTTAAATTTCTTCTTATAAGTTGATATCCTCGTCTTATAGTTGAAAAATTCTTAAGAAATCAGCTTTTTTCTTTAAAATTGATATTTTGTATTGTTTTGTCTCATTATCAGTACTCATTAATGTTTGTCATCCAAAATTAACATATATGGTTAATCTTAGGCTTACGATTTGATATCCTCGTCTTAGAGTTGAAAAAAATTGTAAAAAATCAGCTTCTTTTGTTAAAAATGGATATTTTGTCTAATTATCAGTACTCACTAATGTAATGATTGTTCAAAAACTAAAACGTGAGTTTAAATTTCTTCTTATAAGTTGATATCCTCGTCTTATAGTTGAAAAATTTTTAAGAAATCAGCTTTTTTCTTTAAAATTGATATTTTGTATTGTTTTGTCTCATTATCAGTACTCATTAATGTTTGTCATCCAAAATTAACATATATGGTTAATCTTAGGCTTACGATTTGATATCCTCGTCTTAGAGTTGAAAAAAATTGTAAAAAATCAGCTTCTTTTGTTAAAAATGGATATTTTGTCTAATTATCAGTACTCACTAATGTAATGATTGTTCAAAAACTAAAACGTGAGTTTAAATTTCTTCTTATAAGTTGATATCCTCGTCTTATAGTTGAAAAATTCTTAAGAAATCAGCTTTTTTCTTTAAAATTGATATTTTGTATTGTTTTGTCTCATTATCAGTACTCATTAATGTTTGTCATCCAAAATTAACATATATGGTTAATCTTAGGCTTACGATTTGATATCCTCGTCTTAGAGTTGAAAAAAATTGTAAAAAATCCGCTTCTTTTGTTAAAAATGGATATTTTGTCTAATTATCAGTACTCACTAATGTAATGATTGTTCAAAAACTAAAACGTGAGTTTAAATTTCTTCTTATAAGTTGATATCCTCGTCTTATAGTTGAAAAATTCTTAAGAAATCAGCTTTTTTCTTTAAAATTGATATTTTGTATTGTTTTGTCTCATTATCAGTACTCATTAATGTTTGTCATCCAAAATTAACATATATGGTTAATCTTAGGCTTACGATTTGATATCCTCGTCTTAGAGTTGAAAAAAATTGTAAAAAATCAGCTGCTTTTGTTAAAAATGGATATTTTGTCTAATTATCAGTACTCACTAATGTAATGATTGTTCAAAAACTAAAACGTGAGTTTAAATTTCTTCTTATAAGTTGATATCCTCGTCTTATAGTTGAAAAATTCTTAAGAAATCAGCTTTTTTCTTTAAAATTGATATTTTGTATTGTTTTGTCTCATTATCAGTACTCATTAATGTTTGTCATCCAAAATTAACATATATGGTTAATCTTAGGCTTACGATTTGATATCCTCGTCTTAGAGTTGAAAAAAATTGTAAAAAATCAGCTTCTTTTGTTAAAAATGGATATTTTGTCTAATTATCAGTACTCACTAATGTAATGATTGTTCAAAAACTAAAACGTGAGTTTAAATTTCTTCTTATAAGTTGATATCCTCGTCTTATAGTTGAAAAATTCTTAAGAAATCAGCTTTTTTCTTTAAAATTGATATTTTGTATTGTTTTGTCTCATTATCAGTACTCATTAATGTTTGTCATCCAAAATTAACATATATGGTTAATCTTAGGCTTACGATTTGATATCCTCGTCTTAGAGTTGAAAAAAATTGTAAAAAATCAGCTTCTTTTGTTAAAAATGGATATTTTGTCTAATTATCAGTACTCACTAATGTAATGATTGTTCAAAAACTAAAACGTGAGTTTAAATTTCTTCTTATAAGTTGATATCCTCGTCTTATAGTTGAAAAATTCTTAAGAAATCAGCTTTTTTCTTTAAAATTGATATTTTGTATTGTTTTGTCTCATTATCAGTACTCATTAATGTTTGTCATCCAAAATTAACATATATGGTTAATCTTAGGCTTACGATTTGATATCCTCGTCTTAGAGTTGAAAAAAATTGTAAAAAATCAGCTTCTTTTGTTAAAAATGGATATTTTGTCTAATTATCAGTACTCACTAATGTAATGATTGTTCAAAAACTAAAACGTGAGTTTAAATTTCTTCTTATAAGTTGATATCCTCGTCTTATAGTTGAAAAATTCTTAAGAAATCAGCTTTTTTCTTTAAAATTGATATTTTGTATTGTTTTGTCTCATTATCAGTACTCATTAATGTTTGTCATCCAAAATTAACATATATGGTTAATCTTAGGCTTACGATTTGATATCCTCGTCTTAGAGTTGAAAAAAATTGTAAAAAATCAGCTTCTTTTGTTAAAAATGGATATTTTGTCTAATTATCAGTACTCACTAATGTAATGATTGTTCAAAAACTAAAACGTGAGTTTAAATTTCTTCTTATAAGTTGATATCCTCGTCTTATAGTTGAAAAATTCTTAAGAAATCAGCTTTTTTCTTTAAAATTGATATTTTGTATTGTTTTGTCTCATTATCAGTACTCATTAATGTTTGTCATCCAAAATTAACATATATGGTTAATCTTAGGCTTACGATTTGATATCCTCGTCTTAGAGTTGAAAAAAATTGTAAAAAATCAGCTTCTTTTGTTAAAAATGGATATTTTGTCTAATTATCAGTACTCACTAATGTAATGATTGTTCAAAAACTAAAACGTGAGTTTAAATTTCTTCTTATAAGTTGATATCCTCGTCTTATAGTTGAAAAATTCTTAAGAAATCAGCTTTTTTCTTTAAAATTGATATTTTGTATTGTTTTGTCTCATTATCAGTACTCATTAATGTTTGTCATCCAAAATTAACATATATGGTTAATCTTAGGCTTACGATTTGATATCCTCGTCTTAGAGTTGAAAAAAATTGTAAAAAATCAGCTTCTTTTGTTAAAAATGGATATTTTGTCTAATTATCAGTACTCACTAATGTAATGATTGTTCAAAAACTAAAACGTGAGTTTAAATTTCTTCTTATAAGTTGATATCCTCGTCTTATAGTTGAAAAATTCTTAAGAAATCAGCTTTTTTCTTTAAAATTGATATTTTGTATTGTTTTGTCTCATTATCAGTACTCATTAATGTTTGTCATCCAAAATTAACATATATGGTTAATCTTAGGCTTACGATTTGATATCCTCGTCTTAGAGTTGAAAAAAATTGTAAAAAATCAGCTTCTTTTGTTAAAAATGGATATTTTGTCTAATTATCAGTACTCACTAATGTAATGATTGTTCAAAAACTAAAACGTGAGTTTAAATTTCTTCTTATAAGTTGATATCCTCGTCTTATAGTTGAAAAATTCTTAAGAAATCAGCTTTTTTCTTTAAAATTGATATTTTGTATTGTTTTGTCTCATTATCAGTACTCATTAATGTTTGTCATCCAAAATTAACATATATGGTTAATCTTAGGCTTACGATTTGATATCCTCGTCTTAGAGTTGAAAAAAATTGTAAAAAATCAGCTTCTTTTGTTAAAAATGGATATTTTGTCTAATTATCAGTACTCACTAATGTAATGATTGTTCAAAAACTAAAACGTGAGTTTAAATTTCTTCTTATAAGTTGATATCCTCGTCTTATAGTTGAAAAATTCTTAAGAAATCAGCTTTTTTCTTTAAAATTGATATTTTGTATTGTTTTGTCTCATTATCAGTACTCATTAATGTTTGTCATCCAAAATTAACATATATGGTTAATCTTAGGCTTACGATTTGATATCCTCGTCTTAGAGTTGAAAAAAATTGTAAAAAATCAGCTTCTTTTGTTAAAAATGGATATTTTGTCTAATTATCAGTACTCACTAATGTAATGATTGTTCAAAAACTAAAACGTGAGTTTAAATTTCTTCTTATAAGTTGATATCCTCGTCTTATAGTTGAAAAATTCTTAAGAAATCAGCTTTTTTCTTTAAAATTGATATTTTGTATTGTTTTGTCTCATTATCAGTACTCATTAATGTTTGTCATCCAAAATTAACATATATGGTTAATCTTAGGCTTACGATTTGATATCCTCGTCTTAGACTTGAAAAAAATTGTAAAAAATCAGCTTCTTTTGTTAAAAATGGATATTTTGTCTAATTATCAGTACTCACTAATGTAATGATTGTTCAAAAACTAAAACGTGAGTTTAAATTTCTTCTTATAAGTTGATATCCTCGTCTTATAGTTGAAAAATTCTTAAGAAATCAGCTTTTTTCTTTAAAATTGATATTTTGTATTGTTTTGTCTCATTATCAGTACTCATTAATGTTTGTCATCCAAAATTAACATATATGGTTAATCTTAGGCTTACGATTTGATATCCTCGTCTTAGAGTTGAAAAAAATTGTAAAAAATCAGCTTCTTTTGTTAAAAATGGATATTTTGTCTAATTATCAGTACTCACTAATGTAATGATTGTTCAAAAACTAAAACGTGAGTTTAAATTTCTTCTTATAAGTTGATATCCTCGTCTTATAGTTGAAAAATTCTTAAGAAATCAGCTTTTTTCTTTAAAATTGATATTTTGTATTGTTTTGTCTCATTATCAGTACTCATTAATGTTTGTCATCCAAAATTAACATATATGGTTAATCTTAGGCTTACGATTTGATATCCTCGTCTTAGAGTTGAAAAAAATTGTAAAAAATCAGCTTCTTTTGTTAAAAATGGATATTTTGTCTAATTATCAGTACTCACTAATGTAATGATTGTTCAAAAACTAAAACGTGAGTTTAAATTTCTTCTTATAAGTTGATATCCTCGTCTTATAGTTGAAAAATTCTTAAGAAATCAGCTTTTTTCTTTAAAATTGATATTTTGTATTGTTTTGTCTCATTATCAGTACTCATTAATGTTTGTCATCCAAAATTAACATATATGGTTAATCTTAGGCTTACGATTTGATATCCTCGTCTTAGAGTTGAAAAAAATTGTAAAAAATCAGCTTCTTTTGTTAAAAATGGATATTTTGTCTAATTATCAGTACTCACTAATGTAATGATTGTTCAAAAACTAAAACGTGAGTTTAAATTTCTTCTTATAAGTTGATATCCTCGTCTTATAGTTGAAAAATTCTTAAGAAATCAGCTTTTTTCTTTAAAATTGATATTTTGTATTGTTTTGTCTCATTATCAGTACTCATTAATGTTTGTCATCCAAAATTAACATATATGGTTAATCTTAGGCTTACGATTTGATATCCTCGTCTTAGAGTTGAAAAAAATTGTAAAAAATCAGCTTCTTTTGTTAAAAATGGATATTTTGTCTAATTATCAGTACTCACTAATGTAATGATTGTTCAAAAACTAAAACGTGAGTTTAAATTTCTTCTTATAAGTTGATATCCTCGTCTTATAGTTGAAAAATTCTTAAGAAATCAGCTTTTTTCTTTAAAATTGATATTTTGTATTGTTTTGTCTCATTATCAGTACTCATTAATGTTTGTCATCCAAAATTAACATATATGGTTAATCTTAGGCTTACGATTTGATATCCTCGTCTTAGAGTTGAAAAAAATTGTAAAAAATCAGCTTCTTTTGTTAAAAATGGATATTTTGTCTAATTATCAGTACTCACTAATGTAATGATTGTTCAAAAACTAAAACGTGAGTTTAAATTTCTTCTTATAAGTTGATATCCTCGTCTTATAGTTGAAAAATTCTTAAGAAATCAGCTTTTTTCTTTAAAATTGATATTTTGTATTGTTTTGTCTCATTATCAGTACTCATTAATGTTTGTCATCCAAAATTAACATATATGGTTAATCTTAGGCTTACGATTTGATATCCTCGTCTTAGAGTTGAAAAAAATTGTAAAAAATCAGCTTCTTTTGTTAAAAATGGATATTTTGTCTAATTATCAGTACTCACTAATGTAATGATTGTTCAAAAACTAAAACGTGAGTTTAAATTTCTTCTTATAAGTTGATATCCTCGTCTTATAGTTGAAAAATTCTTAAGAAATCAGCTTTTTTCTTTAAAATTGATATTTTGTATTGTTTTGTCTCATTATCAGTACTCATTAATGTTTGTCATCCAAAATTAACATATATGGTTAATCTTAGGCTTACGATTTGATATCCTCGTCTTAGAGTTGAAAAAAATTGTAAAAAATCAGCTTCTTTTGTTAAAAATGGATATTTTGTCTAATTATCAGTACTCACTAATGTAATGTATAATATATTAAGTACTTAAATTAAAGTAATTGCAGCAACTTCATAATGGATAACTCGAGGTGGACGTTTGAACACATTTAATTTACAATTTAAATCACAATACGTACATCTACACAAACACGTACATCTAACAACACGGAACAGAACATTCTACACATGACAGTAAACAAAACTTAATATCCTTAGTTTCCGTAGATTGCTGTGGTGCTGCCATCTATTACTTACATTTTGAACTAGACACCACAGACTCTCCCCTCCTTACTCTGGATATTTCGTGGGAGATTTTCTTTTCCTGGTGGATCTTCTAGGTACCTGTTGGGAAAAAGAAGAGTTAGTATTTACAGTATCTGTAGCATGATCACTAGAAGTATTGGGCACCATGGATTTCACTTTAGAGTCGACTGGAGCAGGACTTGGAGTATTTGGGAGGACACAGTCATCTGGTTTAGGATTTGGAGGAGCTGGGACAACAGAGTCAGCTGGTTCAGGATTTGGAGTAGATGGAACAACAGAGTCAGCTGGTCGAAGATCTGAGACACTAGGAGGCATTAGCTGAGAATCACTTTTGTGACTTTCTGTACCACTTTCTTCAGAATTTGAATCATTATTTAGATGTATCTTCGAACCGACATTAGTTATCTGATCAACATGCCTTTTCCAAATATTCGAACCAACTTGAATTCTATAATGCAACTTGCCCTCTCTTGCAATAATGCGACCAATTTTCCACTTGGCTTCTGGAGTGTAATTTCTTACAGCCACTTTCTGGTTGATTTGAAATTCTTTTACTTTAGAATTGGCCTTTTTCGCATTTTGTTTATCATGCACAAAATTTGTAACACTTGGAAGTATCAAATCTATTTTCGTTCTTATATTTCTATTGAGAAATAGAGATGCAGGACTTTCCCCCGTAGTAACATGAGGCATCTTCCTATACTGTAAAAGAAAGTTATTTATTTTCATCTGCAATGTACCAGATTCTGAAGATAAGGCTTTTAACCCTTTTTTAAGAATCTGCACATATCTCTCTGCCTGCCCATTTGTAGCTGGATGGTATGGAGCACTAAACCTATGTTTAACCCCATGATTCTTCAAAAATGTCTCAAATTCTTCAGAAGTAAATTGTTTTGCGTTATCTGATACCAGAGATATAGGATACCCGTATCTTGCAAAAAGAGAAGAAAGACAAGTAATTGTATGTTCTGAAGTTGTATTAGGGACAATAAAAACTTCAGGCCATTTGCTATGAGCATCAACCACCAGCAAAAGCATTTTACCCATCACAGGACCAAAATAATCTATATGAATTCTTTGCCATGGAGCTGTAGGCCATTCCCAATGATGAGTATCTACCTTAGGAGGATTATTTTTTAAATTGACACAAGTAGTGCAATTTCGTGCAAGATCTTCAATATCTTGGTCAATTCCTGGCCACCAAACAAAACTGCGAGCTAAGGACTTCATTTTCACTATACCAAAATGTCCATAGTGCAAATCATGTAAAATTTGTTTACGGTGAACTTCTGGGATAATTACTCTACATCCTTTTAAAATGCAACTATGTTGAAGAGTAAATTCTTCTTGTTTGCCACCAAAAAGTAAATTTTTAGGAATTGGAGAACCAGAAATTAGATGATGAAAAAGTTGACGTAATAAAGGATCAGATTTTGTAGCTACAGCAATTGATTTGGCGTTTAGAGGCAATGTAGAAATTTGGTTAATTTGAAAAAATTCAGATTCATCAATTACATTACTTGAATTTAATTGTGGGGGTAAATCTTCACTACGTAATGGAAGTCGTGAAAGAGCATCGACATTTCCATGTTCGGATGTTTTCTTATACCGAATATCATATTTAAACGCTTGTAAGTATAATGCATATCTTTGCATCCGAGCAGCTGAAAGAACAGGGATACTTTTATTTGGAGAAAATATGGACACGAGTGGTTTGCTATCTGTAAATAAAGTAAACCTATTACCATATAAATATTGAAAAAATTTCTTTACACCAAAGATAATAGCTAGAGCTTCCTTATCCACCTGGCTATACTTTTTTTCTGCATTCGTAAGCGTTCTGGACACAAAACCAATTGGTTTTTCCACGTTATCTGGCATCACATGCGAAAGAACTGCAGAGATACCATATGGAGAAGCATCTGTTGCTAATACTAAAGGCAATTTAGGGTTGAAATGAGTAAGAACTCTTTCTGAAATAATTTCCTTTTTTATATCTTTAAATGCTTGTTCACAAACAGGAGACCAAATAAATTTTACATTCTTTTTGAGCAAGTGATTTAAAGGATGGGCAATTGTAGATAAATTTGGTACAAATTTAGAATAATATGTGACTAAGCCTAAAAAAGCTTTAACTTGTGACACATTAATTGGTCTAGGAGCATTCACAATAGCTTCAATTTTATCTTGCGTTTTATGAATACCTTGCTTATCAATTTTATAACCACAATATGTAATATGGTCAGCCAGAAAAATTGATTTATCTTTATTTATCCTAATATTATATTCACGTAATCTTTCTAAGACTTGTTTTAGTCTTTTTAAATGAATTTCATCCGTTTCCCCTGTAACACCAATATCATCAATGAACACAGTGACACCATCAATACCACTTAATATTTGTTCGATAGATCGTTGCCAAATTGCTGGAGAGCTAGTAAGACCCATTGGTAACTTTAAAAATTGAAATAAGCCCTTCGGAGTATTTATAGTTAATAGTTCTTGTGATTTTTCGTCTACAGGTAACTGAAGATAAGCTTTATTTAAATCAATTTTCGTAAAATGTAAACCACCACCTAAAGTAGCTAACATGTCCTCTACCCTAGGTAAAGGATATTTTTCCACCTTCAAAAATTTATTTACTGTAACTTTAAAATCTCCGCATAAACGAATTTTCCCATTTGGTTTTACCACTGGAACTATAGGAGTTGCCCACTTACTACTGGTGACAGGTTTAATAATACCCTCATCCTGTAACCTTTGAATTTCATGATTTACTGCATTACGTAGAGCATACGTGACTGTTCTAGCCTTACAAAATATGGGCGTAGAACCTTTTTCTAGATAAAGTTCTGCTTTCAAACCTTTTATTTCACCAACTTTATCCGAAAATAAATCAGAAAAATCATTTAATAATGTTTTCAATTGATCCGTAGAATTTGCAATTTCATTTACATACACAGATTTAAAGTTAGTAGGGAACAAATTAAATGCAGCTACCCAGTCTCTGCCAAATAAAAGTGGGAAATTATCTTCTTTAATTAAATACAATTTAAGATTTTTAGTAATATTTGCATAAGAAACATCTACTGTTACATACCCCACAGGTGTAAACACCTCACCCGTTGCCGTTCTCAACTGAACATCTGGTGGAAAAATTTTATTATTCGGAAAAATTCTCCGAAAACGATTTACAGGTGCCGCAGAAATTCCTGAGCCCGTGTCGACCTCCATTTCAGCTTTAGCTTTATTTTCAATTAAAACCCATACTTTTATAGGTGTAGAACTTTTATCATGACTGACAGATAAAATGTCGACAGTTTGCAATACATTTGTTTGTTTCTGAGAACTGCTTTTACATACTTTACCAAGATGGCCTCGTTTTTTACAAATTTTACATATAGTATTGATATGCTTACACTTATTAGCAAGATGCGATGGATTTCCACATCGATAGCATTGTAATTTATTTTTATTTACATCAAAATTCCCTTTATTTACATTATTTAATTTCGGTTTCTGGAAATCATTTGAAATTTTATTCGGTTGAATATTTTTAGAATATGCCAATTTATTGACATTTACATTTTTATTTTTCAATTCAGATATATCCTGCTCATTATTTTGCAAAATAATTGCTTTTTCAATAGCTTTCTCAAAAGTTAAATCATCTATTTGTGAAAGTAATTTACTTTGGATATTTTCATTTTTTAAACCTCGTAAAAATTGTTCTAACAAATTTTCATTAAGTGTTTCACCAGCAAATGCACAAAATGTGGTTAACTTCTTTAATTTTGAAACAAAATCTTGTATAGATTCGTTCTCATTTTGATAAGAGTTACGGAATTTTATTCTTGAACAAAATTTATTAGGGGCGGGGCTTAGGTGCTTTAACAGAATTTCAACTATTTCGTCGTATTTTAATGCTTCAGGATTTTTCGGAAATGTTAAATCTGACAGCAAATTATACAATTTTGGCCCCATACAGGAAATAATTGCGGGTACCTTTTTTTTTTCTTCAACATCATGTAATAGAAAACTCTGTTCCAATCTCTTTACGTATGATTGGAACGTTTCAATGGAATCATTGTATTCCTTGAAATTTGCAAACATTATGAACTTTTATTTATTTCAGAGAAGAAAAAAAAATGTCAGCACTTACCACCCTCGAAATGATGTACGCCTTCAAAATATTACTGCAGCATATACAATTGTAGATGTAAAAAACGAAACTTCGCCATTTTGCGAATCAGGTGGAATTTCTTCTTATATTAATTCCGGTAAAAACCTTGACCTGCGTCGCCATATTATAATATATTAAGTACTTAAATTAAAGTAATTGCAGCAACTTCATAATGGATAACTCGAGGTGGACGTTTGAACACATTTAATTTACAATTTAAATCACAATACGTACATCTACACAAACACGTACATCTAACAACACGGAACAGAACATTCTACACATGACAGTAAACAAAACTTAATATCCTTAGTTTCCGTAGATTGCTGTGGTGCTGCCATCTATTACTTACATTTTGAACTAGACACCACATAATGATTGTTCAAAAACTAAAACGTGAGTTTAAATTTCTTCTTATAAGTTGATATCCTCGTCTTATAGTTGAAAAATTCTTAAGAAATCAGCTTTTTTCTTTAAAATTGATATTTTGTATTGTTTTGTCTCATTATCAGTACTCATTAATGTTTGTCATCCAAAATTAACATATATGGTTAATCTTAGGCTTACGATTTGATATCCTCGTCTTAGAGTTGAAAAAAATTGTAAAAAATCAGCTTCTTTTGTTAAAAATGGATATTTTGTCTAATTATCAGTACTCACTAATGTAATGATTGTTCAAAAACTAAAACGTGAGTTTAAATTTCTTCTTATAAGTTGATATCCTCGTCTTATAGTTGAAAAATTCTTAAGAAATCAGCTTTTTTCTTTAAAATTGATATTTTGTATTGTTTTGTCTCATTATCAGTACTCATTAATGTTTGTCATCCAAAATTAACATATATGGTTAATCTTAGGCTTACGATTTGATATCCTCGTCTTAGAGTTGAAAAAAATTGTAAAAAATCAGCTTCTTTTGTTAAAAATGGATATTTTGTCTAATTATCAGTACTCACTAATGTAATGATTGTTCAAAAACTAAAACGTGAGTTTAAATTTCTTCTTATAAGTTGATATCCTCGTCTTATAGTTGAAAAATTCTTAAGAAATCAGCTTTTTTCTTTAAAATTGATATTTTGTATTGTTTTGTCTCATTATCAGTACTCATTAATGTTTGTCATCCAAAATTAACATATATGGTTAATCTTAGGCTTACGATTTGATATCCTCGTCTTAGAGTTGAAAAAAATTGTAAAAAATCAGCTTCTTTTGTTAAAAATGGATATTTTGTCTAATTATCAGTACTCACTAATGTAATGATTGTTCAAAAACTAAAACGTGAGTTTAAATTTCTTCTTATAAGTTGATATCCTCGTCTTATAGTTGAAAAATTCTTAAGAAATCAGCTTTTTTCGTTAAAATTGATATTTTCCCCATTGTTTCGCTTAATTAGTAATACTCATTAAGATGTTCATCATTCAAAATTAATATATAAATTCAATATTCATCTTATAGCATGATAATCTTGTCCATTTAACCTCTTCTTAGAGTTCTTATTTTCACTCCTTGTGTTACAGTAGAAAACTATTTTTTTCTCGCCGGAGGGTCGGTAAATCCGGCCGGTGGCACGGGAGGTAGTGCTGCGGCTGCGTGTCTCCGGTCGGTGGCACGATACCACCGGCTGAGCCCGAACTGTTGTTTTCCTACTACTTTTAATTTATTTTAATATCAGAAATTAAATTTTGGCCAGTACAGGAGGCGGGCTACGCCCGCAAATTGATAAAATCGTTAATATTAAAGATAATTGCATAAAAATGTGAGGGTTACTAGTTAATTGTAACCTATCTAAATATCAGAAATTGAATTTTCGGCAGTACAGAAACGCGCGTTTCTCCCGCAAATCAATAAAATCGTTAATATTAAACATAATTGCATGAAAATTTCAGTGTGAATAGTTAAGTGTAATTTCTTTCACTATCAGAAATTAAATTTTGGCCAGTACAGGAGGTGGGCTACGCCCGCAAATTGAAAAAAATCGTTAATATTAAAGATAATTGCATAAAATTATGAGGATGAATAGTTATGTGAAATGTATCTAAATATCAGAAATTCTGGTTTTAGATATTTTAAGTATTAAATTCTTATTTAATTCTTCTAACTAATTATAACATTTTTTTCAAACTTTTATTTATTTTTTGCAGCAAGTTTTATTATATTTTGCATTGTTGTTTTTTAACATATGCCTCAAGAAAAAGGTTTTTAAAAACAATTTTAATGTGTATGTATGATTCTTAAATTTTATATTAAAATTACGACCATGTTTGTAATATTAGAAGTGTAATATTGCGATGTAGCCTCGATGATGTATCGCGATGTAGAAATCTTAATATCGCCCTATCCAAGCATCCGATAAAGTAATCTAGCGGTGATGGAATTAAAATAGAAGATCCCATCACACTCCTGTAACACATCCACTCGAGCATGGGATAATTGGATAAAGAAAACCCTGAAGAAGTAGAGTGGACTCATCTTTATGTTCGTTTCACACCTTGAGTTGAAAACATAAAACAGGCTAGAGAGTTAAAGACAACACTTGCTTAAGCACTCCGCCTTGCCTTTCTTTTCCAAAAGTTCTGTGGTTATCCATAAAAGAAAGGAACTAAACTGAATTCACAAATGTGTCATAAAGTAGCCTCGCATGGAATTGAGGCTGTTCTCAAATTCAAAGGAGCTACTGTATGATATGACATCATTTTTGTTAGGAAGCGGATGAAACGGGCATTCAGAAACTATGTCAACGAAATGAGTTTTCCAATTTTTGGTCAAGGCAGAAGATCTTTGAGAAAAAATTGTCACAGTCGGCGTTTTGAATCGAATGGACGAGGCCGCAGCCCGAGAAGATGGAAAAAGTGTCGTCACGTGACCCGAATCGCTTATAACTCGATCAGTAGTTTATGGGTCAAAATAGGGAAAACTCGTTTCGATTTCCAAATCGCTCCCCTAGTCAGTGCTGCTCATTTTATGCTTACCCGTTTAAAAATGAGTCATCTTGTTCAAGTTTCGCGTTGTTGAGCAGGTCATTGGAGAACAACCTTAAAGAATTTTCAGAATGCGTCTCAGATTTTGTCCTCTTGTGATGCATTATTGTTATTTTAATTTTGACAGTCACCTTTGATAAAGTGATCGGTAGCAACAACAACCCGACCTTCGTTTATTTTTTCTCAGAATCGAATGCCAGTCCATTCACATGAGAAAAATGAGAGAGAAGTGAATGGAAATACCTTTCTCTCTACTACAGGTGGGGGCTTCCCCTCCGCATTCCACCACCATTTTCCCGCCAAAACAGAAGAGTGTTCTTGGAAAAAAAAGAAAAGAGTCGCGGAATGTCTGGGAACTGATTCCTGTTCTCACTGACCTCTTGATCCTCTTTCGACAGGTGGGTGAGGTTACCGCGAAGGAATGCGTTTAGAGATCCCGCCAAATAATAAAGATCAGATCGGATCCTTTGCCCAACTCTTGCCTGTTGCTAGGCGGAGAAGAGATCCCCCATTCAAAGAAACCTTTCGAAGTTGGATACCCGATTCCAGGT
Organism: Maratus michaelseni; assembly: GCA_963931845.1. Classification (NCBI taxonomy): domain Eukaryota; kingdom Metazoa; phylum Arthropoda; class Arachnida; order Araneae; family Salticidae; genus Maratus; species Maratus michaelseni. Next base: position 2,400,739 of record OZ007592.1, on the reverse strand, counting down.
TCAACTCATTTGAACATTAGTTATTTATATTATCCACTTCTAATAAATAAATAAACATCGACTGTTTAGGTACATAAAGGGAATTTATTTTTCAGATCGGAAATCTTAACAATAAAAGCAAAACGGTCCTATAGGACGCATTCAAAGTATGCACCATTTCTAACGTGCGGAAGGGTGGGTCATTTAAACTGATTCGTTGAGTGTATTTTTCAACTCACTCTTCGTTCATTTTGTTTTTAATGTGTGGATATTACCTCTCTTTTTGCGTCTTCAAGCGTTAGCTTTTAAGAAAATTTAAAACAACGAATTCGTGTGACTTGAATCACCCATCTTTGAATTGAAAAAATAAAAACCATTCGTTTTTAGTACATCTATTTTCAGGCAAGATATATTCTAGACAAGGTGTAAGACGGAATCTCTTGAGAAGCAATAAAAACAATTGCCATATTTCTTGTCTTTTAAGTAAAGAAAAAATGCCCAATGTTCATTCTACAAATCTAGGTATCCACTGTATCTTGCTTTTGAGTCTAGCGTCCGATCGAGGGCACAACGATGAAGCACAGGGAGGGTCTGTTTTGAACCCCCTTCCTACACTACCGCAGAATGCACCCATTCAGTCAAACTGTCTCAGACGGAAAAATGACAGGTTTCCGTTTAAAGTAAGATTCCCTTTTCAAAGAGTCCAGGACAAAATCCCCACCGGACAAAACCCCCGCGTGTACTTACAGTTGTAATACTGTCCTAATTTTACTGATAAATGCTTAATATTTTAATAAAAGTAAAATGAGTCCAACTGAAGAAGTTTGCGTGTCTTATAAAAAAGAAACACTTTCATTCCCAAATAACATATTAAATAACTCTGATAGTAATCCCCCATAATTGGATGGTCGCAAAATGAAACAACTGAATTCTCAGGATTCAATCAAACATTTTGCCAACATGATTTTGCAAGTTATCTAATACTAATAAGAAAACACATCGCTCTATGTCAGCTGTCTGTCTGTTCGCGATGGCTAGCGACATCTGCCGCACGTGGAAGTCTGAAAATTTAGGTGAGGAATCCAAGAAAGGTCCTGATGCACCTGAGGCTCAGATTTATAATTTTTTAAGGGCCTCTTTAAGTTTTTATGCACCCTTTCTGTAAAAGAAACTTGGTCGAAATACAACTTTTATTCAGCAGAGACTGGTTTTTGTCCGGTGGGGTTTTTGTCTTTGGGGGATTTTGTCCGCATCTCCGTTCGAGTTCCTCCTCCCAAGAAAAGTGAATTGTATTTTTTAAATGGAAATGGCCACTGGTAGAGAAAATGAACCCAGACTTATAAAATACCTGAATTTATAAGACACACCATTTATTAATCTACTTTTTATCTATTTTGAATCTGTCTTAAACGCGCGGTAAAGCCGAAGGTAAGTATCAATATACTTTTTAATTGCAAAAATAAATAAATACAGGGTTGCTATCATAAGATAAAATAATAATAATAATAATAACAAGTTAGAAATTGTGCGTCCAACGTGACACATGAAGTGCGTTCGTACTAATATAGTTTCATTGAAATGTTCCGTCCTAAAATAAAAACAGTTTAAGTTGGCAACCTTTTGTCGACATTCCAATGGGAAACTTTAGCCTAGCATTGAAAATTTCAGAACACCCATTTCTCCGGAAACATCTATCCGAAAAAGGGGATTATAGGATTGTTAGCATGAAACAACATGTGAAACAAATTCGGTTTTTGGAGTGAGTCATATGGAAATAATATAGGACAATCATTACATTACAACTGTCATGGGATATCTTTGAATGAATGACGTAAGATTGACTAGAAGGAAGAAAACTTTTATGAATATTTTTTAAAGGTTTTTTGATTCGACTTTCATAAAATTTGAAACAATTCAGCAACGATTATAGAATATAATAAATTTCGAACCCTTTCGGTTGGGTTGGTCTATACGGACAGATCGACGACTACGACGTACTAGGTATTTATAGAATTACAAACGCACATAACAATGATGATCCATTGAGAAACCTAATAAGCGGGGACCCGCTGGTTTGACAGACATTTTTCAAACCTTAGACTAGCAGAAAGGATGGAAAACTTGTACTGACATTTATTTCTTGTCTTCATTTTTTTTCTCCAACAGAATTTGCAAATTTTTCACAAACACTCGATGAAGATTTTTTTTTTCTTCAAACATATTTGCTTTGAATCACCTTAGCAAGATTTTTTTTAAAAAACATATTTGCTTTGATTCACCTGAGCAAGATTTTTTTTTTTTTTTAAATATATTTGCTTTGAATCACCTGAGCCTACCCCCCATGAATCACTTGATCTTATCCCATTCAAAATAAAGCGGTTTTCGTTCCAATTATTTTTCCACGGTATGTGCTATCCGTACCGGGAAACTGGTTTTACAGTAACAGAGAAATCGAACCGGCGCGGCGCGGCGACGATATTCAAAAAATATTTGGACAAAAAAAAAAAAATGTTCCGATGGACATACTTTGTACTTTGGATCGTTAAAGACTTTTTTTTTTAATGCGTTACTATGAAATTTTTATCTCTAGTTTAAACTTTCTAAGACGGAATCGTACAGGAGCAGGAAAAAATTCCGTCTTATGTAGGTCTTCCTTCAGATGAAATGTTTCCATTGAAGGTGGTGCTCAACAACGCGAAACTTTCTGACTCATTTTTAAACGCAAAGCCACAAAATGGACTATTGAAGCGAATTGGAATGGAATAGCGTTTTTCATTCTTTGTAAATAAATAAATTACTTATCGAGTTATAAGCGATTCTTGTCACGTGACGACACGTTTTCCCTGTTTCTCGCGCTGCCGCGTCAGGAATTCAGTACAAAATACCTACTTTGACAGTATTTGCTGAAATATCTTCTGTCTTTACCAAAAAATTGAAAAAAAATGTTTCGATGACACACAGTTTCTGCGAATTTCATTATTTTCCGAACAAAAATGAATTCAGAAAGTAGCTCCGTTGGATTTGAGGACAGGATTCCGTTCTAGACAAGATTCGTTTTTATAGGTTTTGTTATCTATATTAATCCTTGCGATTCCCTCTTAGCTGGTTTTACTGCGTATTTATAGGTGTATGTGTAGAGCTAACTGTCATTCGTAAATGTCTCAAAGTCCTTCGTATTCAAATACCAGAATATCAAATAGCGTTTTCCCTTTTTTTTTTTTTTTTTTTTTTTTAAAGACAAGGTATTTTTTAGGAAATGTAGTCAAATGGGGTGATCGGGACGCGGACAAAATACCAAGTGTACTTACAGAGGAAATATTGTTTCAAACATAAATTTAAATTTAAAATGTGTTCCAGTGTAGAATTTGGTGAATATTACATTAATAGTAGAATTATTTTATATATATAAAAAAATGTCAATTTGATTCACAAGTCACATGTTAGATAGAGGAGCTCAATTAAAAAAAACCCCTAACGACTCGGCCTACAGGCACAGGTAGATTTCGAAGACGCAGACCGTGGGGCGCCTGTTTGTTGGGAATTGCGGAAGAAATGACCTTTTTGCCATGATGCGGCAGTTGGAACCGCCTACTTTGAAACCTAACTTGTTTGCAGGCGAAGACAGCAGGGATTTTTTTTTAATTTTTTATTTTATTTTATTTTTTTAGCTATAAGAATTGGTCCTATAAAAAACTTGTCAATATAAAAGTTTTAGATAATATTAAGAGGATTTATAATAAATTTAAGCGGATTAGAAATCTTGGGAATTGACGAAGTTATGATTTTTTTTCTTCTAAAACCCCCCTTCCCCCCCCCCTTAAGGCAATTTTTAATTATATCAAAAATCTGTCATACATAAATTTTCGGCCCTTCTCCTAGAAGTAATAGTAGCTTCAAATGGATTCGATGCGTATCATAATTAAGAAATTATGGATTTTTTTCTGTTTTCACAAAAAGCCCCCCCATCCCCCCCCCCCTTGGTTCGATTTTGCCCATTAACGAACTTGACCGAGATTTTATGCCCTTGATTTTATGTATCAGTTTCGAAAAGATGCGGGAGTTGGAACCGCCTACTTCGAAAAATAACTTGTTTGCAGACGGAGCCGGCAGGGATTTTTTTGTTTTTAATTTTTTTTTGCTATAACGGTTGGTCCTATAAAAAACTTGTCAATATGAAAGTTTTAGATAATACTAAGAGGATTAATAATAAACTTACGCGGATTTGATATCTTGTGAATTGACGAAGCTATGATTTTTTTTCTTCTAAAACCCCCCTTCCCCCCCCTTGGGGCCATTTTTAATTATATCAAAAATCTGTCCTACATAAATTTTCGGCCCTTTTCCTAGAAGTAATAATAACTTTAAACGGATTCGATACGTATAATAATAAATAAATTATGAGGGTTTTCCTGTTTTCACAAAAAGCCCCCCCATTCCCACCCCCCTTGGTTCGATTTTGCCCATTAACGAACTTGACCGAGATTTTATGACACTTGATTTTATGTATCAGTTTGGAAGAGATTTATGCAGAATTTTTCCAGTTATCGTGGTCAGAAAAAAGTGGCATAGATAGATAGATAGATAAAGTTTTGAACTGGGTGTGATTTTGGGTTCTGGGAGTCATGATCGGCGTAGATGTGCAAAAATTTTTCAAAATTTCCAACTTAGGTGAGAATTTATTTCTTACGAAATCTACCTAAAAAGCCATCCGATTCTCTGTATCTTATAAAATTTCATCATTGCAGCGATGACCGGTTTTCAGATGCGCCGGATTACAAAAAAAAAAAAAAAAAATATCATCTGAATCTGATGTTTCTATTCTAAGGTTTGCCATCTTGAGGATCACCAGACTTATCTAATAGGTGATTTGCCAAATTCATCACTTGCATTCATTTAAATTTTATAAAAATATCAAGCATTTAAAAGTAAATTTATGTTTGAAACCTTATTTCAACAAGTACAAGTGATGTCGGAAGAAATGAAGACAAGAAATAAATGTCAGTACAAGTTTTTCATAACCCCCCTTATAAACATGTAAAACAGCTTTATTTTGTCGTTTTATTGCTTAAAATTTAAACTTCAGTTTTGGGAATAACAATATTAGACATATGCATGTAAAGATGCATTATTTATGCAATGTACGAATACATGATAAGCATTGTCTGCACTCTATGCTATTGACAGTGAACAAATTTCTAAACCAAAGGATTGAATGAAATATATTTGTTTATATTACATTTCACTGTTGATAGTGGGATAGAGTTTAAATACAGTTTAGTTTATATGAATTTGAAAAATTAATTTTTTTCTATCAACTATAAATGGAAAAATGCATTTTGGAGCGCACTGAAAACGTGGACCCAGGGCACATGCCCCTGTCAAAATCAGACCCTGTGTCTGTGGGGGTTTTTGTCCTGCACTCGGGATGCTACAGTCCGGGAAAATGAGGATCGATTAGGATTCGAGACGTATTCTATTGACGTGAAAACGTAAAAAACACCTTTCGATTTTTAAAACACCTCAATACAACTATCTGAAAATTTCGCTCTGTTAGGTGCAAAAATGACTACTTGAAGGAGCTCTAAAGTATCGACATGGTAAGCTCGGAAAATATTCAAATAATTATTTTTTGATACATTTCCGAATTCATTTTTGTTAGCATGAAATGGGCAAGCTCTTTTATTCAAAAACTAGGTCATCGAACCGTTTCAGAAAATGCTGTGAAAGTAGCCGTTTTGAACCGAATTTCCAGACGCGACAGCGCGGGAAAGGTGGAAAACGGATGTCATGAAAAAACAATCTCTTATAAATCAAGATGTAACTCATTCAGCTGAAAAAAAAAAAAAAAAATCCGACTCCAAATCAATTCAATAATCATATCTGCGAGTGTCATGCTTTTGCATTTCAAAATGAGTTCGACCCCATGTCAGGTAGTTTCACGTTGCGGAGCGCGGAAAAATGTTTTTTTTTTTTCTTTTCGAGAACTGTTCCGCTATTTATAGTCCTTAACATTTTTGTGCAATGTTCTCATTATCAGAAAATAGACACCCATCCATGCGTTACACGCAATCTTCACGTGGGGTGGGGGGGGAAGGGTAGATCAAAAAAGAGTCTTTTTACAAAATGTCTCTGAGCTATCGAGTGGCCTCCCCGAAAGCTTTGGAATATTGAGTTTTGGGGTGTTTCTTTTCTTGGCACTGTGCCAAGCGTCGCGAAAAGTGCGTGCATGTGTGTGGAAAGGGGGGTGGCGGTGGGTGTTCGTGTTCCAGACGCCTGTAAATGTGTCTGCTCTGCGATGGCGAGTGAGTGTCTGGGGGTTATTGCATCGGGGGTGGAATGACCTCGCTCCCTTTTATGACAGCCGAACGGATCACGTGGTGGTCGCCGACATGAGACGGGTTGAAAGTGAAACATAAAAGACGTTGAAATGTTCCCAAAATCCAACCTATACTGTTTTTTAGGCGTATTATTAACCGTAAACTGCAAATCACAGTCACTCGCAGTGTTGAATTCAGACAATTTTCTCCGGGTGGGATTTCTGTGACTCCGGGGAGGGAGGAGAGAGGATTACAATTTTTTCTGTGGCTCCGGGGGGGGGGGGACATTACATAGTTCCCGGGGGATTGCACTTTTTAACCATTAAAAGCATAAAATATCATATCTTCCGCGGGGGGGAGCATTTCAATGTTCCGGGGGCGATGTCCCCCCCCCCCCCGGGGTACCCCCTGAATTCAACACTCTTCATTCGATTTCAATCGCAAATAGATGAGATACTTATAAGTTTTTACAAAGTTTTAACAGAGTCTAGGGCGGACCTTGGTCAACACGCCCATACCAACCTACGAGCATGTTGTGTCGGATAGTAAATTCTTCGGTCGGAATCGTCCGGGTAGTCCAAGTGGCAGAGCATGGAAGCGTAACTCAGGGAGCGGCAGATTTACGTATCAGCTTGTGCCAAAAGTCAACACTCAATTAATAACTAAAGTATCAATATATTTTTTCACGGGCAGCGGCAGCTTTCCTACATTCTTAAATAAAATCAGTAAAATGGATAATGATCTATGTGTTTGTGGCCAGAGGGGTGATCCTATCCATTATGTCTTCGGGGAGTGTAGATTTATGAAATATAAATTTCATAGGAAATTTCCAACACTCCTCGAGGACATGATGACTATTATTAATAATAATGAATCACTAGGCAAATTATATAAAAATTATAATATCTTAAATGAGAAATATTCTTTTATAAAATACAAATTTTATTTTTAAATCTAAAATAAGTTATTTCGCTTCATGGAGACGCTCTTAATGTGTGGTGTTATGTAAGTAGAGAAAAAAGAACGGTCCGACCTCATGAGGAGCAATGAGCCGGCGGAGGAGGAGGGAGGGAAATCATACTATAGGAGGAGGGTACAAATGTGAGGGGGCTAACATTTTTTTAAGGGGAGCTTAGTTTTTAAGGAGGGCTTAATTTTTTTTAGGATCAAATTTAAATGTTAGATTGAAGTCTGCTATAGGAGGGGGTATAAAATGGAGGGGCTTATTTTTGAAGAGGCGGCTAACTTTTTTGAAGGGGGGCTTATTTTTGAGGGGGGCTTAATTTTTTTTTAGATTAAATTTAAATGTCAGATTGAAGTCTGCTATAGGAGGAGGGTCTAAAAGTAAGGGAGCTTATTTTTGAAGAGGCGGCTAACTTTTTTTAAGGGGGGTTTAGTTTTTAAGGAGGGCTTAATTTTTTTTAGGATCAAATTTAAATGTTAGATTGAAGTCTGCTATAGGAGGGGGTATAAAATGGAGGGGCTTATTTTTGAAGAGGCGGCTAACTTTTTTGAAAGGGGGCTTATTTTTGAGGGGGGCTTATTTTTTTTTTTTTTTTAATTTTAGAATGGACTTTCAATTTGAAGGCGAAACGGAGATAATTTTTTTTGGTGGCGCCCTCTATCGGAAAGGAATGCAATAACGGATATTTAAAATAGGTTTTCTTGAAAAGATTTCACTGGGGTTTGAACCTGCAAAATAGCTTCTTGACTTGATAATTTGTGGTAGGTTTAACTGATCAAGCCAAGAAGCTACATATGAATGTCGAGATTTTAAGTGTTTAAAGAGAGATATCGTGAGAGTGACGTATCATTTGTTAAATAGTGGAAGCAATGCTAAAAAGAAGACGTGTTCAGGGGTAAGTACTGTTTTTTTTTTTTGTGTTTGATGTAGAAAACATAGGAAAGAGGCGTAGTTTAAAAAAACAAATTCAATTTTATTAATAATTTTCCCAATGCAATACATGTGGACCCACTTTTCGTTTTTTAGCGGGTTTTGACAAATCTAATACAGAATCTTGTTTAATGTTTGTTGACAAATTTTTATTTTTAATAAAATTTCGCGGGACATTCATTTCGTTTAATGTTTTTAATAATCCGTTCTGTGCCCTGATCGGTTTTCTTTTATTCACAGAAAACAAAAGATTAAATAAATCTGCCAAGTTCGATTCGGGGATAGGTTTTCCTTCGAAACTTACAGTCAAATTTTTATCCTATCGAAATTTTCTTGGACGTGCCATGACAAACTGAACTAATGCTTTGATAATTTAGGATAGCTTTATCTGTTCAAGTTATGATATCATGGTGGATACACATCATCAGATTACGGATATTTGTGTTTGGAATAACGTGGTTTTTAATTTTGCCTATTCAGTTTCAATTATATTGTGAAATGAGGATTTATTTTTGGAAGATAATGTTAACTTTTTGTGATTATCTTGTAACAGACTGCTTTCATTAAAAGTGAATTTTAGAATTGTAAACTACAATTATGAAATTTTCGCCTGTTTGGAAAAAAAGCACAGGGAAAAAAAATAAAAGTATTAAAAAAATAATAACAACAACTGTTCAAAAATATAATAACAACTAAACAAATGATCAAAAATAATAAAAAATGTTCAAATAATAATAACAACTGTTCAAAAATAATAAAAACTATTTAAAAAATAATAACAACTGTTCAAAAATAATAAACGATTGACTTTATACAACCAACATTTAAAAAAAAAAGATAATCGAATCTAGTTTTTTCTAACATGACTTATTTGAAATATTCACTTTTTCTAGTTACATTTATAACACGTAAGTGATTCGATCAGTAAAATATTATTTATAAAAGCACTAAATACGAGATTAATAAGAATTTTTAACTTACAAACATATGAACTTCTGATACACAAGTGATTCGACCAGTAAAATATTATTTAGAAAAGCATTTTTGACTTACAATTGTACGAACTTCTGATATGTAACCCTTTCTGAATTAGTGTGTAAGAATTAACTGACTATTGAACTTATAACAGAGTATGATAAAATAATCACGTGATTTTTTTAAACCAATAAAATGTTATTATTTTTAAACAAGCGCCCTCTATCATTTTATGAACTTCCAAGAAACGAGTTAATATGATTATATTGTTTCCTGTTACCACTGTGAAAGGTTGTGTTTTCCGTTTTAAGTTAGTTTACATTTAAGTGATTACGGAACGAGTCATGGATTCTGCTTTGTTAAGTGCTAATGATATGTCTAACGTGAAGAGTGAACCCTCATTAAATGACCGTGGGATTAAATGACCATGACATGGAATTTTTAATACAGCCTAAAGAAGAACCCGTTTCGAATTGTGAAGTGAAACCCACCTCATCAGGATTAAAGAAACAGAAGTTACCCTTTGTGTGTTCTACTTGCGACAAAGCTTTTCCCCGAAAGGTTAACTTAACGTTTCACATGAAATGTCATCTGGAGAAAATACCTCTTGTGTGTATAATTTGTGAAAAAACATTTGCTAGAAAGTATCATTTATTAAATCACATGAAGGTCCATTCAAAGACCCCTGTGATTCATAATTGTAATGTATGTGGCGAAGTATTTTCACAAAAGAGTGATTTATTAAAGCATGGGAAAATTCATAATACTTCCAAGCCAAATCAAAAGAAAAGTAGACAGTCACCCAGTCACTGTAAATGCGACGACTGTTTTGAAACATTTAATAATAGATCTGACTTAGTGAAACATAGAAAAATTCATCTTTCACCTAAAGAACTTAACCCGTCTGATCAACTTTCCTTGGGAAACAGTTCGAAATATGAAATTTCAGACATCACTCAGTTTAGTAAAATATTTAAGTTTTTCGATGTTTTTACTCCTGCTCATTGGAATTTAGGTGAGGAAATGATTGTTGAAGTACAAATGAATAAGAACTATGAGCTTTATGTTCACATACAGAAATACGAAGAATTTGAAAAGAACCCCACAAATGAAGGCATTACATTATCATGTGCAACATTCGACAAATTTGAATCGAGATTGGATAAATTTAATTTTGTTTCTGAAAAAGATACATTCGTATGTAATAATGATTTACAAATCGCTTATGTAAATAAGGAATCATGCATACTGCAAAAATTATTCAAATCGAAAAAGTTTGGCTTTTGTTTGAAGTCGGATTTTTTACTGCTTACAAAAGATCAATATTTGAAACTAGTGAAAAACGGCTTTAAAATTACCAAATGTCTCATTGAGACGCTTTTAACTAAGCTTATTCCTGTTTCGATTTGAGAAAACTTAAACAAATGTAAATGTACCCACCTCACAATAGAAGAGACTTTGAACTATTTCTTAAAATGTTTCGATGACGAGTTAAAGTCATTCGTTTCTCGCGTGTTTGATTGCTATCGATGTTCAATCGGAGAACCAATTAATGTGAAACACGAGTGTGATAGTTATAATTTGCGTAGAAAGTATAATTGGTGTAGCGACAGTGCACTGCTAAATTTCAACGTGACTGAATTTGTAAAAAACATATTCAAGATATGTTCATGTAATTATACTCATTTATGTTTTGAAACTATGAATATGGACTTTTATAATAACCATTTAGACAATGTATTTGTAAATTAACATAGAAATGTATTTATTTAATAAATATTTGTTTTTATATCACATATCTGTTTTTATTTCACATGTCTATTTTTTTTTTTTTTTTTTATTTATGAAATCAATCTTTGAAGTTTTATTTTCTAGAAAAAAAGTAAACATATATTTATGAGTAGGCAATTTTTTTAATTGTAGTCTTTAAAGTTAACACTTTTTGGTCAAATGAAATCTCTTTTTAAGAAAAATTGATTATTTTTATTTGAATACGTATTAAACTTATTTCTTGATAAGAAAGTTTAATTTTTCTCTCCGTTTAAACAGTGACACTGCATGTTTTGATAATTTCCACCCCACAGTTAACATTACAGTATTTAACCTTGTTAAGAAAATGTTTAACTTAAACCGTCACTGTATTTATTATAGATAAGTAAACATTTTATCTTTAACCTATATGTAATTCAAATGATTAACTATAACTGTGACTGCTTTAACCTAGATAAGTAAATGTTTTCATGAAACACAATCAGTTTACTGTTACTTTTATCGAGATTACACCAGTTAGTGGAATGCTGATGAAAAATATTTTATGATATTAATATGCAGAAAAGATCTCACGAAGAAGTACTTTCACCTTCGAAACGTCTACGTTTAGAAAAACTCATGGAAAATTCAAATACCTATGAGAAGGAGATTAAAACCAAGATTAAAACTTTCTAAAATGGGTAATAACTGTGTAACTACTGAGGACTTACAAGATGTGAAACCCGAGATCGCTATGAATTTTTCAAACTTTGCCTATGGGAATGATACAACATCTTTCGAGTATCCCGGTCGAATGCCAAATTCTGCCACGGACTATTTCAATACATTTTTCGAAGACATAAGTTTTGAAAATTTAGATTGTTCTACTACCTTAACGTTTCAAGAACCTACAAATAATATTTTACAGATTACTGTTAAACGCGAGGTCAACGAGCTACAAGCAAGCAACCTTTCGCAAACAAGTGGTGAATTACAAACCACCATCTCACCTACAAATAACATTAAAAGTGATAAATTATGCAATTCATATGTGTTTCATAAAGAACTAAGTGACTGTTTCTATTTAACTTTGAAGTTAAGAACTAAACAATATTGTATACTTATACGAGAATTTAAACGCAATGTATCTACTAATGAAGAAATCCCGACAAACCGCGTGGTTAATATGGATATTCCTAGCTGTTTTGAGTTTCAATATAAACTCATCGCATTTAATTTAAGATACAAAAGTACGTCCTTTGTTTCTAATAACATGATTTTAGTGTTAAATCACAATTCTACGATGCGAATTAAAAATTTAAAGAATCATTCTTATATTGACTTAAACGAACATCAACTGGAAAAATTAAAAGAAAGTACCCCTCATTTAAATAGTGCACTTTTACAACATATGTATACAAAACTTTTACCATCTCTTATTAAAAAGAAATGTATGGTGAGTAATATATCTACAGAAAATTAACAGGTGTTAAAGTATACACTTAACACGTGTATCGAGAATAATATGTTATCAATACTTAACCGATTATATGAATGTCAGGCATGTGCATTACGGCATTCAAGCAAAGGCCTTCACTCATGATTTTGTGACGTTACTAGTAACGTCATCCACCACAGGTTAATCACGTGACTACGCGATCTTAACCTTCTCATTACTAATGATGTTTAGATCACATAACTAATTGTAACTATCACAAAATATATTTATAAAAATATATTCATAAATTAATAACTAATTTATTTGTGTATTATTTTGAAAAGCATAGCATTTTAAAATAAAAAATTAATTAATTATTAATTTATGAATATATTTTTATAAATATATTTTGTGATAGTTATAATTAGTTATGTGATCTAAACATCATTAGTAATGAGAAGGTTAAGATCGCGTAGTCACGTGATTAACCTGTGGTGGATGACGTTACTAGTAACGTCATCATATCACATGATATACACTTGTACTAACTTTCAGATCTCTACAAGTCCTCGCAAGAGCCAGACCATGCATGAACCATGTTGTCAAGCTCATAAATAAGGTAAGTTTAATTATTAGTCTTTTTCGCTTTCAAAATAAAATTAAAGTAATTCTAAAAAATAATATGTAGTTAAATTGACAATGTTCATCTTTTAACTAAATAAAACCATTTTGTAAGAACTTATTTGCAAATATGTTGCAAGATCTTTTGTTCGACATTTAAAAGAATAATTTAGCATAATAAAATTTAGTCTTTTAACATTGTGATTTAAAAGTAGCTGGGTATGAAAATAAATTTTTTCCAATTAGTTTATTTTCCAAAAAGAAAAAATGGTACCTAATAAAACTTACCGAACCACAATTCTCGACGGCAGAAGTTAAAATGACCAACACGCTGTTTATAGCTGTTATCGCCTTGAACATGTAACTGATAAGGTCTTGATCACGTGCGTGATACGGAAGTAAACTGATAGTTTAACCTTATTCTGTTATAGACCATACACATGATGTTAGCAAGCTGAAATGTATGGACCTCTTTTGAAATTATCCTGTTTTTGTAAGTATATAAATTACATTTATTTGTTAATGTTTTAAAATAGGGACGAATAGTTAAAAATCATAAATTTTCTAAGTATGGAAGATATTCGACTTGTATAATGTAGCTAATTTAGCAAAGGTTTTAAAGTAGAACTCAAGTTAGTGCATAAGTCAGTGCTTTTTCTTTTTCTGCGCATGTGTTGATACAAATTATATGGTTGGTTAGGCTACCAGTTGGTTGGTTGGAAGATTTTGGGGATAAACAGTTAGCTCGATATTTAAAATATTGAAACTTATCTTTACATAAAACTAAAAGTCAATTTTGATTAATTTGAAGATTTTTAAACAAAATTTTAAAAACTTTACTTTTGTTAATTTTTATTTTAAAATTTTATTTTATTTATTTATTTATTTTTTGTTAACTTATAATTTTCAGAAACTTTTAATTTTGAAACTTTTATTTTGTAAACTTTTATTAATAATGAACAGAGGAATTATTTATTTTGTTAACTTTAAATTTTTATTATTTTAAATTTAAAATAAGTAATATTCTAAAAGGTTTTATTATTTATAATAATTGAATGAAACATTCGTAGCGTAATTGGTAGAAGGCGATCTGTTTTTTCATTAATTTTCGGTTTCTCAAACGCTTAGTAACATTGAATAAACCTAGACAAACCTTTAAATGCACTTTCAGAGGTATGAAGTCATGACATAATGATTAAAATAACATACAAATCATTGTGTCTTGATTTCATTTTGTCAAGTTCGAACCTCTAGACTGTTAAAAACTATCTTCTAAAATAAATTCAAACTATTAAAATCTGTCTTAAAAATTTCAATCACACATATCTTATAATATTTAAATCCGTAATGTGTTTCGTATATATTTGTTAAATTGTATGAAATTTAAAATAATTTTATTAACTTGTGATTTTTTTTTTTTTACTAATATGTATATTTCCATTCAATAGTTGAATATTTTTGCAACAGTGAAATTTTTTATTTTGTGCTAATGTTGTGTGGTTTGGGGTTCTTTCTAAAATAACTTACTTAAACTTAAAAGGCTCATTTGTTACTCAATCTTCACTTGACATTTAAGTATTTAAAAAAAAATAAGTATACCCTGATTAGCTCTACTGAAATCTGTTGCCATGGAAAAGGGAGCAAATTATATTAAACTAATCAAAATATCAAGACTTAAGAATCCGAATAGGTTAATACAACAATGATAATTTTGAACTCATCATTTTAAGACAATATTAAATGTAGTAAGGGGCAACAGATTTCTAAATCAAGTAGCATACTGGATTGCATAAAGAACACCCAACTCCACTCCAACCCGATCAAGCTCAAATCTCCATATACATTAAATTAACAAAAGTGTAATCATCATATAATTTGGAAAAATGCAGACAACCTGAAATTCCTCCAATATGAGGACCAAAAGGAGAAGGAGTTAAATCCGTTAACAGAATAGGGATATGATGATGTACAAAAATTTCAGAACAACCATGGAGATTCTGAACAAGATCCGATCGGTTAGCCAAGAATCGTATAGTGGTATAAAATAACTGGAAACTTTTTTTTTTTTTTTTTTTTTTTTTTTTTTTTTTTTTTTTTTACTTTTTAAAATAAAACATTTTTGGTGTATATTTTAGAAAAACAATGTTTCTGAAAGAGGAGCGTTAAAGCTTAATTTAACATTTATGAACTTAAATTTAATATTACTGTTTCACTTATTAATCTATCCATCCTTAAATCAAGATCAAAAATACGATTGTATAACATTGAGTGAACCTCAATTAATGTTCATTAAAACAGTCAGTTATGAATTTAAACTTAAGAAATTTTAAAGTCCTAATTTAATAAAGTTGGATTCTCTCTTTTTTTTTTTTTTTTTTTTTTTATTACTCACAGAAAGGTTAAGCCTTTCTTATAGGTTTACTGTGAATATAAAATATTAATTATTTAGAGATTTGTACAAAGAAAAACATACCATTCTTGATAATAAACAAAAAAAACTCAATTTATTTGAACATTTTAGATTATGAAGCAACTAAGTTATCAAAGATAATCTTAATAAGACAATATAACAGCTGATCTTTTAAGTTGAAACCACTCACTGGTTACTTTTAAATTACACATCATATTTTTAAAATTATCATCACATTACCATTTAATGGTCGTTCAATTATACAAACATCATATATTAACCTACAGACTATTTCTATTCTTAATATAAATTCTTATTGAAATTATCTAAAGGTATTCATTTCACTTTTAAACTCTGGTATAGCAAACATATTTTTTTTTTTCAGAAAGATGTACAAAAAAAAAAAAAAAAAACTATGCAAGGAGTACTTACAATAAGTGGAGAGTTCTACAATTTTAGTCAGTGGAGCATTTCGTCCTTTTTCAAAATCTGTTGAAGCTGGAGTACTCAGGCTGGGGAAAAAGTTGCTACTTCGTACTACTAGGTCCATCATCTTGTCAGGAGGGGGAAATTGTGGAGACCTTTACAGTCAGATTTCCCACTACCAACATCAACTATAGGTTTTCTACTACTGTGTTGTACTTTATTCTAAAATAACAATCATGTTAATTTTGGACTGACACACTGACCACACACTTCAAATATATACTCGGCGTCACCGTATCAGAACTTCACTTAAGTCCTCTTTCATGCTTTTCACGTATCTCTGATACTATCACTTCATTTCAACCTTTCCTCGCCGGACTCCTTTCTTTTTACAAGAATTTATTTTTTCATTCAGTTGCATTCTACCGGTCACGAATCAATAATTATTTAAACACGAGAACCGACTGCCGTCATAAAACACGGGTGTTCGCATGCTATTCCCAGTGTTTCATCCTCCAACCAGCTCACGATCCAAACAACCAGTCAGTTTACGCGCCAAGTAATAATTCGTAATTTTTTACGAGCCAAACGACAGGTATCACAGCCAAGCAACGACTACTGTCGTAAACATTCACTCTCCCGCGCCGTTTGAAAACGGGACCGATCCACTCTGCCAGGGGTACGGGAGTGGAAACAAAAGGAAAAATGGACTCTTCCTGAAGGCACCAGCCTGTCGCTCCACACTGTCGGCCGCTTCATGGGGGAAGGCAGCCATGCATCACCCCCATGGCGTGTGCTGAAGGGGGGTCCTGTGAGCCTCTGTTTACATGGGCGCCAGCTATCCGCCTGATAGCAGAGCCAATTGAAGCCTGACGTAAACTTACAAAGCCTAATTGCGTGTATAGTACACTCAAAAGATAACGTAATTCTTATACAGGGCGGTGGGTCATTCTTATATCAAAGTCAGACTAGATGACTCCAAATTTTCCACCTGTGCGGTCTTTAACTGACAAAACATCCCTCCCCTGCTGTCTGCTTTTCGTATTTGAAAAACAGGAAGCTACGTTAGACTATGAAAGTTGAAATTGCTTTGCTTAAAAGAAATGGAAAGAAGAGGGAAAAAAAACTGCTTTTATTATTAATATTACAATTACATTTATTTATGTATTTATTTAAAACAGAAACAAAAAGAAAACTTCTAAATAAATGTTGAGAGAGTGATTTAAGGTAATTAATGTAGATTAAAAAAAAGATTTGGTTGAAACCAACCGTAACAAGATTGCCCCCCCCGGCTAATTAAAAAAAATTTTTTTTGAGAAAACAAATTATTTTTTTGAAAGGTAACTGGGTACCACATGGCATGCTGGGACCTCAACACTGAAAAAACTGACCCACAAACACAAATCATACATCGATCCGGGACGGGATCCAGAGAGTTCACCGCTGAAATACCACCCTGACAATATATTCCGGATATATACAACCAGAGCTCGCACATCCGTAGAAACCATTACCTAAAATATTACCTGAAACATGACCATAAAAGAGTACTACCAGAGGAGGGACCACAAGGCTGATTTTACCACTAAAATGACCAAGATATTTTCTGCACCTGTAAAAGAACACATGTTCCACCTGACTGTGAAACCTCACTTCCCTACTACTGTCATTCCTACGCATAACTGCATCCTACCTGAAATTTCTGGTAACAGAACTGTAAATAATACATAAATTGAATTTTGAAAAAAAAATTAGCCGAAAAAGAAGAGAAGTGCCCACTGATTAATTGTCATTATACTGCTTATATACATAACTTCAATAATTGACATCACAGTATATTACAACACTATCTATTAATGTAAATAAGTACTAGTAATATCATAGTTACAACACTGTAAATGTCAATGAAATTTGTAAAACACATATTAATTCTATTATACAAAAATACACAAGAGCAACTGGTGACACACAAAAAAAAATATACATATACATCTGCAAGACACATATTATGGTATCACAGACCATGTTAGAGAATTACGCACATAATTGTAACAATTTTATATGAGAACACATGTTTGTTTTCGAACACAGTCTAATGATTCGGGATATTATGTAGATTTTACAAATGCACGTTCAAGTAATGTGCATGGGAAAGAGTATCTCTGCCTCTGTGCTACTTATAGCAAAAAGCAGTTTCGGGCTTTTGGGCACTACAGGGAAAACATTCCACAAAAACTTAAAAAAAAAAAAAAAAAAAAAAAAAAAGGTGGTGAAGTACATCACCAGGAGGGAAAACACACATTCCACAAAAATAGGAAGTAGAATAAAGAAAATAGTTAATTCTAGTAATTTAAGCCATACACAACCACATCCAGGTATGTACATGAGAACGTATGTACAAGAAAGAGAAAAAAAAAATAAAGGTCCACAATCCTTAAAGTTAAAGTTCAAATAAACCCACAAATTGCATAGTCAATAATAAATCTATCTAGTTAAAATGCAGAAATTAAAGTAAACACATACATAAAAAGTTATATACAAAACACTGATGCATTAAAAAAAACTGAACTAAACAGATCTACCTCGGCAAAAGGGCATACAAAACACAACATCCTAAAAAAAATTTAAAGTAATAAAAATTACATTCGTTTTTTTTTTTTTTTTTTTTTTTTTTTTTTTTGCAAAAATACACCCAAAATCTACGAAAACGGGGTGCGGACGGGTATATACCACATAATCTACCATAAAACAGACAAAAACCTTAAGTATAGGCATAAAAAGGGCTAAAAATGCCTACATGAAAGTATCAACACACAACCAAAACAAACCTTTAATACGCTAGAAAAACTAAGTTCCGTTTTAAAAATGTCAAAAAAAATAATTAAATATACATACACATTAACTAAACTATAAATAAATACAAATAAACAAGGTAAAATTGAATAAAAATGCTTGAATAACGAAAAAAGGTAGTTAGTATTTATAACTCGGACGGTCTCGTCTATCCCGTAGCGAATAGTCGGTTCTAGAAATCGATATTGAACGACTACTTCTATTCGATTTAGCAGCTGGACGAATCGATGAACGAGACCTGCGCGAATCGCTGTGCTCAGCAGTTGAACTGCTTTCTGCCGTGGCTGAATTTTTACCTACGCGCATTTCGCTGCCTTCTGCCGTTGCTAAATTTTTATTTACGCACATCTCGTTATTCT
Source organism: Maratus michaelseni (assembly GCA_963931845.1). Taxonomy (NCBI): domain Eukaryota; kingdom Metazoa; phylum Arthropoda; class Arachnida; order Araneae; family Salticidae; genus Maratus; species Maratus michaelseni. Next base: position 2,381,718 of record OZ007592.1, on the reverse strand, counting down.
CTGCCGCTGCAATCTCCGGAGAAATGGGAGGTGGGGGAGAGGGATTTATGATTTCAGTCGCGTCGCTGTCTGTTTCCTCCACTTCCGGCGCTACCGGAGTTTCGTTATTGTTGACGTTCACTACTGCTGGTGCGCGGTTACTATCATATGGTGCCCAGGGAATGAATCGGTTGCGTTTACACTTGCGTACAGGAGGAGAATCGCGCGGTTGGTGTGGTGAATCGATGGTCACGTTTTCAGTCGATCCCAGGCCAATTGTTTGTTTTGGTTCACTGGACCAGATGGGGAGTCTGTCTTTGAAAGAAGACAACCTGTCAACATGGACAACCTGACAATTTTTGGGATTAGCAACTAGCGCTATTTTAAAATTAACCTCATTTAGCTTCTCAATTATAGTAAAAGGACCATTATTTTGCTTGCTTAATTTTTTTGTATTACCAGGGGCGACTGTGGGTGTAAATAACCACACAAGATCTCCTATTTTAAAATTTTTATCAACAGCTGTCTTTTCACGGTATTTTTCCTGCTGCTCAGAAACTTTAATTAAATTACTATGTACTTCAGTGTATACTTTTTGAAGAGCTGGGATTAAGAGTTCGCAAAAAGAGGGTGCATCATTATAATTAAAAGAAGGTGGCTGGGAAAAGAGATTATATGGTAGATTCATATTTCTGCCATACATAACTGCAGCTGGGCTAAGTTTAGTTGAAGAGTGGACAGCTGAACGCATAGCTAGTAGTGCAAATTTGAGTTTAGTGTCCCAGTCAGATTGATTTTGATTGACTATGTGACAAAGTGCATTTTTAAGAGTACGATTCTGTCTCTCCACTTGCGAGTTGCCAGCCGGGTGATAAGATGAGGTCTTAATATGTTTAATACCAAACATTTTATACACGTGTTCAATCGCATCTGAAATTAGATTCTTCGCGTTGTCCGTCGTAATAAAACAGGGCGCTCCGTAGCGTGAGATGAAATCAGCTAAAGTGTCCGCAATGACATCTGAAGTGGTTGAACTAACCGCATATGCTTCTGGCCACTTAGTAAATGAATCTATATATGCGACAATATACTTATTTCCCGAAAAAGTTTGCGGTAAGGGTCCAATGAGATCCAAATGAACCTTGTTCATGAGAAACTGGGGGGTCGGCATACGTTGCAGAGGGGCGAGCTGGTTCGCTCTATAAGCTCTCTTCTGCTGGCAACTAATACATGACTCCACTAGATGCTTGACATCTGACGACATTCCTGACCAATAGAAGTGCTCACGAATGCGATCAATGGTCTTTTGAAAGGCTTGATGACAAGCCGCTAGGGACTCATGTGTTAGTGCAAAAACTTGAGTAACCAATTCTTTTGGCACGACTAACTTTACAGATTTATTCAAAATAGCTGACTCCCTCGTATCCTCACAAACTAAAATGTCATCTCTAAAAAAAAATTTCATGTATTTAGGAGCAATTTCTACACCTTGGTCTAATTTTCTTGCAATCTCGCAGCATTTCTTGTCTGATTTTTGTAATTCACCAATTTTTTCAAGTAGATTGGAATGAGGCATAAAAGTAACTTCCTTTTCGACTTGTATACAAAAATTACAATTAACAGTATCATTGGAGTTATCATTGTTGACATACCTCGAAAGGAAATCTGCGACACTGTTACACTTACCTTTAACAAACTTGATTGTAAAATTAAAGTCTGAGAGAGTGCAGATCCATTTAGCCATGCGAGATGTAGGGTCGTGAATTTTTAACATAAATGTTAGAGGCGCATCGTCTGTATAGATGAAAAAATGGGTATTAGCAATGTAACATTTGAAGTGGGCAGTAGCCCAAACTAAAGCTAGTAATTCCCTTTCAGTGGTGGAGTAGCGGGTCTCAGCATCTTTCAATTTTCTGCTGGCAAAGGCAACAGGATGGAGCATGTTATTTTCATCTAATTGTGATAACACTGCCCCTAATGCTTCGCCACTGGCATCACTATATAAGTGGAATTCTTTCTCAAAATCAGGGAGTGCAAGACATGGTTTTGAAATAAGAGCCATTTTAAGGTCTTCAAATTCTTTCTGTGCATCTTCATTCCACGAAAATTTTCCTGTCTCTTTCGTTAAGTTGATTAGATTTTTAGCTCTCTTAGTAAAATCTGGTATAAATCTCCTATAAAAGGATAGAGTTCCAATGAATGACCTAACAGCCTTTCGGGTAGTTGGAGGTTTAAAATTTTCTATTACGGCAATATTTTTATTGATAGGTGACACTTGGCCACTACAAATCTCAAAACCTAGATATTGTATTTTATTCGAAAGGAAAGTGCATTTACTGGGCTTAAGTTTCAATTTATGCAGTCTTAACCTTTCAAAGACCATGCTAAGCTTCTCAAAATGAGAATTAACATCACTGGAGGCAATTACAATGTCGTCGATATAAACAAGAATTCCAAGATTGCCTAAATCACCGAAAATAGCATTCATAAGTCTTTGGAAACTGTTACCTGAATTTGAGAGTCCAAAACAGTTACGGGTCCACTCAAAAAGTCCTTTGTGGGTGATTATAGCAGTTTTATGCCTATCCTCTGGGCGAATAACCTGTTGAAAAAAACCACTAGTTAAATCTAGCGTTGAAAAAAATTTAGCCCCACTTAAAGCATCAACAGAGTCGGTGATGTTAGGAATTGGATAAGCATCTTTAACAAGATTTTTATTTAATCTTCTGTAGTCAACAGCAAGTCGATAGGAACCGTCTGATTTCCGAACCAGAATAACCGGAGAAGCAAATTCAGACATGGAAGGGGAAATTATGTCCGCCTGTAATAAAGTATTAAGTTGGTCTTCCATTTCTTGACGTAATTTGTAGGGGACTCTATAAGCTTTGCCTTTAACTGGTTTATTTGAAGTTAAGTTTATTTCATGCGGGATTGTATCACAGCCGGGTAAATCTAAGACCGATGCTGCAAATACATCTTTGTTTTTGTCTAGAAAATTTTGCATTTTAAGTTTTAATGGGGGTTCTAAATGATCTAAATTAATTTCAGAGCTCCAAGTGAGATCAGCGTGATCAAAGTCACCAATTGGAGGGGCCAAATTTACATTACAAGTAAGGTTATTTTTAGTTACGGGTATATTTGACTGGTCTACACATTTTTGAATTTTGGCAACAAAGGTTCCTTTATTTAAATGGATACTATTGTCTGAAAAATTTGCAAATGAGATATATAGGCCATGTTCTTTAGTGCAAATGGCTCTGGAGGTAAGGAGACCTTGATTTAAATTTTTCGCCAAAGGTTCTAACATAACAATATCATTTTCCTTAATAAAATTTTCCTTATAGCTTTTAACTTGGGCTAACATTTTTGACTGCGGGGGAATTGAAATTTTACTACATAACACAGCGAAACTTATATTTTTATTTTTATTGCTTTTATCACTACTGCTATCTTCATTGCTCTCCTCCTCGACTTCAGGTACCTTATCCTCTATACTTACCAAATCTTCACTTTCATCAATATTACAAATTTCAGTAGTATCTTCAGCTAAATTACCGTGGGTTACCTGATTCGCTGCTGATAGATTGTTGTCGACACTTTGAATACTTGAAGAATTTTCAGTATTATTACCTTCAGAGCTACCACCTGATATTGTTTGCATGCAAAAGTTCTGCGCAACACTTTTAACTTCCTTATCTGACTCAGTTTGAATGATTATCTCAACATCTTTTCCCATATTACTCAACTGCGGGTCCTGAACTACCATATCTTCACTACTATGATTCCCATTTTCAACACTGACTGAGTCATGAACATTAATACATGCACAACTTTCAGAGGGGCTATTGGCATTACTACTTTTTGAATTCTCCCCTACTTTGTTGACACATTTTATATTTACAGAATTATTTTTAACAATATCATTATTCACACAATTATTATTAGAATTTACACTATATACAGAATTAGAAATATTTACAGAATTAGTAGCAAGACAAGTATTAGACCCTGAAGTATTACTTGGGGTTTCTACGCTTTGTTTACTTTGGCCTGTAACTGGCACTTTAAGAGCGACAGCATTTGTATCACAATTTATACTTGCCCGGTACTCTTTCAAGAATGGCATTCCCAAAATCATATTAAATTCGTCTGCTAATTTACCTTCCACTACATAGAATTCAGCTTGACATTGAACATTATCAAAAACAAATTTTAAAAATATCTTCCTATTTAGGTGCACTTTCTCACCGGTGACAGTCATAATGGGGATATTGCAATTCTCCGTTTCAAAATTCTCTAAATAGTTACAGTCAGTACCACTCAGGAGATTAATTGCCGAACCAGTGTCACATAATGCATTCAGGCAAACTTCATTTATGTAAATTCTTGCAGTTGGTAATGTATATGATTGGGGGTGAAAAACGCTATATACAGCTGGGGGGTCCAGGGGCCTGTTGGGGATCGACCTGACCATATCTGATCCGGCCACTAATAGTTTAAAGCCTCACTTTCATTGTTAGCTACTGGGGTGTTATTTACCGCCTGCTCCTCATTTCTGTTCGCAGCTGTGTTCCTACTGTTTTGGTAATAACCACCTCTTCTTCCCCTGTATCCGCCTCGCTGATTGTGGTTCCCTCTAGGATTTTCACCTCTGTTTCTATAATTTTGCCCACGGCTCCTGAAATTTTGACCACCTCCCCTTCTAAAATTATAGTCGACAAAATTTAGTGGACAATCTCTGGCATAGTGGCCTTGTACGGAACACCTATAGCAGGTTACGGGTCTTATTTCCTGGTTTTTCTCCTGTACATCCCTAGCCCTAAGATCAACTAAACTGTCTATCTTTGCTGCTAAAACATCAATTTGTGATTTCAGCTGGTCTATCTCCTTCTTTTGTGAGCTATCTTGCTGAAAAACTGCAGCACAGGGTAGGTTTTGGGTCAAATTTGGGTTGAGAATTTCCTCGCGGTGGTTGTAAAAAGGGTTAATGCTTCTATAAGCTTTTTCTTCCAGAAGTGCAATTTTGAGAACTTCTTCTGGGGATTGTGGATTTCTCGCAATTACCCCCTTTCGCACTTCTGGTGTAAGGTTGCTCAAAAGCATGGTGTGGAGTAGAGCCGTTCGGCTTTTATCGACTACTTCACCCTGGATACCTTCAATTACAAGGGCTCTTAATGACATATCATATGCCTTGTCATAAAACTCCTGAACACTCATATTGGGTGGCTGTTTAAAATTTAGAAAGTGACTGAGTGCAACATCTGGTGTGGCCTGTGAAGTGTAACTCTCTTTTAGTATTTTCAATAACTCATCAGATGTTTTCGCTTTGTGAATTTTTATCCGCCTAGATGCAGCTCCTGAAAGTCTAGCAAGTAAAACAAACTTCTTTTCCTCCTCAGTCCAGTCGAATAATTTTGAAAAACTCTCAAATTTCTCAGAAAAATCTGAGAAGCAGACTGAGCTGGCCTCTCCATTGAATGGGGGAATGTTAGACAAATTGTCCACTAATGCATTTTTTCGCTGAATAGTGGCAATTGCCTCTGAATGTTTATCAGCCATGGTTAGAGTTAGAAAATGACAAACAGACCCAAAAAAAAGAAAATTGTGGGGGGGGGGGGCAACTTAAAAATGGGATAAAGAGAGGAAAAGAAAAAAACCCTTACAAATACATAAAACTTAAGTATAGGACTATGATTTTTGTAAATAAGAAAAGGTTATGCTCACAAGACATAATTTTGACTGGGAATTGTAATTAATAGCACAGAGAGAGAGCCTAGACCTCTTTTTACACTTGAACATATAATAAAATTTTAATTGCAAAAACACCCAGTTGCTCTTTGATACATAAATACATACAAGTAAAAAAAAAAAATCAATAACCCAGAGACCGAAATGTTACGGCTCCATTTGTTGTGTGGTTTGGGGTTCTTTCTAAAATAACTTACTTAAACTTAAAAGGCTCATTTGTTACTCAATCTTCACTTGACATTTAAGTATTTAAAAAAAATAAGTATACCCTGATTAGCTCTACTGAAATCTGTTGCCATGGAAAAGGGAGCAAATTATATTAAACTAATCAAAATATCAAGACTTAAGAATCCGAATAGGTTAATACAACAATGATAATTTTGAACTCATCATTTTAAGACAATATTAAATGTAGTAAGGGGCAACAGATTTCTAAATCAAGTAGCATACTGGATTGCATAAAGAACACCCAACTCCACTCCAACCCGATCAAGCTCAAATCTCCATATACATTAAATTAACAAAAGTGTAATCATCATATAATTTGGAAAAATGCAGACAACCTGAAATTCCTCCAATATGAGGACCAAAAGGAGAAGGAGTTAAATCCGTTAATAGAATAGGGATATGATGATATATTACTTTTAAATGCTAAAGGTGTAAAATTAACAACTATAATATAAATTAAAATAACTTTTATTAGTTGTTTTACATGTTTCGACTCTTCTGAGTCATTTTCAAAAACAAAATGAGAATATTCTAAAGCTGCACGGGCTTTGAAGTTATTATTTACATGTACTTTTTAAAAAATTACGCACGTTATCTATTATTTTTTACTTGATTGTTTATTTTCATATCTTTGAGCATGGAGTAATTCTAGCCACAGTTTCGGTAAATTAAAAGATGTCGCATCGTTACATATTGTATTTTTGCGCGTGAGTATCTCTATGGTTTCTCTTATTATGGATGGATAGTGTAGACTGGAGGGAAATATTATTTTACTTTCATTGAAATTTATTTGGATGGTTTCTTCTTGATATAATCTTGCTAGGGCTGTAGTTTTTCTATTGTATTTAATATCAGATATATACACTGCTCTAAACAATTAAAGGATATTTGAAGTTTTATATAAAATAAAGATATAAACGAAATTTTTTTTGCCGAAAATAGAAGAAGAGAATCACAAATGCAAATTTTTCTGGTTTTCAAACTGTGGAGTATGCAAATTTTGAGTTCGACGTCAAAAACGTCGCTTCAGCGGCAGCGAATGAAATTTGACTTTCAACTGGATAAAAGAGAATGAAGACAAGGATGATCGGCATTCAGTGATTGCTTTGTTTCGATGAGTACGATGTCTCAGCGAAGTCATTTGACAGATTCAGAAGCTTGGAGAATTGTTGGTAGGTTAGAAGGGGGCCAAACTCAAGCCGAAGTAGCGCAAGCCATTGGAGTGTCATAAAGTGTCATTTCCAGGATCTGGAACCGTTTTTTGGAGAGTGGATGTGCAGGCCGAAGACCAGGGCAAGGCCGTAGACGGGCAACAACGCCCAATGAAGATCGGTATTTAGCGTTAACAGCTCGGAGACACCGAAACATGAACGCTACTCTTCTCCAACAACACCTTCACTCGGCTACAGGCACCACGATTTCAACTCAGACTGTCCGAAACCGGCTCCATGCTGTAGGTCTGTATGCTCGCCGACCGATGGTATGTGTTAGATTAACATCAAGGCATCGTCGCGACCGCAGGGAGTGGGCAACCGAGCAGGTCAACTGGAGGAGAAATGAATGGAGCAATATTCTGTTTTCTGACGAGTCCCGTTTTTCTGTGCATCCGGATAATAGGCGTATTTTCATCTGGAGGGACCGTGGCAGTAGGAATAATCCTGCGTTCGTGCACGAAAGTGTCAGATTTGGCGGTGGAGGAGTGTTGGTGTATGGTGGCATCTCCATTGACGGGCGCACTGACCTCTACATCATTCGAGATGGAGCTCTGACTGGTCGCCGATATAGGGATGAGATCCTCAGACCTATTGTAGTCCCTTACGCTGCAGCAATCGGAGATAACTTCATTTTAATGGACGATAACTGCAGGCCACATCGTGCAAACCTGGTGGAGGATTTCCTTTTCGAGGAAGGAATCGTACGAATGGAATGGCCACCGTGTTCTCCAGACATGAATCCAATCGAGCACGTTTGGGACGCTCTAGGAAGACGAGTTTCTGGCCGCCAACAACCCCCACAAACTCTCCAAGAACTGGAAAGAGCTCTTCTGGAAGAGTGGGGCAGAATACCCCAACCCGTCATTAATAGCCTCATTGAGTCCATGCCTCAAAGGTGTTCAGCGTTGCTGGCCGCCCGTGGAAACGATACCCCCTACTGAAAATGATTTTCTTTGAAGAAAACACCTTTTCTTATTCTTTTTTCTCATATGCACAAATTGTGTTTTTTTCCTTTTGTACACAAATGCGCAATAAAATGCATTTTTTTTCTGCCAAACATGTGTAATTTATTCTCATATAACCTACTATGTCTGGCGACCATGTATCAATCAGCTAAAAAGTTTCCCAGATACAAAATCCACCTAAAACTGCAATATCCTTTAATTGTTTTGAGCAGTGTAGATTAGATACCATCCAAATAAATTTCAATGAAAGTAAAATAATATTTCCCTCCAGTCTACACTATCCATCCATAATAAGAGAAACCATAGAGATACTCACGCGCAAAAATACAATATGTAACGATGCGACATCTTTTAATTTACCGAAACTGTGGCTAGAATTACTCCATGCTCAAAGATATGAAAATAAACAATCAAGTAAAAAATAATAGATAACGTGCGTAATTTTTTAAAAAGTACATGTAAATAATAACTTCAAAGCCCGTGCAGCTTTAGAATATTCTCATTTTGTTTTTGAAAATGACTCAGAAGAGTCGAAACATGTAAAACAACTAATAAAAGTTATTTTAATTTATATTACAGTTGTTAATTTTACACCTTTAGCATTTAAAAGTAATATACTATTACATGGTGTTATATTTTATTATATTGGGATATGATGATGTACAAAAATTTTAGAACAACCATGGAGATTCTGAACAAGATCCGATCGGTTAGCCAAGAATCGTATAGTGGTATAAAATAACTGGAAACTTTTTTTTTTTTTTTTTTTTTTTTTTTTTTTTTTACTTTTTAAAATAAAACATTTTTGGTGTATATTTTAGAAAAACAATGTTTCTGAAAGAGGAGCGTTAAAGCTTAATTTAACATTTATGAACTTAAATTTAATATTACTGTTTCACTTATTAATCTATCCATCCTTAAATCAAGATCAAAAATACGATTGTATAACATTGAGTGAACCTCAATTAATGTTCATTAAAACAGTCAGTTATGAATTTAAACTTAAGAAATTTTAAAGTCCTAATTTAATAAAGTTGGATTCTCTCTTTTTTTTTTTTTTTTTTTTTTTATTACTCACAGAAAGGTTAAGCCTTTCTTATAGGTTTACTGTGAATATAAAATATTAATTATTTAGAGATTTGTACAAAGAAAAACATACCATTCTTGATAATAAACAAAAAAAACTCAATTTATTTGAACATTTTAGATTATGAAGCAACTAAGTTATCAAAGATAATCTTAATAAGACAATATAACAGCTGATCTTTTAAGTTGAAACCACTCACTGGTTACTTTTAAATTACACATCATATTTTTAAAATTATCATCACATTACCATTTAATGGTCGTTCAATTATACAAACATCATATATTAACCTACAGACTATTTCTATTCTTAATATAAATTCTTATTGAAATTATCTAAAGGTATTCATTTCACTTTTAAACTCTGGTATAGCAAACATATTTTTTTTTTTCAGAAAGATGTACAAATAAAAAAAAAAAAAAAAACTATGCAAGGAGTACTTACAATAAGTGGAGAGTTCTACAATTTTAGTCAGTGGAGCATTTCGTCCTTTTTCAAAATCTGTTGAAGCTGGAGTACTCAGGCTGGGGAAAAAGTTGCTACTTCGTACTACTAGGTCCATCATCTTGTCAGGAGGGGGAAATTGTGGAGACCTTTACAGTCAGATTTCCCACTACCAACATCAACTATAGGTTTTCTACTACTGTGTTGTACTTTATTCTAAAATAACAATCATGTTAATTTTGGACTGACACACTGACCACACACTTCAAATATATACTCGGCGTCACCGTATCAGAACTTCACTTAAGTCCTCTTTCATGCTTTTCACGTATCTCTGATACTATCACTTCATTTCAACCTTTCCTCGCCGGACTCCTTTCTTTTTACAAGAATTTATTTTTTCATTCAGTTGCATTCTACCGGTCACGAATCAATAATTATTTAAACACGAGAACCGACTGCCGTCATAAAACACGGGTGTTCGCATGCTATTCCCAGTGTTTCATCCTCCAACCAGCTCACGATCCAAACAACCAGTCATTTTTTACGAGCCAAACGACAGGTATCACAGCCAAGCAACGACTACTGTCGTAAACATTCACTCTCCCGCGCCGTTTGAAAACGGGACCGATCCACTCTGCCAGGGGTACGGGAGTGGAAACAAAAGGAAAAATGGACTCTTCCTGAAGGCACCAGCCTGTCGCTCCACACTGTCGGCCGCTTCATGGGGGAAGGCAGCCATGCATCACCCCCATGGCGTGTGCTGAAGGGGGGTCCTGTGAGCCTCTGTTTACATGGGCGCCAGCTATCCGCCTGATAGCAGAGCCAATTGAAGCCTGACGTAAACTTACAAAGCCTAATTGCGTGTATAGTACACTCAAAAGATAACGTAATTCTTATACAGGGCGGTGGGTCATTCTTATATCAAAGTCAGACTAGATGACTCCAAATTTTCCACCTGTGCGGTCTTTAACTGACAAAACATCCCTCCCCTGCTGTCTGCTTTTCGTATTTGAAAAACAGGAAGCTACGTTAGACTATGAAAGTTGAAATTGCTTTGCTTAAAAGAAATGGAAAGAAGAGGGAAAAAAAACTGCTTTTATTATTAATATTACAATTACATTTATTTATGTATTTATTTAAAACAGAAACAAAAAGAAAACTTCTAAATAAATGTTGAGAGAGTGATTTAAGGTAATTAATGTAGATAAAAAAAAAAGATTTGGTTGAAACCAACCGTAACACTAAGTTATATAGAAAACATAAATTCTAACTGTTCATTTAGAAGTTCTACTTAATGATAAACTAATAAATACACACACACATACATTTTGTAAGTTACATAAACCCGGAAACCCCTCTCTTTATAACATATACCTTCTTTTGCTTTATTAACTTTATTTTGTTAAATTTTATTTTATTTTATTTTATTATATATATATTTTGTTTACTTTTATTTTCAAACTATATTTTTGTTAACCTTTATTTATTTATTTTTTGTTAACATTTAATTTTGATAAGTTTTAATTTCATTAACTTCTTTTTTTTTTTTTCGAACGTAAATATTTTCATTTCAATTAATTTTTTGTAATAGATGAATTTTTTAAAAATTGGATTACATGACTTCGCTTAAAAGTTCTACTAAATTATAAACTAATAAATTCACTCATAGACACTTTGCAAAAATAAACATACAGAACTTAATCAAAAACATTTTATTTTCAGGTCTTAAACAATTCATTACAAATAGTCTGTTCATTAATCTTACACAAAAAGTGCTCACTAACATTATAAACTCCGTTTAGAAACGTTGAAGTTACATAATCGAAATCAATGAGCATTAACAAAGCTTCCCCTAATTGATTAAATTTTTCCCTATTATTAAATGCGAAACGGGAGTGAAGGAATTTGCTTGAATGCCGTAATGCACATGCCTGACATTCATATAATCGGTTAAGTATTGATAACATATTATTCTCGATACACGTGTTAAGTTTATACTTTAACACCTGTTCATTTTCTGTAGATATATTACTCACCATACATTTCTTTTTAATAAGAGATGGTAAAAGTTTTGTATACATATGTTGTTAAAGTGCACTATTTAAATGAGAGATACTTTCTTTTAATTTTTCCAGCTGATGTTCGTTTAAGTCAATATAAGAATGATTCTTTAAATTTTTAATTCGCATCATAGAATTGTGATTTAACACTAAAATCATGTTATTAGAAACAAAGGACGTACTTTTGTATCTTAAATTAAATGCGATGAGTTTATATTGAAACTCAAACCAGCCAGGAATATCCATATTAACCACGCGGTTTGTCGGGGTTTCTTCATTAGTAGATACATTGCGTTTAAATTCTCGTATAAGTAAGTATACAATATTGTTTAGTTCTTAACTTCAAAGTTAAATAGAAACAGTCACTTAGTTCTTTATGAAACACATATGAATTGCATAATTTATCACTTTTAATGTTATTTGTAGGTGAGATGGTGGTTTGTAATTCATCACTTGTTTGCGAAAGGTTGCTTGCTTGTAGCTCGTTGACCTCGCGTTTAACAGTAGTCTGTAAAATATTATTTGTAGGTTCTTGAAACGTTAAGGTAGTAGAACAATCTAAATTTTCAAAACTTATGTCTTCGAAAAATGTATTGAAATAGTCCGTGGCAGAATTTGGCATTCGACCGGGATACTCGAAAGATGTTGTATCATTCCCATAGGCAAAGTTTGAAAAATTCATAGCGATCTCGGGTTTCACATCTTGTAAGTCCTCAGTAGTTACACAGTTATTACCCATTTTAGAAAGTTTTAATCTTGGTTTTAATCTCCTTCTCATAGGTATTTGAATTTTCCATGGGTTTTTCTAAACGTAGACGTTTCGAAGGTGAAAGTACTTCTTCGTGAGATCTTTTCTGCATATTAATATCATAAAATATTTTTCATCAGCATTCCACTAACTGGTGTAATCTCGATAAAAGTAACAGTAAACTGATTGTGTTTCATGAAAACATTTACTTATCTAGGTTAAAGCAGTCACAGTTATAGTTAATCATTTGAATTACATATAGGTTAAAGATAAAATGTTTACTTATCTATAATAAAATAAATATGATTATTTTATCATACTCTGTTATAAGTTCAATAGTCAGTTAATTCTTACACATTGATTCAGAAAGGGTTACATATCAGAAGTTCGTACAATTGTAAGTCAAAAATGCTTTTCTAAATAATAAATATCCGTAATCTGATGATCTGTATCCACCATGATATCATAACTTTGAACAGATAAAGCTATCCTAAATTATCAAAGCATTAGTTCAGTTTGTCATGGCACGTCCAAGAAAATTTCGATAGGATAAAAATTTGACTGTAAGTTTCGAAGGAAAACCTATCCCCGAATCGAACTTGGCAGATTTATTTAATATTTTGTTTTCTGTGAATAAAAGAAAACCGATCTGGGCACAGAACGAATTATTAAAAACATTAAACGAAATGAATGTCCCGCGAAATTTTATTAAAAATAAAAATTTGTCAACAAACATTAAACAAGATTCTGTATTAGATTTGTCAAAACCCGCTAAAAAACGAAAAGTGGGTCCACATGTATTGCATTGGGAAAATTATTAATAAAATTGAATTTGTTTTTTTAAACTACGCCTCTTTCCTATGTTTTCTACATCAAACACAAAAAAAAAAAAACAGTACTTACCCCTGAACACGTCTTCTTTTTAGCATTGCTTCCACTATTTAACAAATGATACGTCACTCTCACGATATCTCTCTTTAAACACTTAAAATCTCGACATTCATATATAGCTTCTTGGTTTGATCAGTTAAACCTACGACAAATTATCAAGTCAAGAAACTATTTTGCAGGTTCAAACCCCAGTGAAATCTTTTCAAGAAAACCTATTTTAAATATCCGTTATTGCATTCCTTTCCGATAGAGGGCGCCACCAAAAAAAATGATCTCCGTTTCGCCTTCAAACTGAAAGTCCATTCTAAAATTAAAAAAAAAAAAAAAAAAAAAAAAAAATTAAGCCCCCCTCAAAAATAAGCCCCCCTTCAAAAAAGTTAGCCGCCTCTTCAAAAATAAGCCCCTCCATTTTATACCCCCTCCTATAGCAGACTTCAATCTAACATTTAAATTTGATCCTAAAAAAAATTAAGCCCTCCTTAAAAACTAAGCCCCCCTTAAAAAAAGTTAGCCGCCTCTTCAAAAATAAGCTCCCTTACTTTTAGACCCTCCTGCTATAGCAGACTTCAATCTGACATTTAAATTTAATCTAAAAAAAATTAAGCCCCCCTCAAAAATAAGCCCCCCTTCAAAAAAGTTAGCCGCCTCTTCAAAAATAAGCCCCTCCATTTTATACCCCCTCCTATAGCAGACTTCAATCTAACATTTAAATTTGATCCTAAAAAAAATTAAGCCCTCCTTAAAAACTAAGCCCCCCTTAAAAAAATGTTAGCCCCCTCACATTTATACCCTCCTCCTATAGTATGATTTCCCTCCCTCCTCCTCCGCCGGCTCATTGCTCCTCCTGGGGTTCCCTCGTCCTCCGCCGGCTCATTGCTCCTCCTGGGGTTCCCTCCTCCTCCGCCGGCTCATTGCTCCTCATGAGGTCGGACCGTTCTTTTTTCTCTACTTATGTATCTTCAACTATATTTTCTGTTTATAAGTGTTTATTCATCAAGTATATTACTCTAGTTTTATTCATCGTATATAAGTGTTTATTTTTCAAATATAAATTTTCCATTGTTTTATTCATCGTGTATATTTGTATATTATTCGATAGTAGTATTCATTGCATTACTCATTATAATTAAGTGTATAAATGTTCAGAAAATCTTGCTAACAATTAAATAGTTAAAATAATCAATATAATTGATTATCTAGTAAAATGTAAATATATCAAGTGTACTACCTGTAAATACATAATTATTACTCTACAATTCATATATTCATTCATCTACTACTTGCATGGTTAATCATGAGGGCAGACATTTCTTAGGGTTATCTTTTAAAGAATGGAAAATGTTGTTAAACTTGGAAAATTACTGTTATCATCTTGCCAAGAGCTATTATGTATAATGTGTAAATATTGAAATCTGTAAAACATGTAACTTATATAATTATTGTGTATACATTTTTTTTTTTTAAATCTACTTACCTGTAAAAAACTGTAGCTTTAAATATTGTGTATATAATCTATAATATTCAAACATTGTATAAAATCAGGCACGCCCTGAATAAATAGGGCTGCCATTTGTGAATTAGAGTTTGTATAATTTACTATCATTCACTTTTTAATTTGTAAATGTTTTCCCATGGCACGCCCTGATAAATAGGGCTGCCACTTATGATTGATGATGTAAGAAATTTTAGTTAATCCGGAGACGGTGGTGTCGTTTGGACGGTAGAGACCTTCCTGCCTTGAGCTTGGGGCTTGTCCCGATCATATGCCAAAAGCGGATCCTCAAGGCGGGTGACAGACAGACAGCCAGCATGGGAGCGTTCATTTTCTGTTGAAAAAATTCGTTCAACTTTTCCTCAGCAAACACTGTTATAGGTGCGCTCGTCATTCTATAACAGAACCAAAGATAGGCTACAACGAGACAGATATAACAATTTATACAGACGGCTCAAAATTGGAATCAGGCGCTACGGGATCGGCTTTCGTAGCATACAAAAGCGACAAAAAAAAATTAAACTATGGTCAACACCATTGCGGAAACATAACAGTGTCTTCCAAGCCGAACTACTGTCGATACTAAAGGCAACAGAATGGGGCAACGAAACAGGGATGGATTATAGCATTCACTCGGACTGCCTATCAGCAATATTAGCACTCAGCAAACCATTCAACACAGTAAAACTAATTGCAGACATACAAAACAAAATAAGAAAATCAAACAACAAATTTAAAATTAATTGGGTTAAGGCACACGTTGGCATCCAAGGAAACGAGGATGCTGACGAATTAGCAAAAGAAGCGGCTAAAAATTAAAAAAAAATGATAGACCCTACCACATAGAAAGACCAATATCAAACCTTTAAAAGAGTCAACAATAAAACAATGGCAGTCGAGTGGGACTATGGGGATACGGGTAGAACAACTCATGGATACTTCCCAAAAGTAGACACAAAAAGGCTTATAAGCTGTAAATTACTGAGCCAAATCTACACAGAACATGGAGCATTCCCACAATACCTACATAGATTTAGCTCTCCAGAAAATGCATATGCGGGGATTTAGGGTCCATAAAACACTACCTTACGGCCTGCCCACTCACAGAACCACACCATCTGGTCACCATCACAGTTAATAACGAAATACTATGGCACAGACAACTTGCAAACAACAAACATGTACAAAACAAAGGTAGAGCAGTGATCAGATGGCTAATGAACAATGTAGACGACATGAAACAGACAAACATAGACTAATACAACAACAACAACAACAACAACAAAAAACATAAAAGTCCCAGCAGCCACCATACCTCTATATTCAAAGTGTGTATAACCTCTGCCTAATTTATCTTATCTGGCAGGAAAAAAAAAAGAAAAAAAAAGGGAAAAAAAAGGAAATATATATATGTATATATGTGTATATATAATAAAAATAGCAGTGTAAAGTATACCTCTTTCCTGCGAAAAAAAAACGTTCTTTTAGTGTCTAAGAGGGTGGAAGTTAATAACTAATTAACGGACTAATGGCCAAGGAATATGCCCCACCCCATAGCGCACCAAGTCCTCAAATAGCTTCATCGAGTTCATGAAAACAGCCATAAGGTATCTATGGACATACTAGAGCGCATTCATGACAACAAATTCAACGGTTACCAGTGATGCAACAGAGTATAAAATCAACAGAGAAATATGAGAAACCTGCAACAAATGAGAAACCAAAAGAGAAACAACTGCATCACATGAGAAACCAAAAAGCAACGAGATAAACCTAAATGTGCAACAAAAATCAAGCAGCAAAAGAAAAACAACAGGTAACTGGAAAGTACAGTAGAAAAAACAATCCAACACAGGTAAAAGTAATCATTTTCTTCTATTTTTTATTTATGTAAAGTTAAATAAACATGTATTAACCCCCTTCCCTTACAGGTTTTTTTTTATCATGTACGCTAATGGCGCCTGGTGCATGTAAAATCCGTCGTGGGTGTAAAGTCCTCCAAGTTCCCTGTGAATTATACCTCTGGGGGTGCCTAATCAGGTGAAGGTCTCGTCACCTGATCAAGGCTCTAAATTACGAGACCAACTCGCATAACGATGACAGGTCCATATAAAAAGAATAACATCAATTAGCAGCAAAACAAAAATGGGAACAAAACTAGGTCCTCCACATAGCCGTCCTGTCAGCAACGGCCAGCCGCTACGCGGCATCTCTTCAGTGGCGCTACGCGCCCCGGTACCAGGCACTAAACCCGTTTAAGCTAGGGAAACCTGGCAGGTAGGGGCCTGGTCGCCGGTCTCAAAAAAATACGTAGTACCTAGAGTCGTTGTCTGGTCTGTTTGTCCGCACAGAAGAGTGCAAATTGAATAGACATGCAGAATCCTTTCAAATTTGGATGAGAATCGAATCAAAGAGATAGTAATAAAAATATTTATTAAATATTCTCATTTTTTTAAAACTAGCTACTTCTTTGTTATAGCAGCTTCGTCAAACGACGAGTTGTATCGCCAACTTGTCTGACCTGTACGACGTTAAAGTCATATAGGACATTTTATAACCTCTATGACCCACTTATAGTCACATTCTTCATTCTATCATAACTCCTAGCCTACATTATTCATTCGATGACATCCCATGATAGGTATAAATTCTAGGTTGCCAGGGTGATGACGTCCTATGGAAGAGGGAGTCCTATTATTTCCGTAGGACTGAATTTAAAAATCGAATTTGTATATTATAATAGTTTTAATTACAGCAATCCCATAATCTTCCGGTCGGTTTCCGGAGAAACAGATATTAAATGGGAAAAATGAAGGAGGAGTTCGTTTAAGCGCGATAATGTCTCAAGATAAAATTTTCTTACCTTTTCTGAAGGTGCATCTCACTTCTCATAGTAATCCAGGGGTTAAATCCAAGGCATTGCACATAGCACATTTTTGCTAAAAAAAACTAATTGGTTTGGATTAGATGAGTCAGAGTAAATAGACTGGTTGTTCCATTTAAGATACTATAATTGATCACAAAACATTACATTAACGTTACAGCTTACATTTAAACATTAATAGTGGTTATTTCACATTGTAATGGATCTGCTCCTGCTTACAAAGTTACATTTTGGTGAGGACTGAAGAAGTTAAAGTCATAATAATGAGTTCATTGGAAATAACACATACGTCAGTGGAAATTACACACTGCAAGGTTACAGCGTAAGAACGTAATCGGAATAATAAAGTTTCATTTGTTGCTATAATTATTGTTCTAATGTCTTTAATCTATTTCATATAATAATAGTTTATCAATTTAGAAGAGCTTTTGAACAATTATGTGAAGTTGAGTGGTCCTAAATCTCACTTTTCAGATCACTATGCGTTGAAAGATTGGTTGATTACTTTGAAGCTATTTCATTTCTTTATTAGACGATCAAGGTCTTTCCATCAGTACCTTCAAACAGTAAGCCATCTTCCTGTAATCGGATCTAAAAAACTCACACAACTTGGAAATGGTACGTCAAACGTGACACATGAGGTGCATTCGTACTATAACTAGTTTCAGTGAAACGAATTATGTTATTCTTGTTAGGATAGGATTCATTTCCCTAATAAAATAAGTACATTTTAAATTGTCAACATTTTATCTTTTGTTGGCTAATGGGAAAGCATTTCCCCTTTGCAACAGGAAATGAAAGAGTGGTTTTACTGTAAATAAATTTCTCGGATGAGGTTAATATTTATAACAAAAAAGAGTTTCAGATTTCAAGTTCCGAAATTTTCAAACCTAGGCTTCAGTTTCCCATTAGAGTTTTCTGTCAAAATGCCAACAAAAGATAAAATGTTGACAATTTAAAATGTACTTATTTTATTAGGGAAATGATAAGAATAACATAATATTCGTTTCACTCAAACTAGTTATAGTACAAACATGTGTCTCGTTTGACGTACCATTTCCAAGTTGTGTTTTTTTTTAGATCCGATTACAGGAAGATGGCTTACTCTTTGAGAGTAAAAGGCATAACGGATTGTGTAGGGCAAAACTACCCTGGAATGTTTTCGTTTACCCCCTTACTCTGCCCTTTTTTAGCCAAAGCAAGCGACTATTAGATCACGTGGTCATCCATGAAAATTGTCGAAACGAAAAACAGAGATCCGTAGATCAGGGGTCGTCAGTACCCAGGCTTTTTGAAGCTGGGGTTAAAAAGAGTTACTGTTACTGGGGTTACTAAGTAAAAAACGACAAAAACAAACATCCATTTTTCGAGAAGCTTTCGTAAATAATTAGGTATCAGAATGACAGTCGTCATTTTTAGTCCAGTCATTTGGTAGAAAATAAAGGAAAGTTTTGAATTTTGGGTCCCTTTATGTTTTTGGGTCGCTGAACACGAATCCGAGGTTTTCCTAAAAAAAATTTTCCGGGAAATACGTTTTTTTTTTTATTTTATTTTTTTATTTATTTATTTATTTTTTTTTTTTACAAAAAACGTGTAAAAAACGGACTTTTCTCCGTTTTTTCAAAATAAATCCAAAACTATGCATTTTGCGTGAAAGTCCGCAGTATATGAATTAAAGAGAATAAAATTCCCTACATTTTATGTTTTGAAAGTTTTTTTCTCTGATCAATAGTTTAGCCGTGAGAGTGCCGCAAAAATAGGTGTTGAAAACAAAAAGCTGTAAAAAAACGGGAATTGCGGTACTGTATGTCAATGTAGCATGGAAACTAACCATTTTACGCAAATGTTAACTATTAATGATACTAAAGATTATATGTTTGACTATATTTTATACATTTGAGGTAGAGGAAAAGTGCGGATCCGGCACCAGGGGAAGGTGGAAGCAGTGGGGCCAATGGGAAACGGAAGCCTAGCTTTGACAATTTCAGAACTTGAAATCCCTATGGAGACTCTTTTTCCTTATTTAATATCGATTTCTACGGAAACATCTATCCAAAAGACTATCGTCCGTAGGATTGCTCCAATGAAGTAATTTTAGTATAAAAATTAGGTTTTTAAATTCAGTAATAGGGAAATAATTTATACGAACATAAAGCTCAAAGCTCCAAGGATCTCCCGATGGTCTCAGGGCCCCGAGAACAATCCCTTTCGCTTTTCGAGGCGTTTAATTTGTTAATTTTCCTTTTCAGTTTGTCCGGTTTCAATTTTCAGATTTTTTTTTTTTCCTTTCTTCTTGGCTGTAGTATCTCGGCATAAGGGACGTATCAAGTCCTATCACGCGAAACGCTGCGCTCCGCGAATTCTGCGGCGGTCTCCCAACCCACCCACGAAATGAGTTGATACATAAATTATACTTATCGGGTTATAAGCGATTCGTGTCACGTGACGACGCGTTTTTCCCCCTTCTCGCACTACCGCGTCGAGAATTCGGTTCAAAACGTCCCATTTGACAGTATTTTCTGAAAGATCTTCTGCCATGATCAGAAAAGGAAAAACGTGTTTCGAATACATAGTTTCTAAATAATCTCATCTACGAATTTCATGCGTCCGCAAAAAAAGAAAAATGACATTAAGAAATGTGGTAGGTATTAATATTATTTAAAATATTATTCATATTTAAACATTATTAAAATATTATTTATTTATAATATTAACTTATAATAATTAATAATAATTAATAATTTATTAATAATATTATTTATTTGTAAGGATTTTTATCCATACAAAAACTTAGCACATACGATAGAGCGCCAAGAAAACCTTCATAGACAAGACAGTTCTGCTATAGGGGAGCCCCGAACATTTTTTTTTTAATTTGTCCGTCCCATCCGTGGATTCCCTCTGCATCGATCCCCGTTCCCGACAGGGTCGCACGTCCCTCCTCTCCCCCGCAGATATCGAATGGAGAAGAAGAATCGGTGAAGGCCGTCTCAGCGAAGCCCTATTTTTCTTAACCGCACACACATCTTTTCTGGAACAACACACGTACGCTTTTGCCACACTTCTAAAAGCACTTACTTTTATACCTATATTTCATTTCGGGCTGTCAAAGGCGTGAAACGCTGCGACACCCTTCACGAACCTGATATTGCCAGCCAATATGGACTTTTCAAACTTTGACTGCCAATTCGTGTTTTCCCACCCCCCAAAATACATTCATTAGGCGGGGGGGCCCCGAACTCGATCCACAAATAGTCACCGCTTTTTTTACCCGTGTTACAAAGCGCGAGCGAGTGAATTTATTAAGAAATAGATAATTTTTGCTCGGTTTCTTTTTCACGATTAAGTTTCGTTTTTTCTTTCCTGTAGGCAACAGGAAAGAAAAAAACGAAACGTTATTTGAATTATCTTTTTAGGATTTCTAAATTGATTTCTGAACGTATAATGGTAAATCAATTGAAATGGATGAAAGCGTCTATATTTCTTGTAATAGGACACTCTTCATTTTTAGCACTTTCCAACCTAGTTGAAAAGTGCTTATGACTTCGGTTTGTCTGGCCGTTGGCCGTCTGCCGTCTGCCGTCTGTCCGTGCTCTAACTCCCGTAAATATGCTCGGATTGCTCTGCAATTTTTATATGTTATTGTCGTTATCTATAGCATGTTCCCTATTTCAAAGGAAGTGTTTAGCACTTATAGTTTTATTACAGGGACACTCAAAAGAATTCCGTTACATTGCGGTCTATGGGGAAAAATCATTTGCGGTTTATTTAAATAATGTTTCACTATTTTAAACGCATTGAAATTTATATATATCACTAAGGTGCATTAGAAGAAGCTTAATATGGAATAGGGTGTGCCTAGCACTTTTAGTTACTTTACAGGGACAGTCAAAAGAATTCCGTTACATGACGTCTACGGAGAAAAATCGTCTGCGGTTTATTTAAATAATGTTTCACTATTTTAAACGCATTGAAAATATATATATATATATATATATCTAAGGTGCATTACAAGAGGCTTACTACAGAATAGTGTGTGTATAGCAGTCATCGTTCATTTACAGGGACACACAAAAGAATTCTCTACTGTCTGTTAACAATCATTCCTGGAAGTGCGTTTTAAGTTACTAAACGCGATTTTAATTTTAACTCGCTTTTTGTCTATTACGTGGTGTGTATAAATTCTGTAGATCCTATACAGGGCAGCACAAAAGTTCGCGAACACATTTCCGTTTATTGACAGGAACTCCAGAAAGATAATTTTAAACTGTGCTACGCGTTTCCTAACTAAACTAAAATTTAGCATCCTAGCATATACAAATCTATAGATCCTATACAGGGCTGAATAAAAGTATTCGGATATTTTTCCGAATATTGTATCTGTTGGAAATTCCTGAAATTATGTTTTTAAATATGTTATGCGTTTTCCAAATTGTTTACTTAGATGTTATCTTTTAGCTTATTAAACGGTATGTTTTGTAAAATTATTTTGGAAGCGTTGGAAAGTGCTACATAATCTATGCTTGACGCATGATTTTTCGTTCTTGTTTATTTGTAAATTATTTTCTACTTTTTAACCTTTTAAAATGTTTCAGTTTTGCAGTTTCACAGCCATTGAGCGTTTTCATTCCAACCTTTGTTGCATCAGAGAATAGTGGGGAAAAAATGCCTCAAAATGAACGTATTAAATTAGAATTGATTTTGAGGCGCGTTCGTCATTCTATAAATACGTAGCACGTAGAGTCGTCTGGTCCGCAAACACTACTCAACCGAATGGTTTGAAATTGAATATCGTTGCTGAATCGGGTCGAGTCAAAACTTAAAAATACATTCATAAAAGTTTCTTCTTCTTCCTTCTAATCCTACGCCATCCCTTCAATGATATCCCATAGGTCACGATTGCAGGTTGCCCCGATGAGGACGTCCTTTTTTGTATCATTTCATGTAGAACTGAATTTGTATACTAAAATTGTTTAACCCTATCATCGAACCACCGTTTTTGGGAGAGATGTTTCCGTAGAAATAGATACTAAATTAAAAGAGTTTCAATATAGATTTCAAGTTCTGACTTCCCATTGGAATGTTCAGTCCATGGCATCAAAAGATAAAATGTTAAAATGTACTTACTATTTTATGACGGAAATGAATCCAATCCTAATAAAAGACGCTATAATTCATTTTTTTTCAGTGAAATAATAACGACTTTTTTTTTTTTTTACATTGTCTTGTATTGGATATTGGCGCATAGTCTAGTTTGTAACGAATTGTTTGTAAAAGTGTACTGAAACTTAATTTCATAAAATAAAATGAATATGAAAATAAATTTTGTATTCGTGTATTTGTGCCTAAGAGGGCAACAGCTCTTGCACCCAGATCCGAATATTTATAAAACCCGTTAGAGTACGAACGCACCCCACCCCGTGTGTCGTCCCGTTGGACGTACCCTTTCCAACGGGCTGTTATTCTAGCCTCTATCAGGAAGTGAGTACAAAATTCCATCTTTACAAACAAATGAACGTGTAGTGTCAGAAAATATCACTGTGTTGAGCAGGGGGGAATATTTTTTACGTCAAATCGTCTCTTTCCCCCTTGAAAGAAGGAAAAAAACTTTCGCCCGATCATCGGATCTCCTCGATAGCACCAAGTGACAGAGGTCGGACTTTCCGATAGGTGGTGACGTAACAGTACAGTCAGTGAGTGACCTCCAGGTTCTCACCTCCACTCTCGCATACCTTCCCACGAACGCATCTCTGACTCACTCACTACGAATCCCACGCTCCAACCGAAAAGAGAAAAAAACGAAACGCCTCCGTTTTTTAACCCACTTCAGATCTAAAAACGGCAGCCCCCCCTCCCCCCCCTTGACCAGATCTCTCTCTGGGATAGAGAGGGGGAAAATATGGCCAACGCTCCCTTGTCTGTCGCGGACCTGTTCGAAGAGGACCGTTCGACAGTCTGTCCGATGTCGATGGGAAAAGCGTGGACGATGCTTTGCAAGACACGAGGAAGGCAAAAGAGGCTCGCGATGAAATTTCCAGATTTTTGTAACGTTTTTGCCGAGCTGTGGCAACAGCAGTTCTGCTAGTTTAAAACGAGATCCCCCCCCCCCTCCCTCCTAAATAGGCGGAAGGCGAAAAGGGCCTGAACACGGCCGACTCAAAAAGAGAACAACACCTCATAAAGAATCCAATGATGGCAGGGAAAACGAAAATAGCCATCGATTAAAAAGGGCGCCTTCTATCCATTTATGTTTTAAGGGCCGTTTTTATAGAGAAATTGTATCAAACTCTAAAATTTCCAATACGAACACACTTTTTTTTTTTTTTTTGGTGGTGGTGGGGGGGGGGGGGGGGGGGGTAAAGGTAGAAGATCCTCTCGGAAAAGACTGTTCAAGTCGGCGTTTTGAACCGAAATCCCGACGCGGCAGCCCGAGAAAGGGGAAAAGAGTGTGGTCACGTGATAGGAAGGGCCGATGCGTTTCCAATTTATCAGAAAATGGAAAATGCTATTGTATTCCAAATCGTATCCTGCCTATTTTATTTTATGCCTTTACGATTCAAAAATGTGTCAGAAAGCTTCGTCTTGTTGAGCCGGGAATTTCAGAACCGCCTTAAAATACATTGCAAATGATGATTCCTTTCCCTCACAGACCTCAATGAAGCGGAATTCTTTTGAGTGTCTGTGTAAACCAAGCTTGTCAAACTCCTTTACCGCTGTGGGCCAAACTAAGCATTCTATACAAAGCAGCGGGCCACATAAAAAAAAAAAAGTAGAACAGGATACATTTTGTGCGTACGAAGCACAGAAATAGGCATGCAAAGTTATTATTATATTTGCATAGTTTATGTTATTTTATTTTTCGAAGAAATACTCCTAATGACGTTTCTTCAACCAGTTTCTTCGGATATGTTTTTGCAGTGCATTTTCGACGATATCTCTGAAAATACTACAATACCTAAAACGGTACTTCTCTATTATCCCGTCTACCCCTTTTCATAACAAAAAACTTGGGCGATAGAATTTTTGTTATGAAAAGGGATCGACGGGATAATACCCCTAAAATATATTTTTTAGTTACGCGATCTTTCACACGATATACAAAAATAAAACTATTTTCTTTTTTCAAGTAACTTAATGAGCCCCCTCAAATTTTCCTAACCATATTTCTGAATGGCTAATAATGGCTTATAGTTTACGAGAAAAGGGGCTCACAGAAGTGATCTTATAATGTTTCCGTTTTTACTTACTTAATAAGTAGGGAACCCGAAAAATGAATGAAAGATCACGCAGGATTCATTAATAGTGACTAACCTAAGTAAATTAAAATAATTAAAGAGCGTATATCCACATGTTCGACTAAAGCCCAAGTGAAGAACCTGTGGATGACATTATGTTGAGCCAAGCACAAAAGCGATCCTTTGTGTGACTCCATTGAAGCTACACTGCTCAAAACAATTAAAGGATATTTGAAGTTTTATGTAAAATAAAGATATAAACGAAATTTTTTTTGCCGAAAATAGAAGAAGAGAATCACAAATGCAAATTTTTCTGGTTTTCAAACTGTGGAGTATGCAAATTTTGAGTTCGACGTCAAAAACGTCGCTTCAGAGGCAGCGAATGAAATTTGACTTTCAACTGGATAAAAGAGAATGAAGACAAGGATGATCGGCATTCAGTGATTGCTTTGTTTCGATGAGTACGATGTCTCAGCAAAGTCATTTGACAGATTCAGAAGCTTGGAGAATTGTTGGTAGGTTAGAAGGGGGACAAACTCAAGCCGAAGTAGCGCAAGCCATTGGAGTGTCACAAAGTGTCATTTCCAGGATCTGGAACCGTTTTTTGGAGAGTGGATGTGCAGGCCGAAGACCAGGGCAAGGTCGTAGACGGGCAACAACGCCCAATGAAGATCGGTATTTAGCGTTAACAGCTCGGAGACACCGAAACATGAACGCTACTCTTCTCCAACAACACCTTCGCTCGGCTACAGGCACCACGATTTCAACTCAGACTGTCCGAAACCGGCTCCATGCTGTAGGTCTGTATGCTCGCCGACCGATGGTATGTGTTAGATTAACATCAAGGCATCGTCGCGACCGCAGGGAGTGGGCAACCGAGCATGTCAACTGGAGGAGAAATGAATGGAGCAATATTCTGTTTTCTGACGAGTCCCATTTTTCTGTGCATCCGGATAATAGGCGTATTTTCATCTGGAGGGACCGTGGCAGTAGGAATAATCCTGCGTTCGTGCACGAAAGTGTCAGATTTGGCGGTGGAGGAGTGTTGGTGTATGGTGGCATCTCCATTGACGGGCGCACTGACCTCTACAACATTCGAGATGGAGCTCTGACTGGTCGCCGATATAGGGATGAGATCCTCAGACCTATTGTAGTCCCTTACGCTGCAGCAATCGGAGATAACTTCATTTTAATGGACGATAACTGCAGGCCACATCGTGCAAACCTGGTGGAGGATTTCCTTTTCGAGGAAGGAATCGTTCGAATGGGATGGCCAGCATGTTCTCCAGACATGAATCCAATCGAGCACGTTTGGGACGCTCTAGGAAGACGAGTTTCTGACCGCCAACAACCCCCACAAACTCTCCAAGAACTGGAAAGAGCTCTTCTGGAAGAGTGGGGCAGAATACCCCAACTCGTCATTAATAGCCTCATTGAGTCCATGCCTCAAAGGTGTTCAACGTTGCTGGCCGCCCGTGGAAACCATACCCCCTACTGAAAATGATTTTCTTTGAAGAAAACACCTTTTCTTATTCTTTTTTTCTCATATGCACAAATTGTGTTTTTTTCCTTTTGTACACAAATGCGCAATAAAATGCATTTTTTTCTGCCAAACATGTGTAATTTATTCTCATATAACCTACTATGTCTGTCGACCATGTATCAATCAGCTAAAAAGTTTCCCAGATTCAAAATCCACCTAAAACTGCAATAGCCTTTAATTGTTTTGAGCAGTGTATTTAATGGTATATTTTGATGGTTAATGAGCGCCGAATTTGATTAATTTTACATTTCTTTGATAAATACAGGATTTATCATTTTGTAAAGTGGTGTAAAATCGAAGAGTGTATAGTAAAATAAAGTTTGGACATAAAACAAATGCAAAGGATAGGTAAAATACTGTAAAAATGTTATGAATCCGGCTCTTTGCTAACGTTCCGATTGACTGTCTCTGTTTTGCATCCATAGATCTTTTGTGCTAAAATTAAAATTGAGTTCTATCTGCCACTGTTGCCAGATAAATTAAGAATATTTAATGACGGAAGAAAATAAGACAAATATCACTATTCAAAGCATATGGTGTTTGTGTACGTGCAAAAAAGTGTATTTTCATATAGCATGTGTGTTCTAGCATGTGTGTTCTATAGCATGTGTGTTAAACTAACACAAGTCAATTGCCAGAGGCTTCGCGGGCCACAGATAAGTTGTCGGCGGGCCACGTGTTTGACGTGCCTGCTGTAAATGAACGATCCATGCTCTCTATATATTGTAGTGAAGCATTACCCATTCCAATAGGTTTGGAATAGTACAACATCCTTTAAATAGACTGTTGTAACGGAATTCTTTTGAACATTCCTGTAAACGAACTAAAAATGCTACACACTTCATTTTCAATAGCAAACATGACATAGTATACTGAATTTCAATAAGATATCGAATTACATGAAAATTCAGACAGATTCCCAGATGGCCAGACAAACCGAATTCATAAAAGTGTTACAATTATAACAGGTTCTCCGCGAATTCGTTCTGTAAGTTCGAAATAGATCAGCTGAGTGTTTGAGGAAAAACAATGACTCTCCTTTGCGCAATAGATGTGTGTGTGTGTTTCAACCTTTGGCCCCTTGGATGTCACACGCCTTCTTTCTGCGGCCGCTTTGGAGATAGATAACAAAAACATGGACATTCTCGAGATTCATTGGGCAAGAATTACAAATACATAATAAGAAATACAGTAATAATAAAAAAATGCAGTACAAATAATAATAAAATACAGTAAAATTACAAATCTGACTGACTGAATGACTCATCAACGCCCAGCCGAAACTAAAGTCAGGGTCACGAAATTTGAACTGTAGATTGCTGTTATGGCCTAGGCACACAATAAGAACGGATTTTAGAATGTTTTAGGTCATTTCGCCCTATCTCAGCAGCAGTTATAGGTATGAAAAGTGCGAAAATCGAATAAGTGCGAAAATCAGGAAAACAGATCTACTAAAAAATGATTAAACATCTATTTCAGCGATTTTAGAAATTCCCCTCAGAAGGGGCTTAAAGGGGGGGGGGTCGAATGCTTTAGGTTATTTCGCCATATCTCAGCAGCAGTTTTATATAGGAGCGCGAAATTAAGGAAAACAAATCTACTAAAAAATTGGTTAAACACGTATTGCAGCGATTTTAGAAATTTCCCCCCAAAGGGGGTTACAAGGGAGTCGAAAGTTTTAGATTATTTCGTCATATCTCATCAGCAGTTTTAGTTAGGAGCGCGAAAATTCGGAAAACAAATCTACTAAAAAATGAATAAAACACGTATTTCAGCAATTTTAGAAATTCCCCCAGAAGGTGGTGAAAGGGGGGGGGGGGTCGAATTTTTTATGTCATTAAGCCATATCTCAGCTTTTATGTAGAAGGGCGAAATTAATTAAAACAAATCTACTAAAAAATTGGAAATAAGGGTTAAAGGGGTATTCAAAAGTTTTGGGTCATTTCGCCATATCTCAGCAGCAGATATAGGTAGGAGCGTGAAATTCAGGAAAACACATTCTACATGAACACATATAGTTGCTATGCCCTTCCATGGGACGTGTATTATTTATTAGTTTCAATATGTACATAAACAGAAAAAATTATCAATCACATTTTTACAAGCTTTTAATTAAAGTTCAAAATTTCTGAGTACTGCAATTTTGTCTCCCTAGCACTTTTATCCAATTTCGAACAACTTTTTAAAAGTACCTACACTTCTCTTACCCTACATTGTAGTCAACACATTGTCTAACCGTGCAGAATCGGGACGGGCCGCTAGTAGATAATAAATACATAATAAAAGATACAGTAATAATTTTGAGCAAGATAATAATAATAATAAAATAACAATAATAATAAATAATAATAAAATAATAATAATAATAATAAATAATGATAATGATAATAAAATAATAATAATAATAATATAAACTAGTCGGATGTGTCAATCCCAAAACTTTCTTCTATCTCACACAGGTTTCGCATACACTAAAAAGAATCAGCAACCCATTTATATAACAAGGTCTAACCGAAACTCAAGTTTTATTAAATTCCGTGCATTATTTCTTGAGATAGGACTATCGCTAAAATCGTGTTAATCCTTCAAAATGCTGCATAGCAGCGCCACCTGCTGGGTGATTTTTACCAAAACCTAATCAGCACCAATTTATATCAGAGACTAACTGAATCTAAAGTTTTATTAAATTCCGAGCATTAGTTCTTGAGATAGAGCTATTGGAGAAATCGCAAAAAAATGCTGCATAGCAGCGCCACCTGCCGGGCGATATTTACCAAAAACTAATCAGCGTCAATTTATGTCAGGTACTAACTGAATCTAAAGTTTTATTAAATTCCGAGCATTAGTTCTTGAGATAGAGCTATTGCGGAAATCTCGAAAAATGCTGCATAGCAGCGCCACCTGCCGGGCGATTTTTACCAAAAACTAATCAGCACCCATTTATATTAGGGACTAACTGAATCTAAAGTTTTATTAAACTCCGAGCATTAGTTCTTGAGATAGAGCGCCCACAAATTTTTTGTCACATACAGACAGACAGACAGACAGACAGACGGACGGACAGACAGACAGACAGACAGACAGACAGAGTCACAGACAGACATTTTCTAAAAATAGTCAAATCGTGTTCAGGACCTTCTAAAACGTATAAATCCGTCGAAAACCGGAAGTCGAAAATTTTCATGAATCCAATACTTTCTTCTTGTAAAGATAGAAGAAAGTAAAAATGCAATAAATAGACTAAAAATTGAGTTTTAATTCCGTTTTATCCGGTATCTTTAAATTGTAGTATTTTCACTCCTTCTCAACAAACTGAAGGTTTCCCACACATTCGGTTGTCTGCCGTGCTCTAACTCGGATTGCATGCCATTGATATGTATGTTATTGTGCATAGCATTTATAGTTCCGGTACAGAGACACTCAAAAGAATTCCGCTACTGTTGGGAAAAAACTCTTTCAAACAAATTGAAATAAATCACTCAGGTACACTACAACAGGCTTACTGTACAGCATCCTATAGGGACACAGAATTCGGTTTCTGTCTATCAATAATAGATGAATAACGATTGCTGGAAGTGCGTTTTTAAATTTAGCTCATTTTGTTTGCCTATTATAAAATATATAGAGTCCATTTCCGTTTATGGGCAGAATGTGTTGGAGAGGAATTTTCCTCGTTTCCTAACTGGAACTCAATTTTTGCATAACCACAATCTATAGAGTTTCTTACAAACTTTTCCGATTAGGAACGTGAATCCCTGAAATTGCGTTTGCAAATGTGTTATACGTTTTTCAAATGGTTTACTTAGACGTGAGCGGGGCTAGTTGAGCTTAAGCCGAAAGGTTTGACCGTGACCTTCTTATTTACGTAGACATCTTCTTTCACCTTACACTAAACGGAAACGTTTTGTCTGAATGGGTTGGAAAATGTTTCCTAACTAAGCTTCACGTGGGATTTTTCTTTCTGGTTGTTCGTGAAAATTTCAGGAGCTTTTAGCGTTTTTCAATGAGTTGAAAAGTGTCCATCCATTCGGTTTGTCTGTCTATCCGTGCTGTCCATAGACTCGGATGGGCACGAAATTTGTATACGTTATTGAGGTTTACTATAGAATGTGGTGTATTGAAAATGAAGTGTGTAGAATTCATATTTCGTTTACAGGGACACGCAAAAGCATGCCGTTACATTGTGGTCTGGGAGAAAATTCCTTCGCGATACTTTTTTTAGCGTTAAACAGAATGAGATGGGTTTGCATCACTCAGGTGGACTACAACATGCTTTCTCAGGGATAGAGATTAAGTAGCATTTACAGGGACGTACAAAAGAATGACCGGGTAGGGACAGCAATTGCTGAAAAGGGTTATGTATTTTGTTTTAAGCTGATTATTTAAATAGATCATTTCATTGCATGAAATATCTTTAAAATATTCATTTATTTATTAGTTCTATACATCTACTCGACACACTTTCCTCAAAAATTGTCCCATTAACGTGTTTTCTGAAAAGATTCATTTGGTTTGTTTTTTTCCCTAGAAGATACTAAACAACGCTATTCGATTCTTTAGAACCTGACAACGATACCTGAAAAGGATTGGCCTTTACTACTACAAATGGCTTTTTGTATCAATCTTTCTCCGCTCTCAACAATGCAACAATCACATAAAGGCAGAACTTATTATTGGATTGTTTTTGAAATCGAACAGGCTTCATTTTTTTTTCGAGTTCATCTTGTAGGAAGGTCACTTTTCTCCGATTCTGACTCCAATATGGACTCAAAGTGCCTTCTTTTCCGTAAAGACAAGTAATGTAGGGATCAAAAAAGGGAAAACTGATTTCGATTCTAAATCGAACCACCTTAAGGGGCCGCTTCACAGAGCTTCTGGACTTTCGTAGCTAATGTTAAACCAATGTAACAGTCCTAGTGCGATTTCTCATTTGCATTTAAAGATTTTCCAATTTTTTTTTTTTTTTGCTTTGGATACTTGAAACCCTTTCTGATCCGTGTCTGTGTGTACTTTTTCGTTTACTTTAGTCATTTAGTGGTAAATGAAATTGAAAAAAACCACATTTTTTGATTCGGCAAAAAATGTGGTAGTTTCTGATTAAAAGCTTATAAAAGCTGAAAAACAAACAACTCTAAAATTCTAAAAACTAATTCGGATTTATGAAAGTTCAGACTTCCCAAATATAATTTCCTTTTAATTTTACACAAATTAGATTAAGTGTGATTTGCATAGTTGTACAAAAAAAATTGTAAAAAAGTAGTTTTTTCCTTAAAATACCCGCCTCCGCCGGCTGAAGGGGGAAGTCACAGGGGTGAAATCTGTGTGGGTGAGATGTAACTGATTTATGAGCTTTTACGGCAACTTCACACTCCCTCCTTCTCCCGTCCGAGGACACGGGGAAAGGGGTCCAATTACACCCTCATCCCCTTAGGTTAAAAATGCCCTCCCATGAAAGAAAAGTATATACACTATGAACAGAATTACTATAAACAGAATTTTAGTTTCAAAGAGACAAGTCAGAAAAAATGAAACCTTTTTCTTAGTAGTGTGAAATATTTACTTTCCTTATATATATATATATATATATATATATATATTTTTTTTTTCGATATTTTAACAGAAATTTTATTTATATATACACACATGAAATATATGTTCAATTATTAAATAAAGCTACTTATATATTTTTAAAAATGAGCTACCGTTATATGAAGAAAAAAGGTCATACTCTTACAATAACTACTCGAAGAAAAAAGAATAGAGGCGGAAATCTTGCTTATATTATACAAATATGTAGTGTTATGCAATGAATTTATTATGCCATGTTACGTATATGACCAAATCTCCTTCCCTCCCCCACTCTCTCATTCTCTACTGTATATGTATATTGATTATAATTTTTTTTTTAATGTTCAATTGTAAATAAAGTTAAATTAAAATTGATCTTATGTCTTTATGTTTAAAATTTTTAACAGTTTCAGTTTGTATTTATTTTATATTATTTTAAACAACTTGATGCTATTTAATAAAACAAGACTAATCTAAATTACAAATAGCATGATTTTTTTCTCTAGTTATATATATATTTCATATACATTTTAGCTAAAATAGAAATTTATTATTACCAATGTTAAATGTTTGATTTTTGTTTCTTCAAATCTTATTTCAATACAAAAAATTTAAGAATTTCTATTTTATCATTTTATACTCAGAAATGTCAACATATGATCTTCTGTAACTCAGGATGGGGTACGTTATGTTTATTAAAATAAAAGAATATTTTTCATTTCTACTATTCAGTCTGGTTACTTTTGTAATTTCTTACATTCAATGCTTATACTCATAATGCTTAATCTGCCATGTAATCAGTGAGATAATCTCCTAAATTACCTTGATGAAAAAAAATTTAGTTGTAAGGATTTTGTGTGTAAAAAATTCATGATTTAAAACATGAAATATAGTATTATTAATTAAACTTACAATGTTTTTACAAAGGCACAATTCAAACATACAGCAAGAAAGTAATTTTATTTATATTATATTATTATAGTCGCACTTAATTTCGAACATAAACAACCTATAACAATGCAACTTATATAAAATTTAAAGTTGAAATAGTTTTAAGCTATTTCAATATTTTGAATTAAATATATTTAAGGCTGCTCTTGGAAAAGTAAATAATACTGCTGAACGGTGCAAATCTTCTTGGCACACTAATAAAGTCATTTTTATATGTGCATTAAATTTGCAGATGTTAATATTCAAGTTTTTTAGAATTGAAATAGCATTTTTCAATAAATGTATTGCATTTTCCCCTCATAGTTGTCTCTTTAAAATCGGTTTAAATATCCAACTTTAGCACCATTATCTAAAACATTCTTAATCTTCTAAAGAATACAAAAAACTAATATTAGTTCGTATTTAAAAGTATCTAAATTCTGTGAATCAACGCATGAAAATGACTGCAGGAATGTGTCAGAAAGTAGCAAGTTCGGATTTGAGAAAAGCATAGTTAAAAAGTAAATTATTTATTATTTTGAATCTTATTCAGCTAAATATCCAATATTTGGTCGAAGTATGCCAACTGACAGCCAGTATTCGTCTAAAGGGCCGAATAGATCGAATAATGGCCGAATATTCGTTACATAGAAATAAGAATGGGGGTTGGAATTAATTAGCTTGACCAAAGATTTAGCACAGTGGTGCTCACTACGCAGGCCGCAATCGGTCCCGCAATTAGTGCACACACTTAAAATATGTAAATATATAGAGATATTAAATTTTCAATTTTTTATTTTTTTTTTATTTGTTAAGGTGCTTGAGATTATGTTAAAAATCTGCTGCCATAAAAATAAACACAAGGTTTCTAACATATTTTTTTTTCAAATATTAAATAACCTTAATTCTAGAGTAGAATATAGCTGGTCTATGGCATTTCGTCTATTTTTAGGAACGTCCCCTATGAAGAATGGACCATACCATTAAGCATTGTTAATATTAGTTAAATTTTATAATTATGTATTAATAATAAATATGTATAAGTAACTCATATAATACATATACGTATGACTGCAGATAGGTAAATGTGACCTTCAAGCTCACTTCTCTTATAGGCATCTGCACGGATCAAAACGTCCCAGTTTGACCCGTACAAAAAAAAAAAAAAAAAAAAAACGATATAAAAGCTAAAGGTTCGACCAGATCACAAAACGGCCCATACAAAAAGTTATTAGGCTAAGCAAGGGTCCTGCTGAATTTCTACAAAATTCGCCGATATTTCTGAAGCTATATTATCCTACAATTAAAATCATTCAATAAGTATATTTACTTATGCATACGTTTTATTTTCAGATTATTCTTTAAATTCATGGAATGCAGAATAACAACAATATTAATGACTATTTAGATATACATAAACAATAATTTTAAAAATGTTTGACAATAATAACATTCCAGTGAAGATACATTAATAAAATCAACGTAGTTCAGAATGGAAGAAAAAGTTGATGAAAGAAAATCCTAATTTTAAAGCTCTACAAAGAAAATAATATTTTTTTTTTTTTTTTTTTTTTTTTTTACTTTCTTCTACATTTACAACAAGAAAGTGTTATATTCGTGAAAATTTTTGACGGATTTATACTTTTTTGAAGATCCTTAACACGATTTGACTGTTTATAGAAAATGTCTGTCTGTTTGTGACAAAAATTTTGTGGGCGCTCTATCTCAAGAACTAATGCACGGAATTTAATAAAACTTTAGATTCAGGTAGTTCCTGATATAAATTGGTACTGATTAATTTTTGGTGTGAATCGGTCGACAGGTGACGCTGCTATATTGCATTTTTTACAATTTCCGCAATAGCTCTATCTCAAAAACTAATGCACGAATTTTCATCAAACTGCAGATTCAGTTAGACGGTTTCGGGTTTTGTTTTGACTCTTACGGGTTGGTTTCGGTTTAAACCAATTTTTCAAAAGAATGTCAAAAATAATTTTCAAGTTAAAATTCTATACACAATAAAACCTCCATAACGCACACTCTGGAAAAGCGTGCACCTCTACTTAGCGAGCACTTTTTCATTTCCTAACATTTAAATATGTGTAAGATTTTACGTCTGAATAGTGGAAGTGTCTACTATTCAGACGTATCATTCACCTAATCTACACTCAAGTAACATATGTATGCGTGCATAAATTATCACAGATACGATACATGCGTTTTTGTGTGTATCAAAAACGAAATGTTAATAATGTATTTCATATTCCGAGGGAAGAAAAAAATTTTCGTAACTATACCGCAAACAAAGAATAATCTATGATCACATTTCTTATATACATTTTATTTCTCATGCAGTAAATTGAATATATACTTATTCATATTCAAATACGTATTTATTTTTAGCTGAAATTTAGCTGAATTAATTATGAAACATAGTTATTGTTCCACATTTTTGTGAAAATCCCATCAGCCTGGCTTCCAAAAAACGCAAATCTTTCCCGCAAGAGTTATTTTAGAGTGAACCCGGCCCGCAGATAGAAAATTAGTCGCCCCGACCCGATTTAGAATTCTATACAACGATACCGAGGCGTCCCCTATTCAGAGGTTTTACTATACATTTAGAAAAGAATATAGATATGTCTATTTTTCTATATAAAAGATAAAATTGGTATTAGAGATATAATTGCAGATTACTTTTCATAAATGCATAAAAACATGGTTTACTTTCCTTTCATCTCGGGTTCGGATCGGTTGCGGGTTGAAATATTTCGGGTTCAGATCGGGTTGCGGGTTGACTTCAAATGGAATTTGCGGTTGCAGGAGTTTTACTAGCAGGAAATAAAGGATAAGTTTCGGGGAGACCTAGATCCAGCCATAGATTGAAAACGGTTTTATATATATATAAAATCGTTTTCAATCTACGGTTTATATATATAACTAGCAGACTACGCCCGCTGCGCTGGTCGGTTTCTCCAAAAGAACCTTGAATCGAAACGAAATGTATCGGTAAATTTAAAACCTGTATTTTAAAGTAATCTGTACCTTTACCTGGAATATCCTAAAATAACATAAAAACGGATACTTATTTCACTAAGTCGTGTTTTTTTAATACGGTTTACTGTTACGTTTACAATTTATTACTTACTGTTTTCCATTGATTTATATGTTTTATAGCTACATTTTTTAATTAAGTGAATTGACCTATATTATTCACAACTAAAAAGAAATGGCGCATCTAATATTTGTCGAAAAATTAAATAAAATCATGCACTCATGACATCATAATTCACTTTTATATTGTAACAGAATAATACGGCTACTATAATTTGTGACTCGTGCTGACACATTGCTGTTATTATTATTTTTTTACGCGTGAAGTTTTCGCTATAGTACTCCATTGTGAAATTTGGTAATTTTTTAAATTCAATATTTGAAAAAGTTCATAATCAGTGGATTTGAAATTTATATCAAGAAAAATACAATTTTTTACCTTTCTAACGCAGTTTCTCTAACAATTTTCTCACAAATGCTTTTCGAGCAATTAATTTTTTCAATAATTTCAAACGTTTCATTTTCCGAGATTAATCTGTGGCAACGATCCCAGTCGTCAGCAACATGTACCTTTTTATTAAAGAGGAGGATTTATATGTTTTATAGCTACATTTTTTAATAACGGGAATAAACCTATATTATTCACAACTAAAAAGGAATGGCGCATCTAGTATTTGTCGAGAATTAAATAAAAATCATGCACTCGTGACATCATAATTCACTTTTATATTTTAACAGAATAATACGGTTACTATAATTTGTGACTCGTGCTGACATATTGCTGTTATTATTATTTTTTTACGCGTAAAGTTTTCGCTATGGTAATGCATTGTGAAATTTGGTAATTTTTGAAATTCAATATTTGAAAAATGGCATAATCATTAGATTTGAAATTTATATCAACAAAAAATACAATTTTTTACCTTTCTAACGCAGTTTGTCTAACAATTTTCTGACAAATACTTTTCGAGCAGTTAATTTTTTCAGTAACTTCAAATGTTTCGTTTTCTGAGATTAATCTGTGGCAACGATCCCAGTCGTCAGCAACACATACCTTTTTATTAAAGAGGATGAGAGAGAGAGAGAGAGATGAACTCCATTTCCAATACAGAATTAACGTATGTTTCTTTAATTATTTTTATAAATGCTTCAATAACCGAAAGCATGCATATTATTGTCACGTCGCAGGGCCGGCTCAACCATCGGGCAAACGGGGCGGCTGCCCACAGTCTCGCGTTAAAGTCTTCTTAGGGGCCCTGAGCCTCTCTATGCAATTCAAAATAACGTTATTCTGTGTAAAATAATGATATTACTGCTCTAAATTTGTCTTTAAATGTTTTTTCACGAAAAAGGTTAGTATTGTATTAACTTTATTTCTTACAGTCAAAGTTGATATATTTGTCAGGAAATAACATTAAATTCAAAAAATAAATATTCAAATTATTCTAAAGGACAGAAGGTTTTAAGAATTTAAAAATAATTATACACATTACATGTGAAAGAATTCGCATGTTATTTTTCATACATTTTATACTCTAATAAATTATTCTTTGCTATATACAATTTTTAAAAAGGATTTTTAGTAGTCGAATATTGCAGTTAGAGACGTTTGGCCCCGCTAAGTAATTTGCCAGGGATCTGCGCTACATTGCGCTGGGCTCTGATACAATAAACTTTTAATAAATTTTATAAAAATTTGTCTACGTTCTAGAACAGGAAATCCTATAAAATGTTTATTTTCATAATTCCATTTTTTAGAAAATCTCCAAATTTGTCCATTTGATGTTCCATTTTTGTGTAATAAGTAGATCATAATATAATACAGTATATTTTCACTTTGTATCTTTTTAAGTCATATTTAACACTTTTATTTTATTTTTATCCTTTTGGAATATTTTATGTCTCAAGTATTCTTAACCATGTACTTTATTTTTTATTTAATTTAAGATTTAAAATTCCTATATATTAATGCAGCATAGTTGAATTAGAATGCAATGTCTCTACTTTGAATTTTCCTGCTCAATCTGAAAAATTGCATTTAAACACTAAACTCTTAGGTAGTAAAAAGTAAAAATTCTTGAAATTATTTAAAAATTAAATAACAAAATTTCTGCATACTAATTTTGTGACTGACTGATTCATAGAATTTTTCTTATTACTATTTGCATTCTCCTATCTTTCTTTCATTCTTTTTTAATAGAGTGAAATAGAATATCTACCACTCTTTCAAACACCTCTTCCCCCCTCTCTGTCTGAGGTCAAGACAAGGGGTCAAAAGGGTTTGTTCCATTCTAGTCAAATTCCTTACCAGTGGAAAGCAATTAAGGCAGTGAAATACAGGGGGTTGTGTAGGACTCTCATACTGTCATCTTCCAGGTCTGAAATGGACAAATACGAACCCCACCCTCACAGGTTTATTGCTATGGAAAGGGTTTAGAAAGAGGGGTTTAGAAGGTACGCGAAAGAAGCCTGCGGCGAGAGCTGTCGGTGAACTTGTTGGAGTAAAATTTATCGTTTTATTGCTTTTCTGAGCAAGGTTTAGTATTATTTGATGTTTCATGTCCACTGACCAATAAAATGGTATTAAGGCAAAAACAACTAGAAAATTCTGTGAAAAGTATCTTCCCAGGGATTTTCTTTCTTTCTTTCTTATTTTCTTTGTAGGATTATTACAAGGTCTGATTTTTGCCACAGTTCAGCTTTGTGTCAGTCACAATGGTAGTGCGCTTTATAAATTCGCTAAAAAATAACAAATTTGCGATATACAACGATTATTTATTACTAAAAAATAATCAAGTATGTGCCTATGAAAGATGGTTAAATGTCTATGCATAGTTTCTGATTCTATAAAACTTTTTTACAGATACGTTAATTTGACCCCCCCCCCCCACACACACACTTTCGAAAATTTAAATTTCAAAGTTTCCAGGAATTAGCTCTCAATTAGCTCTAATTTGCTCTCTAATATTAAAATTTGCTCTGGTTATGTACCGCGATATTCCAATTAGAATGTTGTGGGAGGGAGGACTAAGTTAACGCTAGTCCCCCCACTTCCGAATATCAAAATTTCAAATATGCCAAAATTTAGCTCTCAATTAGCTCTAATTTGCTCTCGAATATTAGAATTTGCTCTGCTTCTGGTATCGAGATATTTCAGTTACAAGAAGGGGCCGAGCGTTAAGGGGGCCGAGGGGAGCCCTCCCCCCTCCACTTTCGAATATTGCAATGAACAAAATCACCGTTTTTATAAAATTAACTTTAAAAATCGAATTTCCATTTGATCATTTAAAAAGAGTTCATATTCATTTGCACACAACTTGTCTACGAAAACGAATTTTTGCATGGGTTTTTTTTTGTTTCGTAAGTACTTTTAGCATTCCTAGCAAATACAATCATGATAGAAATCTAGGCATTCATGCATTCAACATCTTTTTTTGGAGCCCAAACCCAGTGACTCTAAATGCGAACCCGAGTCCGACAGTAGGCAGCAGAAAATCATTAATAAGATTTTAAAATTGTTTAAAGATTTATTTTGTTATTTAAATATATCTCGTTACATAGAAATATATATTAATCCTAAATACGCTTTCACGTTTCGTGATTTTTCATGTCCCTGAAAATCGGTTTAAAATAACAAATTTGTTATTTATACCCAACCATTGGCAGAAATCAAAATTCTTATATTATTTTTTTTAATATAATTGTACAACTATGGCAAAAAGGCGTGAATTATGTTTCTCAATTATTTTGGAAAAGGGCTTCAAACAGAAAGAAACGATAGACAAAGGATATCCCACGTCTTTTTTATGTTATTAACACTGACCATGCACAGACTTCAAAATCAGGTAGAATATTTCTCCTTTTGTCCCATCAATAACAACTCAATTCCATTTCAAACAAATTTTTAAATTTATTTAAAATACTTTAAGAAACTTAGAGTACATTCTTGTTTCTCAAATAGCAAGTTTTTTTTTCGCTCTTATCAATTTGTGATAAAATAAATTAATTTTTTTTATCTTGAATCCGCCCGAGCCTGTGGACTGGCATAAAATTTACAGACCTAACTAGTTTCGCGCTCAAACTCTGATTCGAACTGATCCCTTTTCATATCTAATGCATGGTTAATAAAAGAAAAAAAAAAATACGCACAAATTTTCAACGTTTTGTAAAATGGTAAATCAATCATTTATTCATGCATGTGTGTGTATGTTTGAAGTTTTTGCTATTGATAAACTGTAGTTTAAAAATAAAATTATTAGCATTATTGCCACTTCCAATTCAGAATTAAAATAATCATAAATCAATTTGATTCATAATTGAAGAGGGTTTTAATGAAGAAGAGAACTAAAAAGTTAGTCATGATATTTAGAAATGTTTTACATACATATCATTACTTTTAGAATATTTAATCATTAAATGTATATATTTTTTGATACAATAAAAAATTGTAGTTAGTGAGAGTATTACAGAATGCTTTTTTTTTTTTCAACATAAAATGTTTTATACTGATTGTTATAAAAATGTGACATAACAGAAGATGGTTATGGTTTGAAAATAAAATTATTTTTTAATAATTACGAGAATTATTGTTTTTTTACCTTCTATTTATTCTGTTAACCGATAATGGCATAAACGTTTATAAAATGTTTTTTTGTTCCCTTAAAAATATTTTTGATAAGCCATTTCAACTTGTAAAATGGCCAACTGCAATTAACTTGATTTCAGTAAATGATATGTTCGTTAAACTTTGGTAAAATTTAATTTTTGTCACTACTTTAAATTTTGTAAACGTAAAAGTTATTTTTCCAAAAATTAGAAAAAAAAAAGGAATTAAGAAAATGTTAAATAAAATAAATTTATTTATTTTGATTTTTTTTTTTACATTGACAATATTTGATAAATAATGTACCTAACTTCCATATTTCCGCAAAACATTCTGTTCTGAATTGAAATGTTTGTTATTTGAAGCCCTTGCTAATGACATAAAGATATGTAAAGATTAATAATCAAAGACAAAGCTATTTCAAAATATTAAATTCCTAGGCATAAATTTTCCCTTTTAATAATAGTAAATAGAAATAATAAGCAGTTATGAAATTTTAAAAACACCTTCTTAAGAATGAAGGAAAAAAGCAAAAATTCGCAAAAATGATAATATTGACTTAGTAAAATCTTAAATTTAAAGAAATTATAATTTTAGATTTATGCTAAGTTTATGAATAATAAAAAAAAAAGTTAATCACAAACACATATGGATTTATCAATTGACTGAATGCTAAAAACTTATTTTATGTATATCAAAGTTGGATTTTTGAATAGATTTTAGGCATGCGACAGTCCAAAATGCATCGTCATGAGACAAAATCGTTTATGACTCAATATTTAATCCATGCATTTATCAAAAAATGAAAAATGCTATTCGATTTCAAATGTTTTCAGTAATATTTATATTTAAAATGGACTAATGCGCATGAATGTGTCAGAAAATTTTGTGTTGTTGAGCAAAATCTTCAAACATCTACACATATGTATGAATAAATGATCGATTTACCATTTTACAGAACGTTGAAAATTTGTACTTTTTTTTTTCCTTTTATAAAGCATGCATTAGATATGAAGCGGGATCAGTTGGAATCCGAGTTTGGGCACGAAACGGGTTAGGTCTTTAAATTTTATGCCAGTTTTCGGGCTCGGGTGAGTTCAAGATAAAATATTTTATTTTATTTTATCACAAATTGAAATGAGGGACAAAAAAACTTGCTATTAGGGAGACAAGAATGTACTCTAAGTTTCTTAAGGTGTTTTAAATTCATTTAAAAATTTGTTTGAAATGGAATTGAGTTGTTATTGATGGGACAAAAGGGGAAATATTCTATCTGATTTTGAAGCCTATGCATGGTCAGTGTTAATAACATAAAAAAGACGTGAGATATCCTTTGTCTATCGTCTCTTTCTGTTTGAAATCCTTTTCCAAAATTACTGGGAAACATAATTCAAGCCTTTTTGCCATAGTTGTACAATTATATTAAAAAGAATAATATAAGAATTTTAATTTCTGCCAGTAGTTGGGTATAAATATAACAAATTTGTTATTTTAAACAGATTTTCAGGAATGTGAAAAATCACGAAACGTGAAAGCGTATTTAGGATTAATATTTATTTTTATGTATATATATATATATATATTTAAATAACAAAATAAATCTGTAACAATTTTAAAATTTTATTAATGATTTTCTGCTGCCTACTGTCGGACTCGGGTTCGCATTTAGAGTCACTGGGTTTGGGCTCCAAAAAAAGAGGTTAAATGCATGAATGCCTAGATTTCTATCATGAATGTAATTGCTAGAGTGCTAAAAGTACTTACGAAACTTAAGAACCCCCCTGCAAAAATTCGTTTTCATAGAGAAGTTGTGTGCAAATGAATATGAACTATTTTTAAATGATCAAGTGGAAATTTGATGTTTAAAGGTAATTTTTTAAAAACGGTGATTTTACTTATTGCGATATTCGAAAGTGAAGGGGGTGGGGGGAGCTAAATTAACGCTCTGCCCTTCTTGTAACTGAAATATCTCGACATCAGAAGCAGAGCAAATTCTAATATTAGAGAGCAAATTAGAGCTAATTGAGAGCTAAATTTTGGCATATTTGAAATTTCGATATTCGAAAGTGGGGTGGGGGCGTTAACTTAGCCCCCCACCATTTTAATTGGAATATCGCGGTACCATAACCAAAGCAAATTTTAATATTAGAGAGCAAATTATAGCTAATTGAGAGCTAATGCCTGGTATCTTTGAAATTTAATTTTTCGAAAGTGGGGGGGGGGGCAAGTTAACGCATCTCTTTTTTACAGGAATTCTTCGATCGACTTCAACATTGCGCTTAAAAGAATTCTTCGATTTAAAAAATACCTGCTTCAACATTTTTATTTCTATAAAACTACCAATTTTCTTTTAGCAAACTACTAAACCTGTATATGCAATAGTTTTCTTAATATAAGCCACCTCCAATCACAAAATATTTAATTAAGGCGGCATCAGCATCAGCTGCTTTTTTTTTTTTTTTTTTTTTTTTTTTTTTACTATACAGAGAAAATTATTGAGATATTTTCTGCAAATTTCCACAAATATTAATAAATTTAAGAAGATTACTAATTCGGAAATCTTTTCCTATTTTATTTTCTACAATATTTATATTTACAGTATTTGTTGTAAAATGAGATATCGCCATTGATTGACCACGCACGCACACACAGCTTACTTATTCCCAGCTTTATTAACATCCATTCATATCTTTATTTGAAACAATACATTTCTTTGGATGTTAGGTATATTTTGCGACAAACAAAAGTAAAATAAACACATTTTTGCTCGCTGAAGTTCTTTGTTTCTATACTCATTTTTTGGACAATGGTCAAAAAAGGACTATAACCTTAATTACTACCAGACCGCTTCAGTAACCTTTTTGACCCCTGAACCCGCGAAGAGGGTTATGCACGCATGAATGGGTGTGACACTCCTTATCTCGGATCCGTATTTTGATTTGTAAAAGATCCCTAAAGTCCCCTCTCTTTTTTCGGGTTGAAATTTTTTGGGGAAAAAGGAAGTCACGGTCAAAAGACGTTCAAACATAGGAAGAGGGTTGATTCCCCCCCCCCCCCTCCCTTCAAAACGAAAAATACGCCTCATATAATCGCTACCCAACAGTGATATCTGATCCCTGTTTAAACTGTTCTGTTCTAATTGGAGAATTTTTCTGTCAATCATTTGTACATAGTGACGCCTACATACAACTGACCAAGACGAGTATTTTATGAGAAACGAAAAAAGACATCTGTGAAGCGGCCCCTTAAGGCTGTTCTCAATTCCAACTTTCTGACACTTATGGGATCGAAACACGTTTTCCATTTTGGGCTCAAGGCAGAAGATCTTTCAGAACAGACTGTCAAAGGCATAAACCGTTTGGAACTGTAAACTATATGGATCCAAAAATGCACAACTCATTTCGATTCCAAATCACAAAATGAGTCAGGTCATTTGAGAGAGAGAGAGACCCGGTACCTGGACGTAGGGTTTGATTCGATAGTTCCCATCCTAGCTTCGACACACTCGATTCTGTATTCGAATGGGATGGAACTTTAGACTCTGGAGGATTTGTTTTGGTCAGTCGGACGGTAACTCGACCGGACTGACCTTGTAACGCGAGCCGCGTTGTTTGTTTACGTTTTTCGTCTCACTGGACTCCGTTGTCGAAAGACAATGACTGTCGACACACGTGACCTCGGCGATAAAATGTCGCGAAGGGGTGTGGCGATTCCACAACCCCTTTTGAGCACAGAGAGCGAAGGCCGTTGTCAGTTACTCGATCTGAAAAAAAAGTGACGTCATCCCCCCTTGGACATGTCATTGGAGAGCTATGAGCAAGGGAGAGCAGGAAGCGTCCATTTAAAACTGATTTTCGCGAAGGATAGGAGAATCAGTGAACAAAGATGGCCGGACGTCTCTATCTCTAGGAGGCCGCCACTCGTTTTGTATTCCGTTTTAGAAAATCACGCGACGTGTGGCCAGTCCTCATCATCGCATAGACCTTATGATGGCGGAAATTATAATAGAAGAGATAAACTAGACAAGAGGGGGATAGTCCCATCTAACAATCTATACTAGCCGATGTATTATTTTGGAGACTTTCAAAAGATCGATTTATAAAAATAATAAATAAATAAAGGATAATCTTTTCTGAACATTTAAAAAAAATATCGCAATAAAAAATT
Organism: Maratus michaelseni; assembly: GCA_963931845.1. Classification (NCBI taxonomy): domain Eukaryota; kingdom Metazoa; phylum Arthropoda; class Arachnida; order Araneae; family Salticidae; genus Maratus; species Maratus michaelseni. Next base: position 2,336,878 of record OZ007592.1, on the reverse strand, counting down.
CCTCTAAAAAAACCCGACGCCCCCAAAGTGGACAAATTTAAAAGTGAAACTCTGAGTCAGTTTTTTCCAAATGATGTTTTTGGACAAGATATCTCGAAAACGTTTCAATATATCTTCATGAAATGTAAAGAATTTTATGTTAGTCTGCATAAATTTAATTTTTATTTCAAAAAATTATATATTGTTTCTTTTCCAAACTTTGTATAATCTAAATCCAAAAAATCCAAAATGCATTGAATCCAAAGTTATTTTAATTATTACAATTTGAAGTAACATGAAGCACCAAAAGTTTTGTTTTAGATGCAAAATTTATTTTGGAAGTTTAACAGTTTGAAGCCCCCATAAATATTATTTTTGCATAGTGTATTTTTTTAAATGTATGAAATGAAAGATCCTTACTTACATCTTTCATCCCACCAAAAATTATATTTTAAAATCATATACATTTTAAGATATTAAATGTTGAAAATGGTCATTTTTTATTCATTTATTTTTAGTTTTTTTTTCGAATTTAAAAGTCCCATGACCCCTTAATAAAAAGAACATAGCTATAAAATTGTAATTGTTAGAAATTACTAGATCGGCCTAGAAAAGTTTAAAATTCTCTCAAACAATTACCTTGCATAACAATACATACGCCAAAGCCTGAGAGGAATTTTTAAGTTAGGTAATTTTAGTAATGAGTGGTTAAAATGATCGGCGTTAAGGTTTAACTCTTGATACGCTTTGATGCAAAGAATGAAAATCAAACATATTCTTATAATTAATTCTGAAAATTATTTTCAGAAGTCATCGAGACACGTTATCAAGAGAAACAAAATTATTTATCTCGGAATTTAGAATGCTTTCTATTCGAATACTGCGCTGTATCAAATTTGAAAAATTTATACAGCAGTTTATTATATTTACTTAATAATACTGGATTATACTCAATTTATTCTTAAAACAAATTTTAAGCCTTCTAATTTATTTTTGATTATTATTCGATCCGTTCAAATAAAGAAAGAGGAAAAAATCCCTCTTGGACACATGTCCTATTAATTCGAAATGGAAGGATCATCACTGAACAAAGGTGGCCGGACGTTTTTAGGAGAGGAGTCGTCGAGGAGCGTGTCCTCCTCTATGTTCCGTTTTAGAAAACTCACGTGACCTGATAGCCTGATGATCCATATGAGGGTGGCACAAGAGATTCGGGGATTAGGATAGGAAAACAAAAACAGGAACACAAAGGAAAAATAGGAACCCTATTTTCCCCCCTCAGTATAGAATATCCAGGAGATCCGAAAATAGACTAAATTCTTCCCAGGATTTGGTAAAGAACGCTGGCTTTGACTGATTTCGGGGTACAACTCTCCCCCCACCCCTCCACCGGGAATTCACGTATGCTGAATTAAGAAAAAAAAAATCTCCGGTAAGGCTTATCATCTTGATGACCATCAGACTAATTTAATAGAGTGTGACTTCTGAAAAGTGCGTTCAAATCACATTTTCAAATTCTACGACATAAAGTCAGAAATTATTTCTCCTTTTCCAAAGGCTCTGTGGTGAGCGAGCAAAATCGACGAAAGAAATTCTCTCCAGGACGGGCGAGAAACATGTCAGGGACTCTCCTCCGTGACAGAAGACTTTCCACATCCAAGCAGATGAAAAAGGGGTCGCCGTCGCAAAATGAGTTCGCGAATGTCTGAAAGTGAGTTCTTTGGATTGGAAAAGAGCCAAAATACGTTTTGTGAAAGGCGACTGTACGCAGGGACGTGCACAGAAAGGGTGGCGCACGGTGCAGATAGCCACTACATCTGGACCTCCAGCATGTGTATAATGGACTTTACCCATGTCATGTGAGCTGCGGGTATACAGAAATTAGGCGTGAAGAATGTTCGCCTACAGTCTCTTTCGGAGGCTAAGGTAACCATGGCTGCTGCCATTCGTGAGCGAAGTCCATACGAAATCGGCCCTATGCCCCTTCCCCTTCTCTCCCGACGATGGCCAATACCTTTTACTTTCCATTTTTAGTATATGTTTAAGAACACGATAATAACTTAAAACAAAGTTTACGCAGTTTTAACACGCTTTTATTAAACTTGACTGGGTTCATTGTAATTTATTTTTATCCACTTCCCAATGGACTAGAGTTCTAGAGATGACTATGAAACGTTAGATAACTATAGGATACAAGCATCCGGATTCGGATAACGGTGGTTTCACTTTCCTGAGGAAGTCTCCTGAGACGGGCGTCCATCCTGTGTCTTCTCATTTTTCTCGCATCATTTTGTGGTCGTCGACAAACGAAAGGGGGAGTTTCAACGAAAGAAATGGGTGGTGTCCCAGCTGTCAACGTCTCTCGCTCTTGACGTCTGATCTTTAAACATGCTAAGAAAGTCATAAAAGGTGAAAGAGAGCGCTTCATCACCCCATAAAAAGATTTCATGGGTCAGTCTGGAGTCTGATCGGCCCGATCAGGTTAAGACAGACTACGTTTTGGTTAAGCGGTACCTTTGGTTAAGCGGAGTGAGGCGCTCTTTTTCATGGAGTCAGAGGTCAGTTGAGAAGAAGATCCCTGACCGCTTCTTTCTTTTGTTGATGAACTTTCGGGAAAAAAATGACCAGGGCGACGAGTTTTTTGTCAGGGATGGGTGATACTTGGACTTGGACGAGATTCTTTATAGAGTACCAGGAAGATATCCTTCCACACCTCAGCACTTTATGTCATAGCCAATGTCCAGAAAACGTAGCTCTGGAAACACGGGAAAAAGGAAAAAAACCCAAACCAAAAAAGATTAGAAAGCCCCAAACAGGCAGCAAGGAGTTAAAAAAAAAAGGTAATAATACTAATACTATAAAAATGCAATTTAGGGAAAAGATTGAAAGAGAAATAAATGACAAAAGTATATGCAACATGTACAAAATTGGGAGAGAGTGAGCAACCAGGAAGTAATGCCCTATCCAATCATGAGGGGAGAAAATAAAAACTAACCCGGGTCGATGTTTTCAGGAAGGGTCGCCCTGGGTCTTCGCCAGCGAACTCTTTCATCATAGTTTGAAATAAGCAGGATTTGGAATATCCTGAACTTTGTTGAAAAATTTGGTGGCCTGTTTTTTAATCATAGTTCTGATAGGTTCAATTCCGAGATCATTATGAATGGGTGATATCCAGACGTAAACGCGTCTTAGGACCCTTCTGTTACTCATACATATAATTCACTTTTCGCAATATCGCCAGGGCGAAATTTCCGCGATTGCAAAAGTTTTGAGAATCGTTACCACCAGAGAGAGAGAAAACCAATCTTTTCCAGTTCTCAGGTCTGTCTTTGTTTTGAAGGTCGACGAGCGACACCCGATCTGCCCTTTCTCTCTCAAGTGGACGGGTGACGTCAGGCTGCGTCTCTCTCTCTCTCATAACAACACTGACACGATCCCAGAGAGAGAGAGCGCCCTTTATTAATAAGAGGAGTGAATGAAACAGGACCTCACCATGATGCAGAGAACGACTTAATGACCGAGACACTAATCGAGAGGTTCCGCTCTTTATTACAACAAGACACGGCTCGATACCTCGATCGGCCCTCATGGTTCTTCTTTAAGGCTGTTCTCAAATCCAAAGGAGCCATACTTTCTGTACATACATACACAGTAAAAAAAAAAAAAAAAAAAAAAAAAAAAAAAAAAAAACGAAAAAGTTTCCTGTAGGAAACGGAATTCCAGTTGTCCGATAAGGTAAGGAAATTTTTCCGAACCAACACGGAATAAAATACGAAAAAAAATAGAAAGATTTTTCTTTCCGTGAGGAAACTTTTCCTGTATGATTCAGAAACCAATCTTTAGACACAGAAAAAATTCCTGTTTCTTACGGAGATCTTGCCTTTCTGTAGAGAGAGAAAGTTATCCTTTTCATAGAGGGAAGTTTTCCAAATCAATCAGTAAACTCATCTATGATGTAGAGATCATATATATTTGTAATTTTATTCAAAATTTATAATTTCTTAATTTTTTAAAAAGTTAATTTACATCTTTATTTAAATTCTATTCATTCTAAAGAAAAGTCATATCTATCCCACGATAAATGCTATTTAATCATGTAAACGTAATCTTTCATTTATTTTGCAGCTGTCGTTAACCGCATAAAAGTATTTCCCTTCTAAAATTAAAAAATGTGACGACGGTTATTTCGCATATACATTGATACACTAGTATTCTTTTTGTAGAAATATCCGCTCCGCAAATCTATTAAAATTCACTCATGTTTTGCATCGCGGTGCCTTTATTCTGCCAGTCTTCGATTGTCTGTTGCCTCTGGAATGCAAATCTAGATTCTTTACAACTGCTTGTTTTGCATCTTTTTATTAATAACTTTATACATCCTACAATTATAAGTTCCGCTTTCCCAGGACAAGCCGCAAGGTTGCTCCGTTAAAACCTATATTTTGATAACGCGCCTAACATTGCATCTCTGTTCTCTTATCTCCCAAGCAAAATTAACATTGATATATTCTAAACCGTCTTAAAATTCCGAATGGCAATAAAAATTAATGCACGTGTAATCTGGCGATATTGGGATGACTTCTGGCACACATGTACATCTCTGAAAGTAGATCAGACTTCTCTTAACCTCCACTAAAAGAGGTTGTAGTTTACGTGATGTAAAAAGACCACCTCCCAAACCTTACCATCATAGTCAAGTCCTTAATGAATAAAAACCTTGCAAGGAGCTATGGATTCTTCTCTATTCTTGTTTACATTTATGCTGACTTCTTACAGGAAACGGTCCCGTGGAGTTATTGCGACAACGTGGAATTATTGCGGTGATTTTTAGTCACATTACGATCACATATCCGTATCGATCCGTACTCCTGCCATCAACATCATCATTTTTTATAATGATGTTAATGGCTGGGGTACGGATTGTGACGAATATTTGGCGTACGTGAGTAGTAGAGAAAGGAGAGTTCACCTGCAGCAGGGGCAGCCCTCAGCTGAGCAACCGAGCAACCGAGAGTGCATTGTTCAGAATCAACCCTCTTTTTCTCACAGTTATCTTTTCATCTCATTTTGTTGGTACATCTGATATTTTGTTAGAAAGGTTTGTGTGTAAGAGTATGTTTTAAAAAGCATATATTTCTTATAGTTATTATAAATAGTTCTATGTGTGTATATATATGTGTGTGTGTGTGTATGTATGCGGGAAAATAGTTCTCTTTGTGTGTGTGTGTGTGTGACTATCTGCTTGTTTATCAAAGTTTTAGAAATATTTTTCATGTTTTTATAACGAAAAAAAATATGCGTTAGTTAGTTAAAAAGTTTCACAAATTCTTTATTATAAAAAAGTTCTTTATTATAAAAATATTCTTTTAGAAAAAGTTTCACATTACTTAAAAAATTTAAAAAAAAGTACTCAATAATAAAATCAACAATTTTTATTATAACAAAATAATTTACAGAAAGGTATTTACAGATCAAAATATACATCGCGATTTTGCGTTAGCAATACAAATCAACATTATCTTCTTTACTAGATGGAACCCGTCAAAATTTGACGGCAAACAACTTGATAGTACCATAAAATTAAATTTTATAGTTGCTTTAACTTGACAAATTTCAGAGTGGGGAGCATAATATGATTAAGCGATCACAGACCTTTCCATCGATATATCACATGAGGTTGTGTGCAAAATTTAGAAAGTACCTCTTGGGGGGAGGGGCAAAGTGGGGAGATGGGCATTGGAGATGCATAATATGATTAAGTGGTCACAGATCTTTCCATCGATATATCACATGAGGGTTGTGTCCAAAATTTAGAAAAGTGCCCCCTTAAGGGGGGGGGAGTGGCGGGATGGACCCCGAAGATGCATATGATTAAGCAGTCACAGACCTTTCCAACAATATGACATGAGGGGTGTCAACAAAATTTAGAAAAGTACACCTTGTGGGGGGGGGCAAAGTGGGGAGATGGACATCAGAGATGCATAATATGATTAAGCAGTAACAGAAATTTCCAACAACATGTGACATGAGGGGTGTCAACAAAATTTAGAAAGTATCCCTTGGGGGGGGGGGGCAAAGTGGGCAGATTGACATTGGAGATGCATAATATGATTAAGCATTCACGGACCTTTCCAACAATATATGACATGAGGGGTGTCAACAAAATTTAGAAAGTATCCCTTGGGGGGGGCAAAAAGTGGGGAGATGGACATCGGAGATGCATAATATGATTAAGCAGTAACAGACCATTCCAACAATATGTGACATGAGGGGTGTCAACAAAATTTAGAAAGTATGCATTGGGGGGGGGGGGCAAAGTGGGCAGATTGACATTGGAGATGCATAATATGATTAAGTGGTCACAGACCTTTCAAATGATATATAACATGAGGGTTGTGTGCAAAATTTAGAAAGTACGTTGGGGGGGGGGGCAAAGTGGGGAGATGAACATCGGAGATGCATAATATGATTAAGCAGTCACGGAGCTTTCCAACAATATACGACATGAGGGGTGTCAACAAAATTTAGAAAGTATTCCTTGGGAGGGAGGGGCAAAGTGGGGAGATGCATAATATGATTAAGTGGTCACAGACATTTCCAATGATATATAAAATGAGGGTTGTGTGCAAAATTCAGAAAGTATCCCTTGGGGGGGGGGCAAAGTGGGGAGATGGACATCGGAGATGCATAATATGATTAAGTGGTCACAGACCTTTCCAATGATATATAACATGAGGGTTGTGAGCAAAATTTAGAAAGTACCCCTTGGGGGGGGGGGGGGGCAAGTGGGGAGATGAACATCGGAGATGCATAATATGATTAAGCAGTTACGGACCTTTCCAACAATATACGACATGAGGGATGTCAACAAAATTCAGAAAGTATCCCTTGGGAGGGGGGGGGGGCAAAGTGGGGAGATGCATAATATGATTAAGTGGTCACAGACCTTTCCAATGATATATAACATGAGGGTTGTGTGCAAAATTCAGAAAGTATCCCTTGGGGGGGGGCAAAGTGGGGAGATGGACATCGGAGATGCATAATATGATTAAGTGGTCACAGACCTTTCCAATGATATATAACATGAGGGTTGTGAGCAAAATTTAGAAAGTACCCCTTGGGGGGGGGGCAAGTGGGAAGATGGACATCGAAGATGCATAATATGATTAAGTGGTCACAGACCTTTCCAATGATATATAACATGAGGGTTGTGTGCAAAATTTAGAAAGTACGTTGGGGGGGCGGGGCAAAGTGGGGAGATGAACATCGGAGATGCATAATATGATTAAGGATTCACGGACCTTTCCAACAATATACGACATGAGGGGTGTCAACAAAATTCAGAAAGTATCCCTTGGGGGGGGGCAAAGTGGGGAGATGGACATCGGAGCTGCATAATATGATTAAGTGGTCACAGACCTTTCCAATGATATATAACATGAGGGTTGTGAGCAAAATTTAGAAAGTACCACTTGGGGGGGGGGGGCAAGTAGGACGATGGACATCGGAGATGCATAATATGATTAAGTGGTCACAGACCTTTACAATGATATATAACATGAGGGTTGTGAGCAAAATTTAGAAAGTACCCCTTGGGGGGGGGGGGCAAGTGGAAAGATGGACATCGAAGATGCATAATATGATTAAGTGGTCACAGACCTTTCTAATGATATATAACATGAGGGTTGTGTGCAAAATTTAGAAAGTACGTTGGGGGGGGGGGCAAAGTGGGGAGATGAACATCGGAGATGCATAATATGATTAAGCAGTCACGGACCTTTCCAACAATATACGACATGAGGGGTGTCAACAAAATTCAGAAAGTATCCCTTGGGGGGGGGCAAAGTGGGGAGATGGACATCGGAGCTGCATAATATGATTAAGTGGTCACAGACCTTTCCAATGATATATAACATGAGGGTTGTGAGCAAAATTTAGAAAGTACCACTTGGGGGGGGGGCAAGTAGGAAGATGGACATCGGAGATGCATAATATGATTAAGCAGTCACGGACCTTTCCAACAATATACGACATGAGGGGTGTCAACAAAATTCAGAAAGTATCCCTTGGGGGGAGGGGGGCAAAGTGGGGAGATGGACATCGGAGATTCATAATATGATTAAGTGGTCACAGACCTTTCCAATGATATATAACATGAGGGTTGTGAACAAAAATTAGAAAGTACCCCTTGGGGGGGGGGGGGGCAAGTGGGAAGATGGACATCGGAGATGCATAATATGATTAAGTGGTCACAGACCTTTCCAATGATATATAACATGAGGGTTGTGAGCAAAATTTAGAAAGTACCCCTTGGGGGGGGAGGGGCAAGTGGGGAGATGAACATCGGAGATGCATAATATGATTAAGCAGTTACGGACCTTTCCAACAATATACGACATGAGGGGTGTCAACAAAATTCAGAAAGTATCCCTTGGGAGGGGGGGGCAAAGTGGGGAGATGCATAATATGATTAAGTGGTCACAGACCTTTCCAATGATATATAACATGAGGGTTGTGAGCAAAATTTAGAAAGTACCCCTTGGGGGAGGGGGCAAGTGGGAAGATGGACATCGAAGATGCATAATATGATTAAGTGGTCACAGACCTTTCCAATGATATATAACATGAGGGTTGTGAGCAAAATTTAGAAAGTACCACTTGGGGGGGGGGCAAGTAGGAAGATGGACATCGGAGATGCATAATATGATTAAGTGGTCACAGACCTTTACAATGATATATAACATGAGGGTTGTGAGCAAAATTTAGAAAGTACCCCTTGGGGGGGAGGGCAAGTGGGAAGATGGACATCGAAGATGCATAATATGATTAAGTGGTCACAGACCTTTCCAATGATATATAACATGAGGGTTGTGTGCAAAATTTAGAAAGTACGTTGGTGGGGGGGGGAAAAGTGGGGAGATGAACATCGGAGATGCATAATATGATTAAGCAGTCACGGACCTTTCCAACAATATACGACATGAGGGGTGTCAACAAAATTCAGAAAGTATCCCTTGGGGGGAGGGGGGCAAAGTGGGGAGATGGACATCGGAGATGCATAATATGATTAAGCGGTCACAGACCTTTCCAATGATATATAACATGAGGGTTGTGAGCAAAATTTAGAAAGTACCCCTTGGGGGGGGTGGCAAGTGGGAAGATGGACATCGGAGATGCATAATATGATTAAGTGGTCACAGACCTTTCCAATGATATATAACATGAGGGTTGTGAGCAAAATTTAGAAAGTACCCCTTGGGGGGGGGAGGGGCAAGTGGGGAGATGAACATCGGAGATGCATAATATGATTAAGCAGTTACGGACCTTTCCAACAATATACGACATGAGGGGTGTCAACAAAATTCAGAAACTTTCCCTTGGGGGGGGGCAAAGTGGGGAGATGGACATCGGAGCTGCATAATATGATTAAGTGGTCACAGACCTTTCCAATGATATATAACATGAGGGTTGTGAGCAAAATTTAGAAAGTACCCCTTGGGGGGGGGGGGGGGAAAGTGGGAAGACGGACATCGAAGATGCATAATATGATTAAGTGGTCACAGACCTCTCCAATGATATATAACATGAGGGTTGTGTGCAAAATTTAGAAAGTACGTTGGGGGGGGCAAAGTGGGGAGATGAACATCGGAGATGCATAATATGATTAAGTGGTCACAGACCTTTACAATGATATATAACATGAGGGTTGTGAGCAAAATTTAGAAAGTACCCCTTGGGGGTGGGGGGCAAGTGGAAAGATGGACATCGAAGATGCATAATATGATTAAGTGGTCACAGACCTTTCCAATGATATATAACATGAGGGTTGTGAGCAAAATTTAGAAAGTACCCCTTGGGGGGAGGGGCAAGTGGGAAGATGGACATCGAAGATGCATAATATGATTAAGTGGTCACAGACCTTTCCAATGATATATAACATGAGGGTTGTGTGCAAAATTTAGAAAGTACGTTGGGGGGGCGGGGCAAAGTGGGGAGATGAACATCGGAGATGCATAATATGATTAAGGATTCACGGACCTTTCCAACAATATACGACATGAGGGGTGTCAACAAAATTCAGAAAGTATCCCTTGGGGGGGGGGGCAAAGTGGGGAGATGGACATCGGAGCTGCATAATATGATTAAGTGGTCACAGACCTTTCCAATGATATATAACATGAGGGTTGTGAGCAAAATTTAGAAAGTACCACTTGGGGGGGGGGGGGCAAGTAGGACGATGGACATCGGAGATGCATAATATGATTAAGTGGTCACAGACCTTTACAATGATATATAACATGAGGGTTGTGAGCAAAATTTAGAAAGTACCCCTTGGGGGGGGGGGGGCAAGTGGAAAGATGGACATCGAAGATGCATAATATGATTAAGTGGTCACAGACCTTTCTAATGATATATAACATGAGGGTTGTGTGCAAAATTTAGAAAGTACGTTGGGGGGGGGGCAAAGTGGGGAGATGAACATCGGAGATGCATAATATGATTAAGCAGTCACGGACCTTTCCAACAATATACGACATGAGGGGTGTCAACAAAATTCAGAAAGTATCCCTTGGGGGGAGGGGGGCAAAGTGGGGAGATGGACATCGGAGATGCATAATATGATTAAGTGGTCACAGACCTTTCCAATGATATATAACATGAGGGTTGTGAGCAAAATTTAGAAAGTACCCCTTGGGGGGGGGGCAAGTGGGAAGACGGACATCGAAGATGCATAATATGATTAAGTGGTCACAGACCTCTCCAATGATATATAACATGAGGGTTGTGTGCAAAATTTAGAAAGTACGTTGGGGGGGGGGGGCAAAGTGGGGAGATGAACATCGGAGATGCATAATATGATTAAGCATTCACGGACCTTTCCAACAATATACGACATGAGGGGTGTCAACAAAATTCAGAAAGTATCCCTTGGGGGGGGGGCAAAGTGGGGAGATGGACATCGGAGCTGCATAATATGATTAAGTGGTCACAGACCTTTCCAATGATATATAACATGAGGGTTGTGAGCAAAATTTAGAAAGTACCACTTGGGGGGGGGGCAAGTAGGAAGATGGACATCGGAGATGCATAATATGATTAAGCAGTCACGGACCTTTCCAACAATATACGACATGAGGGGTGTCAACAAAATTCAGAAAGTATCCCTTGGGGGGAGGGGGGCAAAGTGGGGAGATGGACATCGGAGATTCATAATATGATTAAGTGGTCACAGACCTTTCCAATGATATATAACATGAGGGTTGTGAGCAAAAATTAGAAAGTACCCCTTGGGGGGGGGGGGGCAAGTGGGAAGATGGACATCGGAGATGCATAATATGATTAAGTGGTCACAGACCTTTCCAATGATATATAACATGAGGGTTGTGAGCAAAATTTAGAAAGTACCCCTTGGGGGGGAGGGGCAAGTGGGGAGATGAACATCGGAGATGCATAATATGATTAAGCAGTTACGGACCTTTCCAACAATATACGACATGAGGGGTGTCAACAAAATTCAGAAAGTATCCCTTGGGAGGGGGGGGGCAAAGTGGGGAGATGCATAATATGATTAAGTGGTCACAGACCTTTCCAATGATATATAACATGAGGGTTGTGAGCAAAATTTAGAAAGTACCCCTTGGGGGAGGGGGCAAGTGGGAAGATGGACATCGAAGATGCATAATATGATTAAGTGGTCACAGACCTTTCCAATGATATATAACATGAGGGTTGTGAGCAAAATTTAGAAAGTACCACTTGGGGGGGGGGGGGCAAGTAGGAAGATGGACATCGGAGATGCATAATATGATTAAGTGGTCACAGACCTTTACAATGATATATAACATGAGGGTTGTGAGCAAAATTTAGAAAGTACCCCTTGGGGGGGAGGGCAAGTGGGAAGATGGACATCGAAGATGCATAATATGATTAAGTGGTCACAGACCTTTCCAATGATATATAACATGAGGGTTGTGTGCAAAATTTAGAAAGTACGTTGGTGGGGGGGGCAGTGCCTGATTTACGGCAGGGCATTCGGGGCACGGGCCCAGGGCCCCCGATTTTCAGAGGCCCCCAAATGCTACTAAAGATTTTTAAATTATTGAACAAACCAGTTTTAACTGTCAAAAAACAAATTTAAAATGGAAAAATCTGTTTGTCAGAGACTATGATATGTCAAAGTAACTTCATTTTTTGCTGATTGTCTTTTAACAATTTATGTGCAGTAATGTACAGAACTCCATTTTTGGGATCACCATATTATTTCATTTTTATTTATTTTACATGTTTTACACCCTCATGGTTAACATGGACAAAGCCGTGTGGTTCTGCTAGTTACCTGTGTAAATTTAGTTTTTTTTGTTTTGTTTTTTATACAAAGCTTGTATTTGAAAGAAAAAATTGTTTGATTAATAGGACATGCTAATATTTTAAATAATTATAGCTTGGTACTGCGGTAAATTTATTATTAGTTGTTGCATACTTTATCATTTCAGATATATGGACTTGCATAGAGAAAGGTAATCAGCACCACACAGTTTGTTATAAAATTCAATTAAAAATTCATAATTAACAAATAATTATTTAAAAATAAGTTAATGATTATCAAATTTAATTTGTTTAATTAATATTTTAAAGAAATTATCAAAGCCAATAGTGGTTATCTTAATAAGTACTGCTTTCGATATTATATTTTTTTATTCAAAGAATCTGTGCGAGGGGGGCCCCCATACGCATCTGTGCCCAGGGCCCCCAAATTTCTAAATCGGTCCCTGGGGGGGGGGAAAAGTGGGGAGATGAACATCGGAGATGCATAATATGATTAAGCAGTCACGGACCTTTCCAACAATATACGACATGAGGGGTGTCAACAAAATTCAGAAAGTATCCCTTGGGGGGAGGGGGGCAAAGTGGGGAGATGGACATCGGAGATGCATAATATGATTAAGCGGTCACAGACCTTTCCAATGATATATAACATGAGGGTTGTGAGCAAAATTTAGAAAGTACCCCTTGGGGGGGGGGCAAGTGGGAAGATGGACATCGGAGATGCATAATATGATTAAGTGGTCACAGACCTTTCCAATGATATATAACATGAGGGTAGTGAGCAAAATTTAGAAAGTACCCCTTGGGGGGGGGAGGGGCAAGTGGGGAGATGAACATCGGAGATGCATAATATGATTAAGCAGTTACGGACCTTTCCAACAATATACGACATGAGGGGTGTCAACAAAATTCAGAAACTTTCCCTTGGGGGGGGGCAAAGTGGGGAGATGGACATCGGAGCTGCATAATATGATTAAGTGGTCACAGACCTTTCCAATGATATATAACATGAGGGTTGTGAGCAAAATTTAGAAAGTACCCCTTGGGGGGGGGGGGAAAGTGGGAAGACGGACATCGAAGATGCATAATATGATTAAGTGGTCACAGACCTCTCCAATGATATATAACATGAGGGTTGTGTGCAAAATTTAGAAAGTACGTTGGGGGGGGCAAAGTGGGGAGATGAACATCGGAGATGCATAATATGATTAAGTGGTCACAGACCTTTACAATGATATATAACATGAGGGTTGTGAGCAAAATTTAGAAAGTACCCCTTGGGGGGGGGGGCAAGTGGAAAGATGGACATCGAAGATGATTAAGTGGTCACAGACCTTTCTAATGATATATAACATGAGGGTTGTGTGCAAAATTTAGAAAGTACGTTGGGGGGGGGGCAAAGTGGGGAGATGAACATCGGAGATGCATAATATGATTAAGCAGTCACGGACCTTTCCAACAATATACGACATGAGGGGTGTCAACAAAATTCAGAAAGTATCCCTTGGGGGGAGGGGGGCAAAGTGGGGAGATGGACATCGGAGATGCATAATATGATTAAGTGGTCACAGACCTTTCCAATGATATATAACATGAGGGTTGTGAGCAAAATTTAGAAAGTACCCCTTGGGGGGGGGCAAGTGGGAAGACGGACATCGAAGATGCATAATATGATTAAGTGGTCACAGACCTCTCCAATGATATATAACATGAGGGTTGTGAGCAAAAATTAGAAAGTACCCCTTGGGGGGGGGGGCAAGTGGGAAGATGGACATCGGAGATGCATAATATGATTAAGCATTCACGGACCTTTCCAACAATATACGACATGAGGGGTGTCAACAAAATTCAGAAAGTATCCCTTGGGGGGGGGCAAAGTGGGGAGATGGACATCGGAGCTGCATAATATGATTAAGTGGTCACAGACCTTTCCAATGATATATAACATGAGGGTTGTGAGCAAAATTTAGAAAGTACCACTTGGGGGGGGGGCAAGTAGGAAGATGGACATCGGAGATGCATAATATGATTAAGCAGTCACGGACCTTTCCAACAATATACGACATGAGGGGTGTCAACAAAATTCAGAAAGTATCCCTTGGGGGGAGGGGGGCAAAGTGGGGAGATGGACATCGGAGATTCATAATATGATTAAGTGGTCACAGACCTTTCCAATGATATATAACATGAGGGTTGTGATCAAAAATTAGAAAGTACCCCTTGAGGGGGGGGGCAAGTGGGAAGATGGACATCGGAGATGCATAATATGATTAAGTGGTCACAGACCTTTCCAATGATATATAACATGAGGGTTGTGAGCAAAATTTAGAAAGTACCCCTTGGGGGGGGAGGGGCAAGTGGGGAGATGAACATCGGAGATGCATAATATGATTAAGCAGTTACGGACCTTTCCAATAATATACGACATGAGGGGTGTCAACAAAATTCAGAAAGTATCCCTTGGGAGGGGGGGGGGGCAAAGTGGGGAGATGCATAATATGATTAAGTGGTCACAGACCTTTCCAATGATATATAACATGAGGGTTGTGAGCAAAATTTAGAAAGTACCCCTTGGGGGAGGGGGCAAGTGGGAAGATGGACATCGAAGATGCATAATATGATTAAGTGGTCACAGACCTTTCCAATGATATATAACATGAGGGTTGTGTGCAAAATTTAGAAAGTACGTTGGTGGGGGGGGGAAAAGTGGGGAGATGAACATCGGAGATGCATAATATGAGTAAGCAGTCACGGACCTTTCCAACAATATACGACATGAGGGGTGTCAACAAAATTCAGAAAGTATCCCTTGGGGGGAGGGGGGCAAAGTGGGGAGATGGACATCGGAGATGCATAATATGATTAAGTGGTCACAGACCTTTCCAATGATATATAACATGAGGGTTGTGAGCAAAATTTAGAAAGTACCCCTTGGGGGGGGGGGGGGGGGCAAGTGGGAAGATGGACATCGGAGATGCATAATATGATTAAGTGGTCACAGACCTTTCCAATGATATATAACATGAGGGTTGTGACCAAAATTTAGAAAGTACCCCTTGGGGGGGGGGAGGGGCAAGTGGGGAGATGAACATCGGAGATGCATAATATGATTAAGCAGTTACGGACCTTTCCAACAATATACGACATGAGGGGTGTCAACAAAATTCAGAAAGTATCCCTTGGGGGGGGGGGGGCAAAGTGGGGAGATGGACATCGGAGCTGCATAATATGATTAAGTGGTCACAGACCTTTCCAATGATATATAACATGAGGGTTGTGAGCAAAATTTAGAAAGTACCCCTTGGGGGGGGGGCAAGTGGGAAGACGGACATCGAAGATGCATAATATGATTAAGTGGTCACAGACCTCTCCAATGATATATAAAATGAGGGTTGCGTGCAAAATTTAGAAAGTACGTTGGGGGGGGGGGGGCAAAGTGGGGAGATGAACATCGGAGATGCATAATATGATTAAGCATTCACGGACCTTTCCAACAATATACGACATGAGGGGTGTCAACAAAATTCAGAAAGTATCCCTTGGGGGGGGCAAAGTGGGGAGATGGACATCGGAGCTGCATAATATGATTAAGTGGTCACAGACCTTTCCAATGATATATAACATGAGGGTTGTGAGCAAAATTTAGAAAGTACCCCTTGGGGGGGGGGGGGGCAAGTGGGTAGATGGGCATCGAAGATGCATAATATGATTAAGTGGTCACAGACCTTTCCAATGATATATAACATGAGGGTTGTGTGCAAAATTTAGAAAGTACGTTGGGGGGGGGCAAGTAGGAAGATGGACATCGGAGATGCATAATATGATTAAGTGGTCACAGACCTTTACAATGATATATAACTTGAGGGTTGTGCGCAAAATTTAGAAAGTACCCCTTGGGGGGGGGGCAAGTGGGAAGATGGACATCGAAGATGCATAATATGATTAAGTGGTCAGAGACCTTTCCAATGATATATAACATGAGGGTTGTGTGCAAAATTTAGAAAGTACGTTGGGGGGGGGGGGGCAAAGTGGGGAGATGAACATCGGAGATGCATAATATGATTAAGCAGTCACGGACCTTTCCAACAATATACGACATGAGGGGTGTCAACAAAATTCAGAAAGTATCCCTTGGGGGGAGAGGGGCAAAGTGGGGAGATGGACATCGGAGATGCATAATATGATTAAGTGGTCACAGACCTTTCCAATGATATATAACATGAGGGTTGTGAGCAAAATTTAGAAAGTACCCCTTGGGGGGGCAAGTGGGAAGATGGACATCGGAGATGCATAATATGATTAAGTGGTCACAGACCTTTCCAATGATATATAACATGAGGGTTGTGAGCAAAATTTAGAAAGT
The DNA here is from genome assembly GCA_963931845.1 of Maratus michaelseni. Lineage (NCBI taxonomy): Eukaryota > Metazoa > Arthropoda > Arachnida > Araneae > Salticidae > Maratus > Maratus michaelseni. The sequence goes on along the minus strand of OZ007592.1, from coordinate 2,320,209 downwards.
ACCCCTTGGGGGGGGGGGAGGGGCAAGTGGGGAGATGAACATCGGAGATGCATAATATGATTAAGCAGTTACGGACCTTTCCAACAATATACGACATGAGGGGTGTCAACAAAGTTCAGAAAGTATCCCTTGGGGGGGGGGGCAAAGTGGGGAGATGCATAATATGATTAAGTGGTCACAGACCTTTCCAATGATATATAACATGAGGGTTGTGTGCAAAATTCAGAAAGTATCCCTTGGGGGGGGCAAAGTGGGGAGATGGACATCGGAGATGCATAATATGATTAAGTGGTCAAAGACCTTTCCAATGATATATAACATGACGGTTGTGAGCAAAATTTAGAAAGTACCACTTGGGGGGGGGCAAGTAGGAAGATGGACATCGGAGATGCATAATATGATTAAGTGGTCACAGACCTTTACAATGATATATAACATGAGGGTTGTGAGCAAAATTTAGAAAGTACCCCTTGGGGGGGGGGCAAGTGGGAAAATGGACATCGAAGATGCATAATATGATTAAGTGGTCACAGACCTTTCCAATGATATATAACATGAGGGTTGTGTGCAAAATTTAGAAAGTACGTTGGGGGGGGGCAAAGTGGGGAGATGAACATCGGAGATGCATAATATGATTAAGCAGTCACGGACCTTTCCAACAATATACGACATGAGGGGTGTCAACAAAATTGAGAAAGTATCCCTTGGGGGGAGGGGGGCAAAGTGGGGAGATGGACATCGGAGATGCATAATATGATTAAGTGGTCACAGACCTTTCCAATGATATATAACATGAGGGTTGTGAGCAAAATTTAGAAAGTACCCCTTGGGGGGGGGGCAAGTGGGAAGACGGACATCGAAGATGCATAATATGATTAAGTGGTCACAGACCTCTCCAATGATATATAACATGAGGGTTGTGTGCAAAATTTAGAAAGTACGTTGGGGGGGGGGCAAAGTGGGGAGATGAACATCGGAGATGCATAATATGATTAAGCAGTCACGGACCTTTCCAACAATATACGACATGAGGGGTGTCAACAAAGTTCAGAAAGTATCCCTTGGAAGGGGGGGGCAAAGTGGGGAGATGCATAATATGATTAAGTGGTCACAGACCTTTCCAATGATATATAACATGAGGGTTGTGTGCAAAATTCAGAAAGTATCCCTTGGGGGGGGGGGCAAAGTGGGGAGATGGACATCGGAGATGCATAATATGATTAAGTGGTCACAGACCTTTCCAATGATACATAACATGAGGGTTGCGAGCAAAATTTAGAAAGTACCCCTTGGGGGGGGAGGGGCAAGTGGGGAGATGAACATCGGAGATGCATAATATGATTAAGCAGTTACGGACCTTTCCAACAATATACGACATGAGGGGTGTCAACAAAATTCAGAAAGTATCCCTTGGGAGGGGGGGGGGCAAAGTGGGGAGATGCATAATATGATTAAGTGGTCACAGACCTTTCCAATGATATATAACATGAGGGTTGTGAGCAAAATTTAGAAAGAACCCCTTGGGGGAGGAGGCAAGTGGGAAGATGGACATCGAAGATGCATAATATGATTAAGTGGTCACAGACCTTTCCAATGATATATAACATGAGGGTTGTGAGCAAAATTTAGAAAGTACCACTTGGGGGGGGGGCAAGTAGGAAGATGGACATCGGAGATGCATAATATGATTAAGTGGTCACAGACCTTTCCAATGATATATAACATGAGGGTTGTGTGCAAAATTCAGAAAGTATCCCTTGGGGGGGGGCAAAGTGGGGAGATGGACATCGGGAGATGCATAATATGATTAAGTGGTCACAGACCTTTCCAATGATATATAACATGAGGGTTGTGAGCAAAATTTAGAAAGTACCACTTGGGGGGGGCAAGTAGGAAGATGGACATCGGAGATGCATAATATGATTAAGTGGTCACAGACCTTTACAATGATATATAACATGAGGGTTGTGAGCAAAATTTAGAAAGTACCCCTTGGGGGGGAGGGCAAGTGGGAAGATGGACATCGAAGATGCATAATATGATTAAGTGGTCACAGACCTTTCCAATGATATATAACATGAGGGTTGTGTGCAAAATTTAGAAAGTACGTTGGTGGGGGGAGGGGCAAGTGGGGAGATGAACATCGGAGATGCATAATATGATTAAGCAGTTACGGACCTTTCCAATAATATACGACATGAGGGGTGTCAACAAAATTCAGAAAGTATCCCTTGGGAGGGGGGGGCAAAGTGGGGAGATGCATAATATGATTAAGTGGTCACAGACCTTTCCAATGATATATAACATGAGGGTTGTGAGCAAAATTTAGAAAGTACCCCTTGGGGGAGGGGGCAAGTGGGAAGATGGACATCGAAGATGCATAATATGATTAAGTGGTCACAGACCTTTCCAATGATATATAACATGAGGGTTGTGAGCAAAATTTAGAAAGTACCACTTGGGGGGGGGGGCAAGTAGGAAGATGGACATCGGAGATGCATAATATGATTAAGTGGTCACAGACCTTTCCAATGATATATAACATGAGGGTTGTGTGCAAAATTTAGAAAGTACGTTGGTGGGGGGGGGGGGAAAGTGGGGAGATGAACATCGGAGATGCATAATATGATTAAGCAGTCACGGACCTTTCCAACAATATACGACATGAGGGGTGTCAACAAAATTCACAAAGTATCCCTTGGGGGGAGGGGGGCAAAGTGGGGAGATGGACATCGGAGATGCATAATATGATTAAGTGGTCACAGACCTTTCCAATGATATATAACATGAGGGTTGTGAGCAAAATTTAGAAAGTACCCCTTGGGGGGGGGGCAAGTGGGAAGATGGACATCGGAGATGCATAATATGATTAAGTGGTCACAGACCTTTCCAATGATATATAACATGAGGGTTGTGACCAAAATTTAGAAAGTACCCCTTGGGGGGGGGGAGGGGCAAGTGGGGAGATGAACATCGGAGATGCATAATATGATTAAGCAGTTACGGACCTTTCCAACAATATACGACATGAGGGGTGTCAACAAAATTCAGAAAGTATCCCTTGGGGGGGGGGGGGCAAAGTGGGGAGATGGACATCGGAGCTGCATAATATGATTAAGTGGTCACAGACCTTTCCAATGATATATAACATGAGGGTTGTGAGCAAAATTTAGAAAGTACCCCTTGGGGGGGGGGGGGGCAAGTGGGAAGACGGACATCGAAGATGCATAATATGATTAAGTGGTCACAGACCTCTCCAATGATATATAAAATGAGGGTTGTGTGCAAAATTTAGAAAGTACGTTGGGGGGGGGGGGGCAAATTGGGGAGATGAACATCGGAGATGCATAATATGATTAAGCATTCACGGACCTTTCCAACAATATACGACATGAGGGGTGTCAACAAAATTCAGAAAGTATCCCTTGGGGGGTGCAAAGTGGGGAGATGGACATCGGAGCTGCATAATATGATTAAGTGGTCACAGACCTTTCCAATGATATATAACATGAGGGTTGTGAGCAAAATTTAGAAAGTACGTTGGGGGGGGGGGCAAGTAGGAAGATGGACATCGGAGATGCATAATATGATTAAGTGGTCACAGACCTTTACAATGATATATAACTTGAGGGTTGTGAGCAAAATTTAGAAAGTACCCCTTGGGGGGGGGCAAGTGGGAAGATGGACATCGAAGATGCATAATATGATTAAGTGGTCAGAGACCTTTCCAATGATATATAACATGAGGGTTGTGTGCAAAATTTAGAAAGTACGTTGGGGGGGGGGGCAAAGTGGGGAGATGAACATCGGAGATGCATAATATGATTAAGCAGTCACGGACCTTTCCAACAATATACGACATGAGGGGTGTCAACAAAATTCAGAAAGTATCCCTTGGGGGGAGAGGGGCAAAGTGGGGAGATGGACATCGGAGATGCATAATATGATTAAGTGGTCACAGACCTTTCCAATGATATATAACATGAGGGTTGTGAGCAAAATTTAGAAAGTACCCCTTGGGGGGGCAAGTGGGAAGATGGACATCGGAGATGCATAATATGATTAAGTGGTCACAGACCTTTCCAATGATATATAACATGAGGGTTGTGAGCAAAATTTAGAAAGTACCCCTTGGGGGGGGGGAGGGGCAAGTGGGGAGATGAACATCGGAGATGCATAATATGATTAAGCAGTTACGGACCTTTCCAACAATATACGACATGAGGGGTGTCAACAAAGTTCAGAAAGTATCCCTTGGGAGGGGGGGGGGCAAAGTGGGGAGATGCATAATATGATTAAGTGGTCACAGACCTTTCCAATGATATATAACATGAGGGTTGTGTGCAAAATTCAGAAAGTATCCCTTGGGGGGGGGGCAAAGTGGGGAGATGGACATCGGAGATGCATAATATGATTAAGTGGTCACAGACCTTTCCAATGATATATAACATGAGGGTTGTGAGCAAAATTTAGAAAGTACCACTTGGGGGGGGGGCAAGTAGGAAGATGGACATCGGAGATGCATAATATGATTAAGTGGTCACAGACCTTTACAATGATATATAACATGAGGGTTGTGAGCAAAATTTAGAAAGTACCCCTTGGGGAGGGGGGCAAGTGGGAAAATGGACATCGAAGATGCATAATATGATTAAGTGGTCACAGACCTTTCCAATGATATATAACATGAGGGTTGTGTGCAAAATTTAGAAAGTACGTTGGGGGGGGGCAAAGTGGGGAGATGAACATCGGAGATGCATAATATGATTAAGCAGTCACGGACCTTTCCAACAATATACGACATGAGGGGTGTCAACAAAATTCAGAAAGTATCCCTTGGGGGGAGGGGGGCAAAGTGGGGAGATGGACATCGGAGATGCATAATATGATTAAGTGGTCACAGACCTTTCCAATGATATATAACATGAGGGTTGTGAGCAAAATTTAGAAAGTACCCCTTGGGGGGGGGGCAAGTGGGAAGACGGACATCGAAGATGCATAATATGATTAAGTGGTCACAGACCTCTCCAATGATATATAACATGAGGGTTGTGTGCAAAATTTAGAAAGTACGTTGGGGGGGGGCAAAGTGGGGAGATGAACATCGGAGATGCATAATATGATTAAGCAGTCACGGACCTTTCCAACAATATACGACATGAGGGGTGTCAACAAAGTTCAGAAAGTATCCCTTGGGAGGGGGGGGCAAAGTGGGGAGATGCATAATATGATTAAGTGGTCACAGACCTTTCCAATGATATATAACATGAGGGTTGTGTGCAAAATTCAGAAAGTATCCCTTGGGGGGGGGGCAAAGTGGGGAGATGGACATCGGAGATGCATAATATGATTAAGTGGTCACAGACCTTTCCAATGATACATAACATGAGGGTTGCGAGCAAAATTTAGAAAGTACCCCTTGGGGGGGGAGGGGCAAGTGGGGAGATGAACATCGGAGATGCATAATATGATTAAGCAGTTACGGACCTTTCCAACAATATACGACATGAGGGGTGTCAACAAAATTCAGAAAGTATCCCTTGGGAGGGGGGGGGCAAAGTGGGGAGATGCATAATATGATTAAGTGGTCACAGACCTTTCCAATGATATATAACATGAGGGTTGTGAGCAAAATTTAGAAAGTACCCCTTGGGGGAGGAGGCAAGTGGGAAGATGGACATCGAAGATGCATAATATGATTAAGTGGTCACAGACCTTTCCAATGATATATAACATGAGGGTTGTGAGCAAAATTTAGAAAGTACCACTTGGGGGGCAAGTAGGAAGATGGACATCGGAGATGCATAATATGATTAAGTGGTCACAGACCTTTCCAATGATATATAACATGAGGGTTGTGTGCAAAATTCAGAAAGTATCCCTTGGGGGGGGGCAAAGTGGGGAGATGGACATCGGAGATGCATAATATGATTAAGTGGTCACAGACCTTTCCAATGATATATAACATGAGGGTTGTGAGCAAAATTTAGAAAGTACCACTTGGGGGGGCGCAAGTAGGAAGATGGACATCGGAGATGCATAATATGATTAAGTGGTCACAGACCTTTACAATGATATATAACATGAGGGTTGTGAGCAAAATTTAGAAAGTACCCCTTGGGGGGGGGGGGGGGGGCAAGTGGGAAGATGGACATCGAAGATGCATAATATGATTAAGTGGTCACAGACCTTTCCAATGATATATAACATGAGGGTTGTGTGCAAAATTTAGAAAGTACGTTGGGGGGGGGGCAAATTGGGGAGATGAACATCGGAGATGCATAATATGATTAAGCAGTCACGGACCTTTCCAACAATATACGACATGAGGGGTGTCAACAAAATTCAGAAAGTATCCCTTGGGGGGAGGGGGGCAAAGTGGGGAGATGGACATCGGAGATGCATAATATGATTAAGTGGTCACAGACCTTTCCAATGATATATAACATGAGGGTTGTGAGCAAAATTTAGAAAGTACCCCTTGGGGGGGGGCAAGTGGGAAGACGGACATCGAAGATGCATAATATGATTAAGTGGTCACAGACCTCTCCAATGATATATAACATGAGGGTTGTGTGCAAAATTTAGAAAGTACGTTGGGGGGGGGGGAAAGTGGGGAGATGAACATCGGAGATGCATAATATGATTAAGCAGTCACGGACCTTTCCAACAATATACGACATGAGGGGTGTCAACAAAGTTCAGAAAGTATCCCTTGGGAGGGGGGGGGGCAAAGTGGGGAGATGCATAATATGATTAAGTGGTCACAGACCTTTCCAATGATATATAACATGAGGGTTGTGTGCAAAATTCAGAAAGTATCCCTTGGGGGGGGCAAAGTGGGGAGATGGACATCGGAGATGCATAATATGATTAAGTGGTCACAGACCTTTCCAATGATATATAACATGAGGGTTGCGAGCAAAATTTAGAAAGTACCCCTTGGGGGGGGAGGGGCAAGTGGGGAGATGAACATCGGAGATGCATAATATGATTAAGCAGTTACGGACCTTTCCAACAATATACGACATGAGGGGTGTCAACAAAATTCAGAAAGTATCCCTTGGGAGAGGGGGGGGCAAAGTGGGGAGATGCATAATATGATTAAGTGGTCACAGACCTTTCCAATGATATATAACATGAGGGTTGTGAGCAAAATTTAGAAAGTACCCCTTGGGGGAGGGGGCAAGTGGGAAGATGGACATCGAAGATGCATAATATGATTAAGTGGTCACAGACCTCTCCAATGATATATAACATGAGGGTTGTGTGCAAAATTTAGAAAGTACGTTGGGGGGGGGGCAAAGTGGGGAGACGAACATCGGAGCTGCATAATATGATTAAGCATTCACGGACCTTTCCAACAATATACGACATGAGGGATGTCAACAAAATTCAGAAAGTATCCCTTGGGGGGGGGGGGGGGGCAAAGTGGGGAGATGGACATCGGAGCTGCATAATATGATTAAGTGGTCACAGACCTTTCCAATGATATATAACATGAGGGTTGTGAGCAAAATTTAGAAAGTACCACTTGGGGGGGGGGGCAAGTAGGAAGATGGACATCGGAGATGCATAATATGATTAAGTGGTCACAGACCTTTACAATGATATATAACATGAGGGTTGTGAGCAAAATTTAGAAAGTACCCCTTGGGGGGGGGCAAGTGGGAAGATGGACATCGAAGATGCATAATATGATTAAGTGGTCACAGACCTTTCCAATGATATATAACATGAGGGTTGTGTGCAAAATTTAGAAAGTACGTTGGGGGGGGGGGGCAAAGTGGGGAGATGAACATCGGAGATGCATAATATGATTAAGCAGTCACGGACCTTTCCAACAATATACGACATGAGGGGTGTCAACAAAATTCAGAAAGTATCCCTTGGGGTGAGGGGGGCAAGTGGGAAGATGGACATCGGAGATGCATAATATGATTAAGTGGTCACAGACGTTTCCAATGATATATAACATGAGGGTTGTGAGCAAAATTTAGAAAGTACCACTTGGGGGGGGGCAAGTAGGAAGATGGTCATCGGAGATGCATAATATGATTAAGTGGTCACAGACCTTTACAATGATATATAACATGAGGGTTGTGAGCAAAATTTAGAAAGTACCCCTTGGGGGGGGGGCAAGTGGGAAGATGGACATCGAAGATGCATAATATGATTAAGTGGTCACAGACCTTTCCAATGATATATAACATGAGGGTTGTGTGCAAAATTTAGAAAGTACGTTGGGGGGGGGCAAAGTGGGGAGATGAACATCGGAGATGCATAATATGATTAAGCAGTCACGGACCTTTCCAACAATATACGACATGAGGGGTGTCAACAAAATTCAGAAAGTATCCCTTGGGGGGAGGGGGGCAAAGTGGGGAGATGGACATCGGAGATGCATAATATGATTAAGTGGTCACAGACCTTTCCAATGATATATAACATGAGGGTTGTGAGCAAAATTTAGAAAGTACCCCTTGGGGGGGGGGGGGGCAAGTGGGAAGACGGATATCGAAGATGCATAATATGATTAAGTGGTCACAGACCTCTCCAATGATATATAACATGAGGGTTGTGTGCAAAATTTAGAAAGTACGTTGGGGGGGGGGCAAAGTGGGGAGATGAACATCGGAGATGCATAATATGATTAAGCAGTCACGGACCTTTCCAACAATATACGACATGAGGGGTGTCAACAAAGTTCAGAAAGTATCCCTTGGGAGGGGGGGGGCAAAGTGGGGAGATGCATAATATGATTAAGTGGTCACAGACCTTTCCAATGATATATAACATGAGGGTTGTGTGCAAAATTCAGAAAGTATCCCTTGGGGGGGGGGGCAAAGTGGGGAGATGGACATCGGAGATGCATAATATGATTAAGTGGTCACAGACCTTTCCAATGATATATAACATGAGGGTTGCGAGCAAAATTTAGAAAGTACCCCTTGGGGGGGGAGGGGCAAGTGGGGAGATGAACATCGGAGATGCATAATATGATTAAGCAGTTACGGACCTTTCCAACAATATACGACATGAGGGGTGTCAACAAAATTCAGAAAGTATCCCTTGGGAGGGAGGGGGCAAAGTGGGGAGATGCATAATATGATTAAGTGGTCACAGACCTTTCCAATGATATATAACATGAGGGTTGTGAGCAAAATTTAGAAAGTACCCCTTGGGGGAGGGGGCAAGTGGGAAGATGGACATCGAAGATGCATAATATGATTAAGTGGTCACAGACCTCTCCAATGATATATAACATGAGGGTTGTGTGCAAAATTTAGAAAGTACGTTGGGGGGGGGGGCAAAGTGGGGAGATGAACATCGGAGATGCATAATATGATTAAGCATTCACGGACCTTTCCAACAATATACGACATGAGGGATGTCAACAAAATTCAGAAAGTATCCCTTGGGGGGGGGGCAAAGTGGGGAGATGGACATCGGAGCTGCATAATATGATTAAGTGGTCACAGACCTTTCCAATGATATATAACATGAGGGTTGTGAGCAAAATTTAGAAAGTACCACTTGGGGGGGCGCAAGTAGGAAGATGGACATCGGAGATGCATAATATGATTAAGTGGTCACAGACCTTTACAATGATATATAACATGAGGGTTGTGAGCAAAATTTAGAAAGTACCACTTGGGGGGCGCAAGTAGGAAGATGGACATCGGAGATGCATAATATGATTAAGTGGTCACAGACCTTTACAATGATATATAACATGAGGGTTGTGAGCAAAATTTAGAAAGTACCCCTTGGGGGGGGGGGGGCAAGTGGGAAGATGGACATCGAAGATGCATAATATGATTAAGTGGTCACAGACCTTTCCAATGATATATAACATGAGGGTTGTGTGCAAAATTTAGAAAGTACGTTGGGGGGGGGGCAAATTGGGGAGATGAACATCGGAGATGCATAATATGATTAAGCAGTCACGGACCTTTCCAACAATATACGACATGAGGGGTGTCAACAAAATTCAGAAAGTATCCCTTGGGGGGAGGGGGGCAAAGTGGGGAGATGGACATCGGAGATGCATAATATGATTAAGTGGTCACAGACCTTTCCAATGATATATAACATGAGGGTTGTGAGCAAAATTTAGAAAGTACCCCTTGGGGGGGGGCAAGTGGGAAGACGGACATCGAAGATGCATAATATGATTAAGTGGTCACAGACCTCTCCAATGATATATAACATGAGGGTTGTGTGCAAAATTTAGAAAGTACGTTGGGGGGGGGGGAAAGTGGGGAGATGAACATCGGAGATGCATAATATGATTAAGCAGTCACGGACCTTTCCAACAATATACGACATGAGGGGTGTCAACAAAGTTCAGAAAGTATCCCTTGGGAGGGGGGGGGCAAAGTGGGGAGATGCATAATATGATTAAGTGGTCACAGACCTTTCCAATGATATATAACATGAGGGTTGTGTGCAAAATTCAGAAAGTATCCCTTGGGGGGGGCAAAGTGGGGAGATGGACATCGGAGATGCATAATATGATTAAGTGGTCACAGACCTTTCCAATGATATATAACATGAGGGTTGCGAGCAAAATTTAGAAAGTACCCCTTGGGGGGGGAGGGGCAAGTGGGGAGATGAACATCGGAGATGCATAATATGATTAAGCAGTTACGGACCTTTCCAACAATATACGACATGAGGGGTGTCAACAAAATTCAGAAAGTATCCCTTGGGAGAGGGGGGGGCAAAGTGGGGAGATGCATAATATGATTAAGTGGTCACAGACCTTTCCAATGATATATAACATGAGGGTTGTGAGCAAAATTTAGAAAGTACCCCTTGGGGGAGGGGGCAAGTGGGAAGATGGACATCGAAGATGCATAATATGATTAAGTGGTCACAGACCTCTCCAATGATATATAACATGAGGGTTGTGTGCAAAATTTAGAAAGTACGTTGGGGGGGGGGGCAAAGTGGGGAGACGAACATCGGAGCTGCATAATATGATTAAGCATTCACGGACCTTTCCAACAATATACGACATGAGGGATGTCAACAAAATTCAGAAAGTATCCCTTGGGGGGGGGGGGGGCAAAGTGGGGAGATGGACATCGGAGCTGCATAATATGATTAAGTGGTCACAGACCTTTCCAATGATATATAACATGAGGGTTGTGAGCAAAATTTAGAAAGTACCACTTGGGGGGGGGGGGCAAGTAGGAAGATGGACATCGGAGATGCATAATATGATTAAGTGGTCACAGACCTTTACAATGATATATAACATGAGGGTTGTGAGCAAAATTTAGAAAGTACCCCTTGGGGGGGGGCAAGTGGGAAGATGGACATCGAAGATGCATAATATGATTAAGTGGTCACAGACCTTTCCAATGATATATAACATGAGGGTTGTGTGCAAAATTTAGAAAGTACGTTGGGGGGGGGGGGGGCAAAGCGGGGAGATGAACATCGGAGATGCATAATATGATTAAGCAGTCACGGACCTTTCCAACAATATACGACATGAGGGGTGTCAACAAAATTCAGAAAGTATCCCTTGGGGTGAGGGGGGCAAGTGGGAAGATGGACATCGGAGATGCATAATATGATTAAGTGGTCACAGACGTTTCCAATGATATATAACATGAGGGTTGTGAGCAAAATTTAGAAAGTACCACTTGGGGGGGGGGCAAGTAGGAAGATGGTCATCGGAGATGCATAATATGATTAAGTGGTCACAGACCTTTACAATGATATATAACATGAGGGTTGTGAGCAAAATTTAGAAAGTACCCCTTGGGGGGGGGGCAAGTGGGAAGATGGACATCGAAGATGCATAATATGATTAAGTGGTCACAGACCTTTCCAATGATATATAACATGAGGGTTGTGTGCAAAATTTAGAAAGTACGTTGGGGGGGGGCAAAGTGGGGAGATGAACATCGGAGATGCATAATATGATTAAGCAGTCACGGACCTTTCCAACAATATACGACATGAGGGGTGTCAACAAAATTCAGAAAGTATCCCTTGGGGGGAGGGGGGCAAAGTGGGGAGATGGACATCGGAGATGCATAATATGATTAAGTGGTCACAGACCTTTCCAATGATATATAACATGAGGGTTGTGAGCAAAATTTAGAAAGTACCCCTTGGGGGGGGGGGGGCAAGTGGGAAGACGGATATCGAAGATGCATAATATGATTAAGTGGTCACAGACCTCTCCAATGATATATAACATGAGGGTTGTGTGCAAAATTTAGAAAGTACGTTGGGGGGGGGCAAAGTGGGGAGATGAACATCGGAGATGCATAATATGATTAAGCAGTCACGGACCTTTCCAACAATATACGACATGAGGGGTGTCAACAAAGTTCAGAAAGTATCCCTTGGGAGGGGGGGGCAAAGTGGGGAGATGCATAATATGATTAAGTGGTCACAGACCTTTCCAATGATATATAACATGAGGGTTGTGTGCAAAATTCAGAAAGTATCCCTTGGGGGGGGGGGCAAAGTGGGGAGATGGACATCGGAGATGCATAATATGATTAAGTGGTCACAGACCTTTCCAATGATATATAACATGAGGGTTGCGAGCAAAATTTAGAAAGTACCCCTTGGGGGGGGAGGGGCAAGTGGGGAGATGAACATCGGAGATGCATAATATGATTAAGCAGTTACGGACCTTTCCAACAATATACGACATGAGGGGTGTCAACAAAATTCAGAAAGTATCCCTTGGGAGGGAGGGGGCAAAGTGGGGAGATGCATAATATGATTAAGTGGTCACAGACCTTTCCAATGATATATAACATGAGGGTTGTGAGCAAAATTTAGAAAGTACCCCTTGGGGGAGGGGGCAAGTGGGAAGATGGACATCGAAGATGCATAATATGATTAAGTGGTCACAGACCTCTCCAATGATATATAACATGAGGGTTGTGTGCAAAATTTAGAAAGTACGTTGGGGGGGGGGGCAAAGTGGGGAGATGAACATCGGAGATGCATAATATGATTAAGCATTCACGGACCTTTCCAACAATATACGACATGAGGGATGTCAACAAAATTCAGAAAGTATCCCTTGGGGGGGGGGCAAAGTGGGGAGATGGACATCGGAGCTGCATAATATGATTAAGTGGTCACAGACCTTTCCAATGATATATAACATGAGGGTTGTGAGCAAAATTTAGAAAGTACCACTTGGGGGGGGGGGGGCAAGTAGGAAGATGGACATCGGAGATGCATAATATGATTAAATGGTCACAGACCTTTCCAATGATATATAACATGAGGGTTGTGAGCAAAATTTAGAAAGTACCCCTTGGGGGGGGGCAAGTGGGAAGATGGAAGATGGACATCGGAGATGCATAATATGATTAAGTGGTCACAGACCTTTCCAATGATATATAACATGAGGGTTGTGAGCAAAATTTAGAAAGTACGTTGGGGGGGGGGGCAAAGTGGGGAGATGAACATCGGAGATGCATAATATGATTAAGCAGTTACGGACCTTTCCAACAATATACGACATGAGGGGTGTCAACAAAATTCAGAAAGTATCCCTTGGGGGGAGGGGGGCAAAGTGGGGAGATGGACATCGGAGATGCATAATATGATTAAGTGGTCACAGACCTTTCCAATGATATATAACATGAGGGTTGTGAGCAAAATTTAGAAAGTACCCCTTGGGGGGGGGGCAAGTGGGAAGACGGACATCGAAGATGCATAATATGATTAAGTGGTCACAGACCTCTCCAATGATATATAACATGAGGGTTGTGCAAAATTTAGAAAGTACGTTGGGGGGGGGGGCAAAGTGGGGAGATGAACATCGGAGATGCATAATATGATTAAGCATTCACGGACCTTTCCAACAATATACGACATGAGGGGTGTCAACAAAATTCAGAAAGTATCCCTTGGGGGGGGGCAAAGTGGGGAGATGGACATCGGAGCTGCATAATATGATTAAGTGGTCACAGACCTTTCCAATGATATATAACATGAGGGTTGTGAGCAAAATTTAGAAAGTACCACTTGGGGGGGGGGCAAGTAGGAAGATGGACATCGGAGATGCATAATATGATTAAGCAGTCACGGACCTTTCCAACAATATACGACATGAGGGGTGTCAACAAAATTCAGAAAGTATCCCTTGGGGGGAGGGGGGCAAAGTGGGGAGATGGACATCGGAGATTCATAATATGATTAAGTGGTCACAGACCTTTCCAATGATATATAACATGAGGGTTGTGAGCAAAAATTAGAAAGTACCCCTTGGGGGGGGGGGCAAGTGGGAAGATGGACATCGGAGATGCATAATATGATTAAGTGGTCACAGACCTTTCCAATGATATATAACATGAGGGTTGTGAGCAAAATTTAGAAAGTACCCCTTGGGGGGGAGGGGCAAGTGGGGAGATGAACATCGGAGATGCATAATATGATTAAGCAGTTACGGACCTTTCCAACAATATACGACATGAGGGGGTGTCAACAAAATTCAGAAAGTATCCCTTGGGAGGGGGGGGCAAAGTGGGGAGATGCATAATATGATTAAGTGGTCACAGACCTTTCCAATGATATATAACATGAGGGTTGTGAGCAAAATTTAGAAAGTACCCCTTGGGGGAGGGGGCAAGTGGGAAGATGGACATCGAAGATGCATAATATGATTAAGTGGTCACAGACCTTTCCAATGATATATAACATGAGGGTTGTGAGCAAAATTTAGAAAGTACCACTTGGGGGGGGGGCAAGTAGGAAGATGGACATCGGAGATGCATAATATGATTAAGTGGTCACAGACCTTTACAATGATATATAACATGAGGGTTGTGAGCAAAATTTAGAAAGTACCCCTTGGGGGGGAGGGCAAGTGGGAAGATGGACATCGAAGATGCATAATATGATTAAGTGGTCACAGACCTTTCCAATGATATATAACATGAGGGTTGTGTGCAAAATTTAGAAAGTACGTTGGTGGGGGGGGCAGTGCCTGATTTACGGCAGGGCATTCGGGGCACGGGCCCAGGGCCCCCGATTTTCAGAGGCCCCCAAATGCTACTAAAGATTTTTAAATTATTGAACAAACCAGTTTTAACTGTCAAAAAACAAATTTAAAATGGAAAAATCTGTTTGTCAGAGACTATGATATGTCAAAGTAACTTCATTTTTTGCTGATTGTCTTTTAACAATTTATGTGCAGTAATGTACAGAACTCCATTTTTGGGATCACCATATTATTTCATTTTTATTTATTTTACATGTTTTACACCCTCATGGTTAACATGGACAAAGCCGTGTGGTTCTGCTAGTTACCTGTGTAAATTTAGTTTTTTTTGTTTTGTTTTTTATACAAAGCTTGTATTTGAAAGAAAAAATTGTTTGATTAATAGGACATGCTAATATTTTAAATAATTATAGCTTGGTACTGCGGTAAATTTATTATTAGTTGTTGCATACTTTATCATTTCAGATATATGGACTTGCATAGAGAAAGGTAATCAGCACCACACAGTTTGTTATAAAATTCAATTAAAAATTCATAATTAACAAATAATTATTTAAAAATAAGTTAATGATTATCAAATTTAATTTGTTTAATTAATATTTTAAAGAAATTATCAAAGCCAATAGTGGTTATCTTAATAAGTACTGCTTTCGATATTATATTTTTTTATTCAAAGAATCTGTGCGAGGGGGGCCCCCATACGCATCTGTGCCCAGGGCCCCCAAATTTCTAAATCGGTCCCTGGGGGGGGGGAAAAGTGGGGAGATGAACATCGGAGATGCATAATATGATTAAGCAGTCACGGACCTTTCCAACAATATACGACATGAGGGGTGTCAACAAAATTCAGAAAGTATCCCTTGGGGGGAGGGGGGCAAAGTGGGGAGATGGACATCGGAGATGCATAATATGATTAAGCGGTCACAGACCTTTCCAATGATATATAACATGAGGGTTGTGAGCAAAATTTAGAAAGTACCCCTTGGGGGGGGGGGCAAGTGGGAAGATGGACATCGGAGATGCATAATATGATTAAGTGGTCACAGACCTTTCCAATGATATATAAGATGAGGGTTGTGAGCAAAATTTAGAAAGTACCCCTTGGGGGGGGGAGGGGCAAGTGGGGAGATGAACATCGGAGATGCATAATATGATTAAGCAGTTACGGACCTTTCCAACAATATACGACATGAGGGGTGTCAACAAAATTCAGAAACTTTCCCTTGGGGGGGGGCAAAGTGGGGAGATGGACATCGGAGCTGCATAATATGATTAAGTGGTCACAGACCTTTCCAATGATATATAACATGAGGGTTGTGAGCAAAATTTAGAAAGTACCCCTTGGGGGGGGGGGGAAAGTGGGAAGACGGACATCGAAGATGCATAATATGATTAAGTGGTCACAGACCTCTCCAATGATATATAACATGAGGGTTGTGTGCAAAATTTAGAAAGTACGTTGGGGGGGGCAAAGTGGGGAGATGAACATCGGAGATGCATAATATGATTAAGTGGTCACAGACCTTTACAATGATATATAACATGAGGGTTGTGAGCAAAATTTAGAAAGTACCCCTTGGGGGGGGGGGCAAGTGGAAAGATGGACATCGAAGATGCATAATATGATTAAGTGGTCACAGACCTTTCTAATGATATATAACATGAGGGTTGTGTGCAAAATTTAGAAAGTACGTTGGGGGGGGGCAAAGTGGGGAGATGAACATCGGAGATGCATAATATGATTAAGCAGTCACGGACCTTTCCAACAATATACGACATGAGGGGTGTCAACAAAATTCAGAAAGTATCCCTTGGGGGGAGGGGGGCAAAGTGGGGAGATGGACATCGGAGATGCATAATATGATTAAGTGGTCACAGACCTTTCCAATGATATATAACATGAGGGTTGTGAGCAAAATTTAGAAAGTACCCCTTGGGGGGGGGGGCAAGTGGGAAGACGGACATCGAAGATGCATAATATGATTAAGTGGTCACAGACCTCTCCAATGATATATAACATGAGGGTTGTGAGCAAAAATTAGAAAGTACCCCTTGGGGGGGGGGGCAAGTGGGAAGATGGACATCGGAGATGCATAATATGATTAAGCATTCACGGACCTTTCCAACAATATACGACATGAGGGGTGTCAACAAAATTCAGAAAGTATCCCTTGGGGGGGGGCAAAGTGGGGAGATGGACATCGGAGCTGCATAATATGATTAAGTGGTCACAGACCTTTCCAATGATATATAACATGAGGGTTGTGAGCAAAATTTAGAAAGTACCACTTGGGGGGGGGGGCAAGTAGGAAGATGGACATCGGAGATGCATAATATGATTAAGCAGTCACGGACCTTTCCAACAATATACGACATGAGGGGTGTCAACAAAATTCAGAAAGTATCCCTTGGGGGGAGGGGGGCAAAGTGGGGAGATGGACATCGGAGATTCATAATATGATTAAGTGGTCACAGACCTTTCCAATGATATATAACATGAGGGTTGTGATCAAAAATTAGAAAGTACCCCTTGAGGGGGGGGGCAAGTGGGAAGATGGACATCGGAGATGCATAATATGATTAAGTGGTCACAGACCTTTCCAATGATATATAACATGAGGGTTGTGAGCAAAATTTAGAAAGTACCCCTTGGGGGGGGAAGGGCAAGTGGGGAGATGAACATCGGAGATGCATAATATGATTAAGCAGTTACGGACCTTTCCAATAATATACGACATGAGGGGTGTCAACAAAATTCAGAAAGTATCCCTTGGGAGGGGGGGGGCAAAGTGGGGAGATGCATAATATGATTAAGTGGTCACAGACCTTTCCAATGATATATAACATGAGGGTTGTGAGCAAAATTTAGAAAGTACCCCTTGGGGGAGGGGGCAAGTGGGAAGATGGACATCGAAGATGCATAATATGATTAAGTGGTCACAGACCTTTCCAATGATATATAACATGAGGGTTGTGTGCAAAATTTAGAAAGTACGTTGGTGGGGGGGGGAAAAGTGGGGAGATGAACATCGGAGATGCATAATATGAGTAAGCAGTCACGGACCTTTCCAACAATATACGACATGAGGGGTGTCAACAAAATTCAGAAAGTATCCCTTGGGGGGAGGGGGGCAAAGTGGGGAGATGGACATCGGAGATGCATAATATGATTAAGTGGTCACAGACCTTTCCAATGATATATAACATGAGGGTTGTGAGCAAAATTTAGAAAGTACCCCTTGGGGGGGGGGGGGGCAAGTGGGAAGATGGACATCGGAGATGCATAATATGATTAAGTGGTCACAGACCTTTCCAATGATATATAACATGAGGGTTGTGACCAAAATTTAGAAAGTACCCCTTGGGGGGGGGGAGGGGCAAGTGGGGAGATGAACATCGGAGATGCATAATATGATTAAGCAGTTACGGACCTTTCCAACAATATACGACATGAGGGGTGTCAACAAAATTCAGAAAGTATCCCTTGGGGGGGGGGGGGGGCAAAGTGGGGAGATGGACATCGGAGCTGCATAATATGATTAAGTGGTCACAGACCTTTCCAATGATATATAACATGAGGGTTGTGAGCAAAATTTAGAAAGTACCCCTTGGGGGGGGGGGGGCAAGTGGGAAGACGGACATCGAAGATGCATAATATGATTAAGTGGTCACAGACCTCTCCAATGATATATAAAATGAGGGTTGCGTGCAAAATTTAGAAAGTACGTTGGGGGGGGGGGGCAAAGTGGGGAGATGAACATCGGAGATGCATAATATGATTAAGCATTCACGGACCTTTCCAACAATATACGACATGAGGGGTGTCAACAAAATTCAGAAAGTATCCCTTGGGGGGGGCAAAGTGGGGAGATGGACATCGGAGCTGCATAATATGATTAAGTGGTCACAGACCTTTCCAATGATATATAACATGAGGGTTGTGAGCAAAATTTAGAAAGTACCCCTTGGGGGGGGGGGGGCAAGTGGGTAGATGGGCATCGAAGATGCATAATATGATTAAGTGGTCACAGACCTTTCCAATGATATATAACATGAGGGTTGTGTGCAAAATTTAGAAAGTACGTTGGGGGGGGGCAAGTAGGAAGATGGACATCGGAGATGCATAATATGATTAAGTGGTCACAGACCTTTACAATGATATATAACTTGAGGGTTGTGCGCAAAATTTAGAAAGTACCCCTTGGGGGGGGCAAGTGGGAAGATGGACATCGAAGATGCATAATATGATTAAGTGGTCAGAGACCTTTCCAATGATATATAACATGAGGGTTGTGTGCAAAATTTAGAAAGTACGTTGGGGGGGGGGGGCAAAGTGGGGAGATGAACATCGGAGATGCATAATATGATTAAGCAGTCACGGACCTTTCCAACAATATACGACATGAGGGGTGTCAACAAAATTCAGAAAGTATCCCTTGGGGGGAGAGGGGCAAAGTGGGGAGATGGACATCGGAGATGCATAATATGATTAAGTGGTCACAGACCTTTCCAATGATATATAACATGAGGGTTGTGAGCAAAATTTAGAAAGTACCCCTTGGGGGGGCAAGTGGGAAGATGGACATCGGAGATGCATAATATGATTAAGTGGTCACAGACCTTTCCAATGATATATAACATGAGGGTTGTGAGCAAAATTTAGAAAGTACCCCTTGGGGGGGGGGGAGGGGCAAGTGGGGAGATGAACATCGGAGATGCATAATATGATTAAGCAGTTACGGACCTTTCCAACAATATACGACATGAGGGGTGTCAACAAAGTTCAGAAAGTATCCCTTGGGGGGGGGGGGCAAAGTGGGGAGATGCATAATATGATTAAGTGGTCACAGACCTTTCCAATGATATATAACATGAGGATTGTGTGCAAAATTCAGAAAGTATCCCTTGGGGGGGGCAAAGTGGGGAGATGGACATCGGAGATGCATAATATGATTAAGTGGTCAAAGACCTTTCCAATGATATATAACATGACGGTTGTGAGCAAAATTTAGAAAGTACCACTTGGGGGGGGGGCAAGTAGGAAGATGGACATCGGAGATGCATAATATGATTAAGTGGTCACAGACCTTTACAATGATATATAACATGAGGGTTGTGAGCAAAATTTAGAAAGTACCCCTTGGGGGGGGGGGCAAGTGGGAAAATGGACATCGAAGATGCATAATATGATTAAGTGGTCACAGACCTTTCCAATGATATATAACATGAGGGTTGTGTGCAAAATTTAGAAAGTACGTTGGGGGGGGGCAAAGTGGGGAGATGAACATCGGAGATGCATAATATGATTAAGCAGTCACGGACCTTTCCAACAATATACGACATGAGGGGTGTCAACAAAATTGAGAAAGTATCCCTTGGGGGGAGGGGGGCAAAGTGGGGAGATGGACATCGGAGATGCATAATATGATTAAGTGGTCACAGACCTTTCCAATGATATATAACATGAGGGTTGTGAGCAAAATTTAGAAAGTACCCCTTGGGGGGGGGGCAAGTGGGAAGACGGACATCGAAGATGCATAATATGATTAAGTGGTCACAGACCTCTCCAATGATATATAACATGAGGGTTGTGTGCAAAATTTAGAAAGTACGTTGGGGGGGGGGCAAAGTGGGGAGATGAACATCGGAGATGCATAATATGATTAAGCAGTCACGGACCTTTCCAACAATATACGACATGAGGGGTGTCAACAAAGTTCAGAAAGTATCCCTTGGGAGGGGGGGGCAAAGTGGGGAGATGCATAATATGATTAAGTGGTCACAGACCTTTCCAATGATATATAACATGAGGGTTGTGTGCAAAATTCAGAAAGTATCCCTTGGGGGGGGGGCAAAGTGGGGAGATGGACATCGGAGATGCATAATATGATTAAGTGGTCACAGACCTTTCCAATGATACATAACATGAGGGTTGCGAGCAAAATTTAGAAAGTACCCCTTGGGGGGGGAGGGGCAAGTGGGGAGATGAACATCGGAGATGCATAATATGATTAAGCAGTTACGGACCTTTCCAACAATATACGACATGAGGGGTGTCAACAAAATTCAGAAAGTATCCCTTGGGAGGGGGGGGGCAAAGTGGGGAGATGCATAATATGATTAAGTGGTCACAGACCTTTCCAATGATATATAACATGAGGGTTGTGAGCAAAATTTAGAAAGTACCACTTGGGGGGGGGGCAAGTAGGAAGATGGACATCGGAGATGCATAATATGATTAAGTGGTCACAGACCTTTCCAATGATATATAACATGAGGGTTGTGTGCAAAATTCAGAAAGTATCCCTTGGGGGGGGGCAAAGTGGGGAGATGGACATCGGGAGATGCATAATATGATTAAGTGGTCACAGACCTTTCCAATGATATATAACATGAGGGTTGTGAGCAAAATTTAGAAAGTACCACTTGGGGGGGGCAAGTAGGAAGATGGACATCGGAGATGCATAATATGATTAAGTGGTCACAGACCTTTACAATGATATATAACATGAGGGTTGTGAGCAAAATTTAGAAAGTACCCCTTGGGGGGGAGGGCAAGTGGGAAGATGGACATCGAAGATGCATAATATGATTAAGTGGTCACAGACCTTTCCAATGATATATAACATGAGGGTTGTGTGCAAAATTTAGAAAGTACAATGGTGGGGGGAGGGGCAAGTGGGGAGATGAACATCGGAGATGCATAATATGATTAAGCAGTTACGGACCTTTCCAATAATATACGACATGAGGGGTGTCAACAAAATTCAGAAAGTATCCCTTGGGAGGGGGGGCAAAGTGGGGAGATGCATAATATGATTAAGTGGTCACAGACCTTTCCAATGATATATAACATGAGGGTTGTGAGCAAAATTTAGAAAGTACCCCTTGGGGGAGGGGGCAAGTGGGAAGATGGACATCGAAGATGCATAATATGATTAAGTGGTCACAGACCTTTCCAATGATATATAACATGAGGGTTGTGTGCAAAATTTAGAAAGTACGTTGGTGGGGGGGGGGGGGGGGAAGTGGGGAGATGAACATCGGAGATGCATAATATGATTAAGCAGTCACGGACCTTTCCAACAATATACGACATGAGGGGTGTCAACAAAATTCACAAAGTATCCCTTGGGGGGAGGGGGGCAAAGTGGGGAGATGGACATCGAAGATGCATAATATGATTAAGTGGTCACAGACCTTTCCAATGATATATAACATGAGGGTTGTGAGCAAAATTTAGAAAGTACCACTTGGGGGGGGGCAAGTAGGAAGATGGACATCGGAGATGCATAATATGATTAAGTGGTCACAGACCTTTCCAATGATATATAACATGAGGGTTGTGTGCAAAATTCAGAAAGTATCCCTTGGGGGGGGGCAAAGTGGGGAGATGGACATCGGGAGATGCATAATATGATTAAGTGGTCACAGACCTTTCCAATGATATATAACATGAGGGTTGTGAGCAAAATTTAGAAAGTACCACTTGGGGGGGGCAAGTAGGAAGATGGACATCGGAGATGCATAATATGATTAAGTGGTCACAGACCTTTACAATGATATATAACATGAGGGTTGTGAGCAAAATTTAGAAAGTACCCCTTGGGGGGGAGGGCAAGTGGGAAGATGGACATCGAAGATGCATAATATGATTAAGTGGTCACAGACCTTTCCAATGATATATAACATGAGGGTTGTGTGCAAA